>JAHLSL010000023.1:9639151-9751745 GCA_025920805.1 Petroica traversi
CCCGGGAGCTCCGTGTTCGTGCGGGCGGGCTCTCCCCGCTGGGCAGGTGCGGTGAGGGGGCTGCAGCTGCCGGCCGGCCCAGCAAGGAGCCCCTTCCAGCTCGGCCTTTGTGGCTATCCCTGGAGCGGGGGCTTTTGTTGCACGCCTATCGGAAAAAAAGTCGGTGGGAGTGTGTGGTGTGATTCAGATTTTGGAGGGGCAGGGTGGGTGGAACAATTGGGAATGGGTTTTAGTGGCTCGGGTGGCTTCAATGACTGGTGGTCACTAACGCAGTACACCCAAAAGCAGTGAGCTCACGAAGAGCAGCTGCTCTGCACTGTTCAGCAGGCTGTCCAGATCGATAGAGTCTCTGCTTGGCCTTTCTATGGGACAAAGAGGTCAGGAACAGCACTGTGATGGTGACTCGGAATAATGCTCTGCAGAAGAGGAGCAGGCAGCACCCACCGCGATGATGTGATGCCCATCTAAGCAGCTCAGCAGCTGTCCTCATCCATGGAACCCAAGGAGCTGCGAGGCTGTGGAAAGCTGAAGGGGCAGCCCTTCAGTTTATATTGAATAAATACTATTTAGTCAATAAAAATAATCACAGCTGAAAGTGTAGAGTATTTTTGAACACTGTCTCCAGTCAACTGGCAACCAAAAGTTTACTGAACTCAAACCCAGTTGTGCCACCTCAGTTACCCACGTCTTGCCTTACAGCAAAATTGCAGGCTCACACCTCATTTTCACAAAGAAAACCCCAATATGCGTAATTGCGATAATTTTCAGAAAAAAAATATTTGTGTTTGAGGTACTTGAGTCGGTCGTGGTAAGAAGCAACAGCTGAGAATCACTGCTGTAATCTCTCCAGGTTACACAGCAGAAAGCAACAAGGCAGCTTTGAACTGCTGATGGTGACAGTTTTATGATCACTAGCAGAGCAAACAGAAAAGAAGCCTTTAAGTAACGTAACACTGAAAGAAGGAAGCAGCAGGCTTTTTACTCAGCATAAGGGCTTAGTGGGGCAAAAATCCTAAAAGCAAAATAGTCTCAAGATTTTCAGAAAAATTTGTTCTCTCCCCAAACAAAGAGTATTTTTCCTAAAACACATAGGCAGCAAGTGGAAACTCTTCAGAGACTGTAAAATAAAACAGAGGGGAAATTACTTGCTATTGTTAAATACAGCTCCTTCATGCTTATTCAGTGGTCCTTTTTTCATTATGAAAATGGGATCTTGATGTTTGAAAAATATTAATTTCAAGCAGACCTGTCTCTACCAGTACTTTTTTCTGCTCCATCAATACAAGTAAGTAGCCTGTGTGATGCAAGGCATTAATTAACATTTATTTCGTTCCAGCTGCTTCCCAGTCCCCTGGATTACTTCTTAGCTTTCATTTTTCTCCTCTGTATTCATGACATTTTTAAAGCCAATTCTAATAACATCTAGATCTTGTAAAAAAGGAACTCAGGCACAGCTTTATTACTGCTGCTTTGACCTTGCTTTTGAATTTGCAAATAAGGAAATTCTGCCAAACAATTTGCATTGAATTTGTATTGAGTTTTCATTAAGAGAAAAAGAACGGTGGTTAAATTAAATGCAATGAATAATTGAATCAGTATTTCTGTGAACCAATCTTATTTTTAAGTTAAATCATGCTTCAGAAAAGCCCTCTGAAGACAGTAAATAGAGGTTTAGACTGGCAAACCAAGAGATATCCAGGATTGATCTTCTATTAGTTTCACTTGAAGGAAGAACCAGACTTCAGAGGGTAATGAAAAGGGAGAGTTATTTGAGACTGAAACCAAGGTTAGTTAGTGAAAGCGAGCATGACATTTTCTTAATGCCTGCTTATAATATCACTGGTTTAGATCAAATTTATAAGGACCTCCTTTTCCTGAATAGTTAATTTCACACACACAAAAAAAGATACAGCATAAGAAGAAACTATATTTTGAAAGCCTGTTGTACAGCTTGTTGCTTCCTGCTGGAGAGCCTATTTCATGATATGAAAACCTTTTTGTCTTTCAGGAAACACAAAATTGCTGAATAATGCTAAAATAAACAGTGTTGTGCAAATGATTTACAACGCCACCTATAATCATTACAGCATCTCTGATTATTAATGGTACATTGATAGGCCCCTGCAGAGTTTCTTGCTGAATCAGCTTTTGAAATAAATTGCTTTCCCTCCATCCACAGCCACACCCCTGAGAAGGGGGAACCATGTCTTGACTGAAGTAATTGATTTAGAACAGCCAGCAGATACAGACACTGCACAATCTAAGATGCTCTGTGAATTACTGTCTCTGTTAATAGAGTTTATTTTCCTTTATCACAAAACTATTTAGCCCTGATAAGGCTGCATACGTATTTCTCATACTATTCATATTTTCAATGTGAGTGGTATTACCATACCACTCACATTTTTCAGGAATACTTTCCTGAGACTAGTAATTATTTTGCTTTTTCTTTATTGTTTTCCTTCTACTATCCCCGGATTGCTGGAATACTGAAAGACTAGCAAAGAATATGAAACCAAGATGCAAACAGATCCTCAAAGGAAACATTCAATATAAGTTCAAAGAGTCACTGTGTAATCAATCTTGAGGAAAAAAACATGCAGGGAAGCAAGAACAAAAGGAAGCCTAATAACTTTTCAAGACAGCTACTTTCATCAACTAAACAGGAGTTGTAATTCTGCCAATTAATAGTAAGGTCCATTAACTGCAAGTCATAAAAACTATTTGCTATGCAAAGCACTGATTTTTCTTTGCTGGCCCTGACATTTTGGGAGGGCAGTGTAGCAGGATATCCTATGAAGCAAGGACTGGTGATCTATAGCGGGAGCAGACAGTCTCTCTTAATGGTTTTACAGTGTTGCCAGTTGAACAAGCTCCCTTTATAAAAATAAACACAGGAAAGACATGATTCCAAGTTCCCTGAGAGATTATACAGTTATATATGGAAAGCTGTAGTTTGTAGTGCGCTGTTGATTTAGTGTGGCACAGCTAGGACTGATGGCCTGAAGCTAAAAATCAGGAACTGGGGTGAATATCTAGGGGAAGGGAAGGACACAAGGGTGGTTTGGTTTTTGCAAACAGGACAGTGTGAAATGTTTTGAAGAGGACTGTAACAGTTACACACTTTCCCATCGGCTAAAGATAAGCTTTTTTTTTTTTTTTCCCCTCTTGGCTGAATTCACTACAGCTTTTTTCAAACCCAGCAGTCCTTTCCTAAACTTCTGTGCCTCTTTATGGCCACCAATCATAACAGGGCTGTAATGTCAAGAGAGACAGATCTCTTATATAGGTAAAAATAGGCTTTCCTGGAGAAAAAAAATAAAAGGGTAAGGAATAACAACATGTTGTCCAGTGTCAAAGGATTTATGCAGTGTTCTGGGAAGTCCCTAGCTGCTTTCTCACTCTACTAAGCCCATAAACAGACACGGATATTGAAAGATTCATGATAACTATGTTGGATTGCTCCCAGCCTCATGTCCAATAGTTACTGGTAGCCTCACTCTGTCTTATTTGTCTGTCTCTCTCAAGGGTAAAGTTTACCAACACAGATTGCAACCATCCATTTCCACTGACTTTCAGCAAGAGGTTATCATCTAGGTCCCTTAGGGCCCCTTAGAAATCTCTCTTCTCATCCATAGAAAAGAGTGAGAGCCTCAGTGTTGCACTTCATTACCACCTCTGACTTTGGGAAAGTGAAGGGGACAGAGTGAAGAAAAGCTATCAGAACAAGAAGTGGCTTTGGCTTTTATTTGAATCCCTTTGATTTGCCTTAGATATGAAAGTGCTTTGACTGACACATGGATACCCAAAATGGCAGAGCCAAACCCAAGCTTGTTTAAGACCTTGGAATGTCCCAGTGGCATCGCCCCTCTCTGGACAGACATTAGCTGCAGTGTTGTATGTGAGGTGAGGTGAGGAAGGAGTAATGAAGGAGGTGACTGTGATGAAAGGATTAGTAATGTTGAATTATTTTTCATTTTGTTATTCAATTATAAAAATCACAGTGTGTGCCAGTAAAAAATATGCTCCTGGCATATCCTGGAGTTGTTAGGAGGCATATTACATAGCAAACAAACATGAGGAGTACAGTAAAATATTAATAAAAATATAAAATATATAAAATCCTTCTCTTTCAGCACATCTCAGGGGAATAAAGCTGTCAAGGAAACACTCCGATTACAGATCTCAGTGTCTGCCTCACAAAAATCAGCTCCTTTTTATGCACAGCCATTTGGATGGCAGGGACCAAATGACCAAGTGTACAGAGATGCACAACAATGAGTACAAAATGCTTATGAACTTTCCCCAGCCCATTGTACACGGCTTCCTCTTAGGAGTCCTGTGACAAGTGCACTGTTCTATCCTGTTGTGTGACAGGGACTGACACGAGGCCAGTGAGACTCTCTTCTTCCAGCAGCTTGACAAGGGAGTGTATTTTCCAGTTGAGATGCCACTCTCCAGCTCCCTGACCCCTGCTGCTGGACACAGTTGGATCACAGTTCAGCTTGCCCAGTGGACTTGCATCCGGTGTTCCAGAGAAGCTGAGATGTAAAGGATTAAGGTGTGGAGGTAGAGGTAAAACTTGGAGAGCACCAGAAAAAAATTAAATGTATGAATCATAGAGGTGAGGTGGATTTTTACTGAGACCACCTTTTGAAAATATATGTAACTTAACAGCAAATAGAAAAGGTCACACTAAAACTAAATTGGGAGTAGTGATAGAGACATGGGAAGTGGGGTCAAAATGGCAGAAAGAGTTATCTTAATCCACCTTCCTGGGCCAAGTCTGCCTAAATGAGAGAGCTGCAGTTATGGACTGAAGGCTGCTTTATTATTTTAAGGTATTTAATCTAAAGCAGAGAATTTCACCATTTCCTCATGCATTCTTTCCTCATGCAAACTTTTTGCTAATATCTAATGTAACTCTTCCATTATGTAATTTTAGCACCTTCTTCTCTTTTGATATCCACAATGGATACAGAGAACAGGTGACAACCTGTGGTTATTTGAAAGCTTCTCACGTCTCTCCAGTCATTCATTCAATGCATTAAACCCCTAGCTCTTTCATTCTTGCCTCAATGGACATGTTTTCTAATTCTTTGGTCATTTTCCTTTCTTTCTTTCTTCTGAATAGCCTCCACATTTGCTGAAGTTCACTGCACAAAACTAGACATGCAGCTCTCTATAGCAAAGCCTCATGTTTGCTTTTACTGTAATAGAATGACATTGTTGATACATATCCCACTTGTGAGTCACTGTAACCTCAACATCTTTTTCAGCAAAACTTCTGCCTAGTCAGCTGTTTCCCATTCTGTGTTAATGCACTTGATTTTTCCAGATTAAGTGCAGACCTTGCATTCTTCTCTTTGAAGTAAGTTCATCCTAGTTTTTTTGGCCAGCTGTCCCATTTGTCAGGATCACTTTGATTGCTACTCCACCAGCTTTGTGACATCTGCAAATGTGCTGAACATACTTTCTCCTTCATCATTCAGGTCCCTGAAGTAAATAAAAAACATTACCAAACTCAGGACACATCCCTGGAGAATCTCAGGCAACAGTTTTCCGTTGTAGTAGTGAACCTTTGCTAGCTATTATCTAATCTCATTCTAAAAAGAATGTCAGCAATGTTAAAAACCTCTCTCTACACCAATGTTTTAAAGGGAGCTAAAGTTAAAAATTTCCTTAAAATTCCTGAGTGTATTAAACTTCATTACTTATCTTTTGTTTCTAGTATGGAACAATTAGTACTTGCATAAGAGACACAAAACCATATTTCAGAATAGAAAGTGAAAGCTGGGTATTTTGGATATCAAGCAGGCAAAAGTTGCATTTTCACTCACAGAAAGTCCATAGATGACGAGTGTCAGTAAGTAATTTGCATTTGAGTGTTTGCTCACGTGACAGAGGGTCCACATCACTGTGATTGATCTTGAAAACAACATTATTTGTAATGAAGTTTTAGAGTTCTATATTTATTGCATTCTTTCTTTGAAGCTTATTCTTTGTTGTCCTCAACAACATAGCTCCAGCATGCGAAATTTCTAGCTTTTATTCTTTTTCACTAGAACTAATACAATTTTGCTGTGTTTTAGACTCAAAAGCAAGGAAAATCATGCTCCTCCTCAAAGCACAATGCAGATGTCATTATGCAAAGCTGAAGAGCAATCACCATGATAGGTTTCCATCCTGCACATTATATCCTAAGCCTCCTGTTGTCTCCAATTAGACTTGTGCACCCGTGAAGCATGAAGCACAAGTCCCCTCAGATATCAGTCATTAGCTCAGTCCTGCAAGGCTCCCTTGCCCTTGTGGTACCGTGGGCCCTTCTGCCTGAGCTAAAAGGGGGTTTCAAAGATCCACCTGTACTTTCTGGGTCAACACGCTCATTTCTTTGCAAGATGAAACCTGATACGAAAAGAGCATGGGAAAGTATCATTTTCTGTGGGTCTTATGTCTGCCTGAAAGCTGCACGGATGCCTACAGCCTTCGGGGGACTTGCCTTTCTCATATACAATTCATATACACGTGCCCCAGTAGGCAATCAAATCTTATCCATGTGCATGCAAACTGGAATAGGCAAGAGGCATTGGCAGCACTCTGAGTGCTCGCTGTGTCAAAAGGAACAGGAGTCCCAATGGTAATTAAGCCTTGCTGGGAAATCGAGCATATGTCATATAAAATAGGCTGCCTCTTCCATTTCCTTTCACTCCCTCCCCCTCTCAGTCCCATTCTGGATAGGAAGGAATAGAAAGAATGGAATGAGAGGGAGATTTTAAGTAATCCTTAACAGCATATTTTCATTTGTAGGTATTTGTGTTGTTTGGATAACAGCATTACAAGAGGAATTCTTAACTGATAATGGAAGGAAATAACAGCAGCCACAACAAGACAGAACAAAACCTGTCAGAATAAAGAAATCTTGGTCACCCCACAGAAAGGGCTGTTGGGAGGCAGAGCCTTTATGCAATGTAGATGTTCAGGGAGGCGAGGCAGCAAGGAGAAATAGAGGCTATTTGCTCGTTCAGTTTTAGCTGGAATGGGAGATGTCTTTCCTATCATACATCAAACCAAGCTCCGGAACTCTGCAACAAAAACAGTTCAATACAGACTGTCTGCAGCTATGTCTTTTTTATTCTTCTTTTTCAACCAGTGCTGCATGGGAAACCACATCTCACACATGCTCCCCCGGCTGAAAAAAAAAACAAAACAAAAAACTAAACAACAAAGTCAGTTTAGAAACAACAGTCATTACATAGCATATTTTCCTCATTATAAGGCACTCAAAGAACAAGAAAAAGCCATCTGCTGTAACTTGGCTGCCCTTTCCATTTTAGGTTAATCCACATTTCTGGCTTTTTCATCATCATTCTCAATTAAATCTTTCTCAAAAAAAAAAAAATTGATGGTTTTACAACTTGTATTTAAACCTTCTTATTCAATTCCAGTTCTTTTGGCAGAGTATCAGACAAAATCATTGTAACTTATAGAAAATAGTTCTGCCTAAACTTTGAACATCTAACTGATCTTCCATTTTTAGGCAGATCTCTGGGGGAAAGGACTTAAGGCCTCATGGGATTAAGAGTCCCAGCTTTGTGCTAGATGCTGAAGTATAATGGCACCCTAGCATACCTGGAGTGTTAGGTACTTCCTTGTACAGAGTTCCTGTGTGGAGCTTTCTGTTCACTTCCACTTTACATTTCTAGGAGGCTGCTAGAAGAAGCTGTTGTACTGTGCTTTGTGCAATCAGAGAATTGCACCATGTCCTGTCTCTCGGGGAGGCGTTTGATTTTTTTCTTTTTTTTGTTCTGCTTAGTTCCATCCATTGTGCCTTAATCTGATATAAAAGTATCTGTGTGGAGAGCAGAATGACGGGAAATGTTTGCCCTGGAGTTCTAATGCTGTCTCTCCTATTTCAGTCTTGTTAATGAACAGCAAAACAATACAACAAACCGACAAGTCTGAGCTTCTCTTTGATATCACAGCAGGCACATGGAATGGCTTCTCCCAGGCATACTGATCGCTTTTACCACATTTATAGTGCTCTAATAAATGCTGCCTGGAGCCGCTCCAGGCAATTGTAATTAATTCTCAGTGGGATGCTCATAGTGGTCACCCCGGATCAGAAAGGTCAGGACTTTGTCTGTGCCTTTACAACATCAGTAAAAATTAAATACCCACTTTCCCCAAAGGTCATCGCAAGCCAAATTCACAAAACGATCAATCTCAACCAGTTTCTCGTTCCCTGCTGTTTCTCATTATTTCTGCAGATATCCTAAAAATTAAAAGTAAACACACAAACAAATCAAGGCAGAAGGCGTTTTCAGTGTTGATCTAATCATCTCTCCTATGCGAGCAACTGATGAAGATACAACCAGGGAAAGTGAGAGAGCCCCGAGTGCTTGGAGAGTCAATTCACCTATGGGGACTCTGGCTTTAATTAATCTCCCTGCCTTCTTAGGGTGGCTAAGAGAGGAAAATCCAGGCTGGAAAACATCTGTTGCACCGCGGAGGCAGCAGCAATTCAAGGTGGAAGCCCAGGAACCTGAAGGAAAAATGCTTCCCGTGCTGCGGGAGCGGCGCTGAGCTGGAGCCGCCGCTCAGCACCATGGACAGGGCGCGCCGGGAGGGACCGGGACACGGAGGGAGGGATGGCAGGGAGGGGACAGGGACAGGGACAGGGATGGAAACAGGGAGGACAGGCAGAGAAGCAGCCTTGCGGACCCCAGACTGCCGCTCCATCCCTGCGGGGCAGCCCGGCAGCCGGCCGGGAGGAGAGGCAGGCTTGGTGAGACGGCTTTGTTTGCTGCATGTATTTCCCATAACTTGTCATGTCCTTTGAAAAGGGCAATGTGAAACTGGTTGTCAGTTTTCTTTCTGTTATTTTGCTGCTTTTTTCTTTCTTTCTTTCTTTTTACTGCTGCATATCTCGGAACCTGGCAGTTTTGCAAAGGAGGAGGAGGGAGGAGGAGACCTCAGTGCAAGCGAAGCACAAAAATAAGGAAGAGAAATGTGTGTGCTTCAGCCAAGAGAAGCATCAGCCAAAATCATGCACAAAATAAAACTGGTTCTTGGCTATTCTAACCACACAGCTACTCATAACCACGGCCTTCCTGAGGGAGAGAACATCAGTCAAATATTCCTCATTGACACTGGTGTAAATCCAGCTGCCTCTCCCAGTATAACTGTTTTCTCTTTACAATGCCAGACAGAGCAAATTTGACCTTGGTGATTTTATCAAAAATATATAAATTTTACAGAAAAAAAGAGATTTCTACTTCTTCCTCTGTATTGTTTCTTTATCTGAAAAATATAATTTTCTTTCACTGGCATGGTGGAAATCCTGAGCACATTCTCACTTCTTTCAGACACCATGTAGTTTTGCTTGCAAATGTCAAGTCCTGTTGTTCAGTATGGGAAGTGCCAGCTTCAGAGCCAAGGCAGCCAGGTTGGCTTAAACAGCTGCAAGAAATAGTCTTTAAAGGCTATCAGACACTAGGTATAATTACACTGCTAATTTCCCTTGGGTCACTCAATCTCTGCTCATAGGCTCCTCAAAATCCCCTGCAAAGTCTTCATCTCAGCCTCACTCTCTTTACATCAATCTCTGCTTCCCTCTCCTCCACCATATTCTCACTTCTGTGCACCATCTCTCTCTCACTCTGTTTTTCTTTTTAGTCATTTTGCACCACCATTCAACCAGCCAAGGAAGAGAAAATATTCCAGCCTCGCTGCCTTTTCCTCACTGCTCTACTTCCTTCAAAAAGCCAGGGAGCCAAATTAAGGGGGATACCATCACATCATATATGATGTTTTCAGGGTCTCTCTCTTATATTTTACTTTCTTTGTCTGCAAATCATTGGGCTGTCAAACTCTGAACAGTACAATTTCAGTTATTTTTGGCTACTGCTGAAGTACAAATAAGAAATTATCTGCCTTCAACTTGCACACAGGATAATTTTATTTTCCATCAAATAGTGTGTCTTGTAAGAGATGAGAGAGATTATGGACTCTGGCTGGTGTTTATTATGTGAAGTACAACAACTCCTATGATGCAGCCCTCCTTTTCTGCTCTATATCTCTCTATTGATTCCCATCACATAATTAAATTGTGAGCTCTGAAAGGGAAAGCCATCTCTCATTTCAAGTACTGCTCAGTGCCTGGCCCACCAGGGCTCTGAGCCCTTATTAGGTCCCTGGTAAAGCTGCAATGCAAATAGTGAGGGGGCTGCATCTGCCTGCTCACCAGCCCCAAAACTCAGTGCTTGCCTAATGCAGGGGTCTTACACATCCAATAACACAATAGCTGGAGTGACAGATCACTACAGTGCTATTGTGCCAGAAGTGTTGTTATGAGTATAAAGGATTGAGCCACTTATTAATCATCTCAAAGCACTTTACACGGGCGCAAACATAAATCACAGCACTCCATCCGGTGGGGTAATTACATTCTGCCACAATAAATTCCTTCTAAAATTTCTATCAATAGTAGTATTTTTCACTTCCAGTCCTAAACTTTGTGCTTTGTTGCTTTATACCACTAAAGAGCTGATGTATTTCTCTCCTGAGTGATCAATTGCTTTCTTTGGAAATTCAGATGTCCACAGAGCTGCACCATGTCCTTTATGCAGTTGTCAGAGAACTCTAAAAAGCCATTTCTTCATGTTAAATTATGTATAAATGCACTTTTTTTTTTTTACTATAAAGAAAATGCATGAATGATGTTAGGCAGCAGAGTTCTTCAAGCAGCCTTTTTGAATGCCAGAAGAATAAACATGGATTCCTAAAATATATTTATCCCATTATGTCATCAAATCCAAAAGCATCCAGAAAAGAGAGAAAATACTGTAGTCTCCTCCTAATGCACCTTTCAAAATCTCCACACAACTTGACCAGTTCTGAATATAAAATGGCAACTTCATTTGCAACTGGCTATTTATTATTTAGTATGCAGTCTATATAGCTGTGCATTCCTTTATAATACATGAAGGAAGCTTTTAATTAGTAAAGGAGAGAAGATTTGGCCCTTTAGACAGCCATGCCTCAGGGCATTTGAAAAGCCTTGAGGAACTGCAGTTTCTGAAGCCTTGCAGTGCTATTCAGTGCTACCACTTAGGATTTGTTCCTCAGAGAGAGCAGCTCCCCCTGAGCACAGTGAGGTGTTTGTGTACAAAGGGAAATGGCATCCTGGAGCATTCCATGCTGGGGACAGTGCAGGTCATTTCCTTTGCTAAAAAAAATGGAATAGAAATCACTTTCCAGATGCCTCACACCAGGCCCAATGCACTCTTTCAGCTTCCAAAGAGAAGATAAATGGACCATCTTTTCAAAACAATGTCTTCAAAATTATGTATAACACCTGATATCATCAGTTTTGCAGCTATCTTTGGAAGCTTCTCTGGTTTAGCAGCGAACTAAAGAGATAAGCAAACACAAACTAGGATCTGCGTCGTTGCTTGGAAACAATCAGTTGGGGAATGGCATAATCCTATTAGTCTGAGGAAGACCAAAATTTTAATAGACTTCATGCAATTCAGATGCAAACTCTTCCTCTCAAATCAAATTTTACTCCACATAGAACAGCTTTCCCCTTTTTTTTACCCTCCCTACTAAAGGACATACAAAAAGCCTCATGGCATCGCAACAATGAATAATGATGTGCTAAACCTTTATTGATTTGCTTGGCATTCTCATGGACTCCCCACTCCCAAAACATATGCACTGAATTACACACTCGTGTTTGCAGTATTAAAAATGCATTTTATTCAAAAGAGAAAATTGGAGAACTTAAAGGACTGCTAATGGAATATGGAGGTCCAGATTATTCAAGCTGGGCTTGGCACAAGAGCACATCTGGGTGCACAGGAGGGATGCTGACACCACAGTTTTAGACAACTCAATCAGCTGGCAACTCAGTCAATTAGAGTCCTGCTGTTGTGAATGGAGAAACACTGGGATCTCCTGTGACTGAGCCAGAGCAGGGGCTCACTTACTGTCCTGCTTTCTCTGCTGAGTACAGAAGGAGCCTCACTTCCTGAAAAGATCATTGAAGTTGAGCCGAGCTTCAGGCTTATTCAGGTATTTTCAGCTGTCTCAGGAGTCAAATTGATGCCCTGGGGCTGCTGCAGCAGGGGAAAGCCCTGTGCTCGTGCTGTGGTGCCAGCGTGGAGGGTGATGGCTCCTTTCCTCAGCTACAGAAGGTACAGAGTTCTGGCAATGACTCACAAAGACAACTTTCTGAATTCTAAGTGATGCAAAGCATCAAGAAAGAAATAGAGGTTGAAGTCTGTAGTCTTGCATAGCTACATTTCCAATTTCAGAAATACTGAACTAGGCACCGAAATCCATCTTTATTCAGAGGAGCTCTCATTTACACACCAAACTCCCTTCTGCTTCAGTGGAGCAGAAACTTGTGTAAAGTGTACCCTACACACTATGCTTTCCCAGGGAAATGAATTCCTGCCCCATGGCCGTGGCTGCTGGCTTCACCCCAGCCCAGAAGGAGAGTTAGCTAACCTTAATGTGTCAGTGTGAATTCACCTTTTGGCCATGGGCAGCTCCTTCTCAACAGATATCACAATCAGAGCCGCTATGACAGCCCAGACTCATTTCATACCTGGTCAGCAGCCACACAAAGGATGGAGCAGCCTTACCAACAGGCCTGCTTCTCACCCCAAGACACTTGTCTCCAAAGCAGGGTTGAGACTTGCAGGGCAGGAATAATGCTGAGATACTACTGATGTTGCCTGGATTGAACTCCATTATCTCAGGCTGTCAAGCAAGCTTGCACTTTCAACATTAAAAGCATGAATTGCAAAAGTACAAATGGGAGATGATTCTCAAAAGGCATTTTTATAGCTAGCAGAAAGCTTCGTGCCAATTGCTTAAAAAGGCTTTGAAAGTTTTCCAAGACAGCACAACACAGGCCCAGATCACTCCTACTGGTTTAGCTTCATAATTGCCTTCTTTCAATAGTTATTTTTGTCTTCAGCTGAGTGTCTCCTACCCTTGTGCCCAAATCCTCTCTCACTGCCAGTATCCTTTAGAAATGGATGAAGAGAGCTTCCTTTCCCACCCCACAAACATGGCCTGGCTGTGCCACAGGTTTCCGTGGGCAGAAGCACAAGGTGCACTTACCCAGCTTTGCCCAAAAGCATTTCCAACATTCCCAGCATGAGGGAGAAAGTCCAGCTCTAAGGCACAGCACAGCTGCCAACTCCTAAAACCTGGATTGATCCCACAGCATTTGGCAATTTCTGCTTGGCCAACATAACATCTGCAAAGCTTAGCCTATTCTGTCTCCAAGAATTACATGATCAGCTGAGAAGAGGAAGTGTTTGTGTTTCAGCCAGCCCCTCCAGGTGCTGGGTTTTACTGAGACAGGTTTCTGCAAGTCACTTGAATGAAAGATCATAGTCAACGCTCTAACACTCTTTCTGGAGGTTCCCAGAAGCCTTTTTTCACCTGCAGAATGTCTGTCTTCAGCCAGTGCTGGAGGACCAATGAGTTTTTAAATGCAGCATTGGGATCAGAATTTGTCTAACCTTCTTGGTTGCAGAAGGGTTAGTCTGACCTGAGCTCTCTGAGACTATCCTAGACTGTTCTGCACCTCTATTTCCACCTTCAGATCTCCAGTGATGCTGTCCTCACTCCTACAGCCAAGCACTGGGAAAAATTTGAGCTGGCTGGTTCAGAAATGCAAATCAATGGATAATAACCTTTTCTCACTTGCATTCCTGAACTGCTTTTTATGTTAGTAAGAAATCTGCCTTTTTTTCTTGTCTTTTCTACACTTTCAGCACTTTAATGATTAGCCTACGCCTTATTTCTTGCTCTATATTGCTAATGACAACATTTTTATCTTGGAAAGATTTCTTGGATTCTTGAGTGTCTAGCCACAAGATTCTTCCTTATTAATATGCTGTTGTTAGCTGTCTGTCATGTATGTGGGACTCAGCTGTTTGTGCAGCTGGCTGATCCTGATGGTCCCAGCTTTAGCTGGGAAGACCTCAACACAAGGTGAAAGTGAGGGTGTTAGAGTAGCTCATGATGCCTCATCTTGGTGTTATGAAAATTACTCTAGACACGGTTAGAAAATTACTCTAGACACGGTTAGAGGGGTTGGGGTCTTTACCTCAGTATTTTAATCAGGATCCTGTTGGATGCATCCACTTCACCCAGGTGACAGCGTGGCAATGCACACCCACCATCAATCACACACACCAGTTATAGACTTTACACATCAGCAGATCTAACAAGGGAGCCCAATAATGGGGCTGGGGTGGGCTCACCCCTAGTTTACAGAATCTGTCCTGCTCGGAGACCTTGGCTTCCTGAGATAGTAGGAATGTTTGGTCTCCCTGGCTCTGCAGTTCTGGGGTGTTCAGTCTCAGGGCCTGCAGAACACTTACAAAACACTAAGTAAAGGGTTACAAGTATGCATGCATATACTTGTGGATACAGAGAACTGTGTAAAAGGTGTATATAGAAAAGACTAAAATCATTCTGGCGTCACTCAGCCCCCATATTTTTTTTTTCTCTAAATTTTCCTAGCCACAATCTGCAAGAGCATTTTTACTCTGGAGTTGTACCCCCCCAACCTTCCAGTCCCCACCCCCTACCTGCAAGGAGTACAGGTGTCTTTCAACTCCACATGTGATCTGAGCTTTTTTACTTTGCTTGGCCCCGCAGGAAGCCTGGGTTTGGGATGGCTGTGGATGCTGTTCACTTGGAAATGACTGCAGCAATCCCAGAACTTCCTTTGGGCTATCAGGGGAGCAAAGGCTGACATCAGCAGGGAGAGGTGGGTGAGTGAGTGGCATGGAGCCAGCTGGATGAAAAGGGAAGAGCCATGGAGGAGAGCCTGATGGTACCTCAGGAATAGCAGGAATAGCTGTGTGTCCAGGAAGGCTGGAGGCAGCAGATCGTGCCAGAAGGCGAGTGTGCACGTGCTGAGGAGTGAAGAGCTTGCCCCGTTTGTCACAGAGCAGGACAGACAGGATGAAGGATGAGTCACAAGTGCTAAGCTTCGCTGAGAGGCTTAAATATTTCAAGCACCAGCACCCATAACCCTGTGACGACGGCACTGCCACTGCTCATGATGGGCCCTTACGTGCAGTGCTGAGTTTCCAAGGTCTCAGGGCTGAGGTTCATTAGCCTTTTTTTGTCTGAACTTTCCTTAATCTGCCTAGGGCTTCCTTTTAAGCATGGGGAGCTGTATCTGCTTTTTTTTTTTTTTTTTCCTCCCTCTAATGACCAGGCAGCTATGCTTGATTAGTTTTCCTTTTGCTTGTTTTTGCAGGCTATAACCATAATGTTTACACTCACAAAGAGCTCTTCCATGCAGAACGAAGCCTTCGTGTCTAAACACAGTGAAGTCGTGTAGGGGAAGGCAGGATGATAAGAAAAAGGGCAGAGTGTGACATGGCAGAGCCCAGGGCTGTGAACAGCTCGCCAGTGGTCAGCTACAGAAATGAAGATCAGGCAGCTGCACAAAGCACATTTCAGGGGTAGCAAACAGCAAAGAACAAGTATCTAACGTAACTAAGATACAGCTGCAATGCAGAGTGGCAGATCAAGGTTAGCCAAATTAGCAAACTTACAGAAATTACTCCAGTTGGCTCCTGAGGGGAGGAGGAAGACACTGTCAACCTGACAAGGTACACAGGGGAGCTGTTGTCCCCTATCCCCCTGGTATGAAGACATCAATCTGAGCATGCAGAAGGGCAGTGAAAGGGGTTGCAGAACACTGGAAGAAGGAGCAGACACTAGGAGTGTCTGTATTGTTGTTATTGAAACCTTTTCTATAGTAGTATTTTTTGCTTTTATTACCTATCTTTTCTATAGTAATTAGGTCTGGATTAATAAGAATTCTTTTGATCAGGTCATTACGATTTCAATTTTGGTAACAGCAGATTCTTACCCCTACCCACTGTGCTTCTTTTTTGTCCATAACAAGATTTTGAGCTTAACACATTCAATAAATCCCCGATACTTTGGGGACTGAGGGAATTTCTGATTTCACTCTCTGTTAACAGCTACACACACCAGGCACCTGAAGGCACTAACATTCTCACCATTTTCCCAGAGCAGTGTGAGTAAGAGTGGGAAAGAGATGCTCAGCAGTTACAGAGCATCCATTACAGGCACTCAGCTGGAGTAGCAGTTTCACTGAGGCCCTGCATAACCTCCCTGATATAAAGCATTTCTAATTCCTGTAAGAAACCTTACTTTCTCCCATGGCTCTGCAGTGCTGGCAGATAATTCCCATCAGCTCCTAACAGCTCTGTGCTATGTGTTTCTATGTGCTTTTCTGCATATGACAGAACAAGGTCCTGAGAAGTGTGAGATCATCGCCAGCACCTTTGGTTTTGCACTGCAGCAAAGGGGCTGTAACGCTGTATTGAGGTGGTTTTTAGCCAAGCACCACAGAGCAGAAGGAATTCCCAATTTACATGGGACATGTAGGATCCATTATCCCTGTTTCTTGCCCACAGAGGCAGAGTCAGCTCTTCACTATTCTGGGTTTATGGACATTTTGCCTGAGGAGAGCAATTTAAAGCAGGTGCAGCATCACCAAGAAATGAAGCCACTGACCTGGAGTTTCAGAAGGATTTGAGCATTTAGGTTCAAGTAAAACCTTGCTGAAAACACCCCACACTCCTCAGGACACTCCCTCCACTACTGACTATTTGGAACAATTTTTCCCCTGGTTATTTCAGCCCTTCCAACTCTTGATAAAAAACTTTCCAGATCTCTGATGGAATTGATAAATTTAGGAGACAAAATGCCAGCATTTCCTTCTATAATCACTGAGATAATCCACTGAATTTCCAGAGCTGCTACCTGCAAATCTCACTCAATATCAGCAGCTGCAGTGGGAATTCAGTGCTCTGAGAGAACAAAACCACAGGCTAAAGACAAACTACAGAGGGTATTGGTGGAAGAAATGGAAGAATAATTTTCTCAGAGATGTGACATTCCCTGGAGAAAAGGCTGTCCAACCTGGCTGCTGTAGAGATTTTTAGGTTGCTTTTGAGAGAAAAAAAATGTAATTATGAATGTGTACAAAAAAAGGTTTTCATTGGCAGATTATCACCTAAATCCTTTGCAGGAAAAATGAATTAAAGAGGAATTTGAGTGGGGAAAGAACAGTGCTTGGGTCAGGAGATCAATCCCTTATGCACAGTGTATATGCTTTTACAATGTGCATGTATTTTCCTTGTGTTTCCCAACTTTCTTTCTGCCCTTTAATTTAAGGTTGCATGTTCTGATAGTAAATGTCACACAGCTGCAGAAAGGAAGTCACAGACAGCCTGTAATTTACTGCCAAGCATCACACTGAAGAAGTTTGCAATTTGTGATAATGGTATTGTTCCTTCAATTCTGTTCTTGTAGCTCATCCTTCATTACACACAACACTTTACAAAGCCTTCTGTGTTCAGCAGCATTAGCCCCTCAAGCAAGAGATTACAGTAAGAATATTTAAAATTTTATTACTGTGGCTTTTTTTTCCAAGTCCCTAGTGGCAGTAAGAACAAGGTATGAGTGGGTGGTGCCAGGAAAAATCATCCTTGTTTGTGTCAGGCAACAAATAAACCCTACATGTATAATACAACTCTACATAATAAATTGTCAGTGCAATTAGCCCTCAGATTAGTAATTTTATAATTCAGGTGTTCAGCATGACTCAAACCTGTTGTATGTCATCTTTCAAGATATAAATAGCTTTAGCAAGTAAAACAGACACCTGCAACTTATTGCTTCAAAATGTACTTTTCCGTTCAAGATATCTGATCTTTTTCCTGATAAAGCTGGAGATGATTTGAATTAATGGATGGGCTTTACCCAAAGCAGTCTGAGGCTCAGATGGGAGTGTATAATCTGTGTCAGCCCTGGAGGGACTGGGGAGGTGCATATTTGCCCTAAAACAGGCCATTTCTCTGGTATAGAATTTGCATTTTACTGCTTTCCCAGGCAAGAAATGCATCATTTCTTACCTCTAAGGAGGGGTGTGGGTGTGCACAGAGAATCACTGCACAGAATCACACAGGCAGGATTCAGGCAGACAGATTTGCTGTTTCTTTAGGTTAAAGCTTTGGTTTGCTTCTAATTATGATACAGGTCAGATCCACGTAGGATTCAGACTGGTGAAACCCAAATGTATTTTGATGTGTGATGTTGGTCCTGTTGAGTTTGCCCATCAGTGACTCTCCCCAGACTCATTAGTTGGTGTCACCAAGGGCCTTCCAAGGCCAGGGGAGTGCTCAGCTCTGCTGCAGAGCCATTATTCACAGACCACATGCAATTGCCCAGAACCTGGGACACTGCACTTGGCTCACAGATTAATCTGCATTGTATCACATCCAATGCATCCTCTCGAGGGTTAGAGTTAAATGGCAAAGCTTTTCCTCTTCTGTGTTCCAGGATGATTTGTTCTTTTCCCCACCTGGGATATTCCTTTCCTCTAGAGAAATCATATCCAGTGCCTTTGGAGGAGTCTCTGGTTTGCCTTGTTTATAAACCCACTTTACACCATAGCTGAGACCTCACTGCCTTGTATCCCACGTCTTTCTTCTCACCTTAGTGTGATGAGAAAGAGGGAATCGCGTGAGCCAGATCTTCATCTACTTCATGGAGAGCTGACCCAAAACATAGCCTGTGTTCAGCCAAGAAGAGTTTTTCTAACTCTGGTAATATATATGAAAAGAAAACAGAAACAGGAATATGAATAATCCACCTTTTCCTACCAATCATTAGCAATATTTAATTGAACACCAGGTCAATAAGGTCTTGTGATCTGATAATTTCTTTGAGTGGAATGAACTCAGACTAGGCAGTCAAGCTGATATAGTATTTGTGAATTTAGATTTATTTTCCAAGACCAAATTTTGTAAGGTTTTGTAAAGCTAATGTGTCCCTAATGATGTTAAGTATAGAAGTGATATAATTAGAAGGCAGTTCATAGTTAATCAATATTATAGAGATCTCCAAATGCTTTGGTGGATAAATCATCATATATCATTTTAAAAACAAGTGATATTGGTTGAGAAGAAGTCATATTTTCAGAGCAATTCTTTGGATGATTCTTTTTCCAAAATGCATTGCTGTCTTGTTCTGACAAGATGAGAAATTCAGTTGCAAAAAAAAAGAAACTATAAGACTCTGCTTTGTGAGAGGGCTGAAAAAAATCTACAGACAGAAAATGCTTCCTTTGCTTTCTGACTTCTTACAGAAATCTGTAGCCTCTGCCAGTAATTTTTGTGTGATTGGTCAGGAGTAAATCTAGCAGAAGTTTTACCCAGGCTCTGACTCATTGCAATATAACAGAAGTAAGAAGTGTCCTCTCTGCAATTCTTTTCCTCTTTTAGAATTAATATTTGCCTACTAAAGTAGTTTCTTAATATGCTTTGCTGTACCTCTAGCATTTCCTAATATAGAACTTTAATTTTTATAGGAGGTGGTACCTTTGGTTTTCAGGGATTTGTGGCACAAACAGCTGTGTAGGTAAAAGGTGTCTTGGTCAGCAAGGTCTGTTTTGGATGCCCTTATATTCTAGGTATTGCCCAGATTTCCTCAGTTAGCAGAGAGCTCCAAGGCAGCAGAGAATCCCTGAGAATGAGCACAGTGAGATGGGGAGATGCTTCAGGCTGGCTGGGAACAGTGGCTGACATTTCAGTGACTGGAGGAGAAGAGAGGCTGGGAAAGATGTTGCTTCTGCTTGCTGAGGACAGTTTGCCACCAGAACTCAGCACTAAGAGATCCCAGCCCTAAGAACAGCCTTTTCCAGATATTCTGTGAGTCCTTAGGGACTTGATTGTATCTCAGGGTGAAGGAGCCCTCACATCTCTCCTCTTCTTGTTAATATGATTGTGGTACCTGCAGATTAGCAGCTCACCCTCACCAGGCCCACCCCAAGAGTCAACACAGACCCTGATGGGAAGACAAAGCCCCATTTACCCACCAAGAGATAAGTTCAGGTCTCTGTTAGAGGATTGCAAACTAAGTCACCAGCAAAGCACAAATACATTTTCAATCTCAGCCCTGCAACACGATGTGTCTGTTTGCTTAGGCTCTCTTACCTTAAATATATCTCTGCTCTCAGAAGGAAGGGCTGAAGGCACCATCCCACCATCGTAGTGTCAACTTCTGCTATCCAGAAGCAGAAACCTCTTCCTCAGTGTGGAAGAGGTTTATAGACCTTAGGACTGGAATCAGAACTTAAAAAGCAAATGCTGAGAAGGATATTTAGGAGTCAGATTAAGGACTACCTTAAATGTCTCCCGAGTGTCTTTTCCCTGGTCTCCAGACAAGATAATGCAATACATTGCTATAACATGATATGTCCTATAACTGATCACAGGGAAAAAAAAAAAACCAGTGAAACTCATATATTTTGCTGTCTACTTGCAGCCCAGATGCCCGTTTAAATATTTCCTTATTTCCATCCTTCCCCCTCCAGCAAATGTCACAATCAGCACAACAAGAGCTTCTGAAGGCCTTGTTTTCCTCCGAGATCATGAAGTAACCCAAATAATATCAATGGGCTGTGGCTAGAAAGTTTCACGAGGGAGGAGAACTCAGCCAGTTGAATAAACATGGATCAGCTTTGGCCATCACCTCAGGGGGAAATCTCTAGGTCACTTAGGCTGCAAATGACAGCATGAAATGGGTCAGGCATTCAGGCCTTGGCTCCCCATTTCCCAGGCCCTACAGTCAGTGTTCCCAGACAAATAAAGCAGGGAATGTTTTCCTGCTGACCCCCTGGAGTTAATGGGCTCTGGGGGGCACAGGGATGGTGCCTGCAGAAAGAAGGGTGGGGACAATCCATGCTCAGGGATGACAGGGAGGGAGCAGAGCATTGCTGCAGCAATGGTGAGCTCCTGCAGCACCATCCCACTGCATCCCAGTTCTCTGCATAGTCGACAGAGAGCAATAATTGTGTTTTGAAAGGGCTGGGTTTAAGAGGCACAATAAATTTCCTGACTGACACCTCCGTGGTAAATGTGTATAAATTCCCCTGGATAACGTGCCACTTGGAGAATTACAGGCTGGGAGTGCTTGGGTAAGTTTTACTGCTTTGGTTTCAGTAGGATGGCTAATGGCTGTGAAATTCCCTCCCAGCTCCTAGTTCGAGCACTAAATCCACAATTTAAAATCACTCACATGTTTACCCCCATGTTAGCTAAAGGAAGAGGCTGCATAGGCTGTATGTTATGTTATCCTGCTTGATGGAGCTAGAGGGATACCTGAAAGCTCACTTCAGCAGCAAAGCTGTAAGCTTAAGTGAAAAAATACACAGAAAAGCTTCTCCTGCAAAAACCCGAAACACACTTTGAGCACCAGGAAGAATAAAGCCCTAATTCTGCA
The DNA here is from genome assembly GCA_025920805.1 of Petroica traversi. NCBI lineage: Eukaryota > Metazoa > Chordata > Aves > Passeriformes > Petroicidae > Petroica > Petroica traversi. Next base: position 9,660,518 of record JAHLSL010000023.1, read on the forward strand.
AGATATTATCAGCAGCCACTGCAGCACCTATTGTTTCTATTCATAAGCTCCCTCCCATATCTTTGTCTCTTTTACTACATCAGTTTCAGGCTACTGAGAAATTCCTTGGTTCCCAAAGCAGGCTGAAGCCACTGTAACCCCTGGATGCAGTAGAAAGCAGCTGATTCTGATTTGGTTTTTGCTCTATTATCTCACATTTCCTCCCTTGACCTCTTGAAGAGATACCATTCAAACACTCTGAAAAGAAGCTCTGACTTGCTAGTTACATAAACTTTCAAACAAAAGGCATGCATAATTAGATTGCCCAAATTTGTGCAGCAGCAGAAGCCTTATTAACAGAGAGCAGCCCTAGAAAGACGGCTTTTTCTAAACCAAAGAAAAACTACAGTGCTCTGAGGCTGAAATGCTGAGAACACTTGGACAGTACTTACCTACTGCAGTCTTGTAGATGACATAATGCTGTTAATTAATGGACTCCAGAGAGTCTCTTTTGTTTGCCTTTGTCTACAAGCTCATTTAAGTAAAAACGTTTCCATCACTGACTTGAACTCTCTTTTAGGGGCCAATTCTGCATTGCATCTGCAGATGAACAGCCAGCACATAAACAGAGTGAAATAGCTGCATGGCAAAACAAGGCCATGGGGAGTTTTTCTCCATCCCAGAGAGCTCAGCTCATCTGGAAGGAGTCCAGTGGCCTTGCACAGGCACAGAGTGCTGCCTTTGGAGGGTGGAAGAGCATGTTTGACTCTGATCTTGCATCCCTGCAGACGCAGAGTTTCTGTGTGTTCTGGGGGAAAATTCAGTGGGAGCACAAAAGGAGTGGAAAGCACAGCTGGGCCCAGCTGTGTGCAGGGACAGTGTGCTGGTGATGCCGGAATGATTTTTGTCTTTTCTTTATATATCTTTTACACAGTTCTCTGTATCCACAAGTATTAGCAGTATGCACACTTGCAACCTTTTACTTAGTTTAGTGCTTAGTGTTTTGTAAGTGTTCTGCAGGCCTGAGACTGAACACCCCAGAACTGCAGAGCCAGGGAGAACAAACATTCCTACTATCTCAGGAAGCCAAGGTCTCCTAGTAGGACAGATTCTGTAAACTAGAGCTTAGTCCACCCCAGCCCCATTATTGGGCCCCCTTGTTAGATATGCTGATGTGTAAAGTCTATAACTTGTATACGTGATTGATGGGGTGTGCATTTGCCACGCTGTAACCTGGGTGAAGTGGATGCATCCAACAGGATTCTGATTAAAATACTGAGGTAAAGACCCTGACCCTCTAATTGTGTCTAGTTTCATTTTCCTAACACCAGGAAAAAGGCATCACTGGGGTGTGCAGGATGGTGGAGAAATGTCTGAGTGTTCTGCAGGGATCTGCCTGCAAGCAAGGTGCTGCTGTGCCACTGCAGTCTAAGGCAGTCTTGGCTTCTGGGGACAATTTTACTTCTCTTAAAGTAAACATCAGCTTAGCTATGAAGGATGGTTTGCAGTTGCAAAGGTTGTGTCTACAGCATTGTTCTGGTTGGGGCCACAAGTGAGCTTTAGAAAAAGTGAATCTCCTGATCAGCTCCATGGAGTTTCCCATGGATCCCAAACACTCTTCCCAGGATCCTTCTCTATAATTTAGGGGGAGCTTCAGGCAATGAAACAATTGTGAAATTTCAAAGCTTGACAAAGCAGCTGTTTCCCTCCCAGAAGGTGATACACTTTGTTCTTCCTGAGCAGCAGCCCCAAAGTCTGATCAATGAAGTCTGACCAGGTCATTAAAGGAGAACCTAGAAGGGTGGCAGGGGCAGATGAAGTGAGGATGGATTTAAGCCCTCATGAACTCCTTGGATCTCAAGCAAGTGCTGTTTCCTCATGGAGTTGTGATGAATCCCGGGGCCACCAGAGCCCCAGTCCAGCTGATACACTATTGAGTACATCCCATCATTCCTTAACTGGGCCAAGGGCACAGCTGGGAAGGGGAATTCAATTTGAACACTATAGCTTGGTGAGAAAGTATTGATTTCTCTTTCTCTTTTATTTCTGGGTGTCACCCAATCCTATTTGTTTCTTGGAAAAGAGATATTTCAGTGGATAGTCCTCTGGAAGTTACAAGGAAAATATTTTCATAAAAAGAAAATTAATTTCTTTGGAAACTAATGTGCATCTAATAAGATGTTCAATGTCCAAAGGCAATGATGCTGAATTTTGATGGGATTTTTTTCTTTTTTAAAAAATCTTTTTTTTTTTTTATCTGTGTGGATGTTGTGGAGGTCCTACTTCTCCTTTGACAGAGGTAGAGGAGATCTGTGTGAGTGCTCTGCATGCCTGCACCAAAGCACCCCTTACTGAAGCATGTTGCTCTGGGCCAGTCCTTTACAGGGCTTGGAACTGTGGTTCCATGTGCCTGGAAAACAAGGCATTTCTGGCAAACCAGCAACATCTGGCACTGCTGTCAGCTCCCAAGTAGCCCTAGCCATGTCTCACATTCTCCTGGCTCTTCAGTGAGCCCCTTGGACACATCCATGTGGTTCTTTCTTTCATGTAACACCTTCGCATAGAGCACAACTCTTTATTTGATATTGGTACAGAATTTCACAGGATGATGTTTAGGGTAGCTTGGTTTTGGTTTTCTGGGTTTTGTTGTTGGTTAGGGCTTTCTTTTGTTGTTGTTTGTTTGCTTCTTTGTTTGTTTTGGGGCTTGGTTTTGTTTTGGGGTGTATTTTAGGTTTTTGGGGGTTTTTTGCTGGTTTTGGTTGGTTGGTTTTTTGGTTTTTTTCTTTCAGAAGGTACCCTAGAAAGAAATACAGAAAGAAATACAAGAGAGATCAGAAGATGATATTAACACAAGCTCTACAGAAAAGCAATTGTTCTTTGATAAAATGTCTAACACAAAGCAGCTCTGACCTAGGCAGGTGCTCACTAGAGGAAGAGGGTGATCCTACCTTTTGAGCGACTTTCTGGTAGGCCGCTCTCTCAGCCACTTTCCCTAGTAATAAACTAGAAATGGAGCTGCCTTGGTGCTTGCTTATGGCTTTTAGCTCTAGGGAACAAGTGCTCACAACTCTGACTTCCTGGCCATAAAGGAAAGGCAAGAAATCTGTAAGTTTGTCTTCCTCCCCCTGAGCAAATCTGCTACCAGATATGGTGCAGCGGTCTCTACTTCGTGCTTCCACGTGGTGCCCTCTGAGATCTGGGAGAGGGGATCCTTCCCTCTGCTGCCAAGTGCTCAGTGTTAAACTGAAGGGCTACAACAATTATCAGCTGATCTCTCACTGTGCAGGACCTGCTGCTGCATTCTACAGACACATCTTGGGATGGAAATGTGGGGGAGACCAAAGCTGCCAGAGACCTGCTCCACTCTCTCCTCACAATCCCACCCTGAAAGGTTTCCCTGCTCCCACCCCTCCTGCTGCAGACCAACCCACAAGCTTTACCCTTCCAGTTGACTTTCTCTGGCAGCTCTTGAGTCCCTGTTGCCCATCTGCCTCCCGCCAAAGCCTGGCAGCCCAAAACCTTTGGCTCTGCAAAGAAGCTGAGGGGATTCCACCACAGGCTGCTCTCCTTCCCTCTGCCTTCTCCCTGATGCCCTGGGAGGCCAGGCACATCTGTGGAGCCAAGCGGCCAACAGCAACCTCAGGCAAGACTTTTTGTGGCTCAAGAGCATCTGCTGGAGGCACCAGGGCACAGGAGGAGTAGAGGAGGCTGCCGTGTGTGGGACACTTCATTCTCCTCTTGGGCCATCACAGGAACTTCTGAGCTTGGCAAAGTTCAGGCCCTTTCCAGCTTCAAACAGTCTTGGCAAAAACAATGCCTACCACTCAGGAGGCTGCTGTGGACTGGAAGAAAGAGGCAGTTCATGTAATTCTGCTCCTTAACCTCGCATGGCAAGGCTCGGAGAGAAGGAAGGGGGAAAAAAAGGCGTGATGAGAAGGGGAGGGGGAGGTGGGAAATATCTCAGCACTTTAATGAAGGCTTTTCAAAATGTCTCACACCTTGTCCTTGAATTCAAATCTCTTTCAGAAATGAACACTCAGGAGCGTGGTGCTGTTTTCGAAGCAGCCAGGGTGATAATGCAAGATACCCACACTGGTGTATATGTTTAGGTTGATCTTGGTTTTCCCTTCTTTTGTTGAAGTTCAAAAAGCATTGTTCAAAGGGTCTAAGTTTGCACTTCAGACCTTGGGAAAAAAGTTCCTTCCCTCGGAGGAGGAAGGCTGGTTTGCAACAAAATGAATATTTTTCTTCTGTGAGGCTATTCGAAACCGACTTTACAGAGAATAATATTTAAAACAGTTTGGCTAGAAGATATTGCAGCCCTTTTTGAGTTGTGTTTCAACACACTGCAATACCTGCAATTATCCTTTGGGTATAGCAGCCTTCCCAAGACCTATTGACAACCTCCTGGGATAAACCCATGGAAAGGACACTGCACTCCCAAGGTGAGGGATCCTGAGATGTCCCATTCTTCTTCTCTGTGCCCACCATGGCCCGCCTTTTCCAGTGGCACCCACCACTCAGGACAGGGCTGCAAGTCCCCCAGAAAATCCACAGGGAATCATCTCCCTCTTATGGTGCGATCCCGTACTACACGTGGGTGCGCTCTCGCAGCTCCCCGGGGTTTGCTGGAGCGGGCAGGGGACAGGCAGGACACACAGTGACAAAACCTCAGCGAAACAACCCTTGTGGCTGCAGGGAATGTCAGGAAGGCTGGGTCAGCGCTGGCTGCTGGGCTGTGCCTGTGCCGCCCCGTGGGGATGCACTGCCTGCCCAGGAGGCTCAGCAGCTGGAGAGGAAAGCAGCCCCTGGAGAGGAGCTGGTCTGTGCCCAGGTCCTGCCTCTTCCCCAAAATTTAGGGCTGCCCACGTGCTCTGAAGGTGCAAGCCCAGAGCCTCCAGCACTGCAGTCCCAGAGGATCAGGCACGGAGGCTGATCCTGCTTTCCATCATCAATTTGATAAACGGGAAACCTTCATGGAACAATTGCTGCTCTTTGTGCATCAGTCTTCAAAGAGGAATGCAAGATCTTCCCCGTGTTCAGGTGACTGTGTTGCTTGCAGAGCTCAGGGCAGCTGAGGAGAACTCACTGATGAATATTAAGAGGGAAAAGCCAACCTAGGTTAACAGGAATTTACAGTGAAACTGGTTGCATTAATTTAAAAACCAAGCTGTCCCATTTGCTCTTCACACTCTGTGATTTTCACAGATCTCTCCAGGTTGGACTGATTACTTTTAAGCTGGACTGTCTGTGTCCAGTTGACACAAGCAGCACTCAAAAATGTAGTTCAAGCGTGGTGCTCAGCAGCAGTCCAGGGCCTCACAGTGTGGGGCACATCCTCATCCCTGCTCCTCCACAGAGCTCCTCTCTGTTTCCCACATCCCAACCACATCTCCTGCAGTTCAGCTCATCTGACTTTCATTCATTACACTTAACAGCCAGGTGCTCATCCTTTGAGATGGATCTGAGAGGTATCCAGGGCTTGCTTCGGCTTCCAGGCAGTGCTGCTGGCTGGGGCTGGGTTTCAGAGTCTGTTCCTGGGCCGAGTCCTTGTCTGCCTATTTTGCCCCTGGATTAAATCACCTTGATGCACTGCAGCAGGAGTTAAGGGGGAAAGCCAGTCACAGTTGAAGCTGGGTTTATATTTTGGCTTTGCTCATCCCTTCACAGTCTTGAAGAGTGGCCAAGTGCTTAAGTGCAGTTCATTTTGTTGGGTACATTCTTAACAGAGTGAAGGCTCCTGACCCTGCTCAACAAATCAGCAATGAAGCTAATGAATCTCAAGGTGAATTCCAATACACGAGGTCTTCTATTTACAAGTTTTCCCACTTTTTGCAAAAATGAAAGCTGCAGCTCTCATGTAATGGCATGAATTTTCAGGCTAGGAGAGCAGCCTAGCTTCCAAATTCCCACTAATACAGGGAGTGGGTGGGAAATAACTCACTTCCAAACTGCCCAGTACCTTCCTCCAGTTCTGCCAGGAGACACGGCACATGGGCAGCACTGCTGCACCAGTCGTGTTGCTCTCTAGGTGAAATCCCTGGACCCACAGACCTGCTGACCCCCCAAAACAAAGGCAGAAAGTAGGAGATAGGTGTCTGTAAATCCTGGATTCTCATTTTCAAGGATTTCTCCAGGCTCCCAGTCCTGCTCATTAAAAGACCAGCATTCACTGCAGCATGTGTCCTGCAGGGCAAAGATCCCTTGCAACCTACGGTTCCCTGCCTGCCCTTCATGTGGAGTTAAAACAGGACCTCTCATTAGCCTCTTTTTTTTTTTTTTTTTGTTTAACAGGGTACATCTCTAATCACACTGAAATTATAGGGAAAATGGGGGAAAAAATGGAAGTTTATTTGCTATTCTGGAGTAATAGTCTCTGCTAGGGGAGGTTGTGATGGAGAGGGAAGAAAAATATCCTAAAAGAGATTTGTGAAAATCACCAAGTATTTTGTTCACAGCCGATGTCCTATTCATGCTCCCAGTGCACAGATGTGTGGGAGGTCCCTGTCACACCTGGAGGGAGCGTTTGGATTATTAAGATTTCCTTGTGTGCCCAACTCCTCCCAAGTGGGCTTTTAAGGAGCTGCAGTGCTGGAAGCTGCATGTGGCAGCTGGGGCTGCCAGTGGCAAGCTGCCCCTCCCAGGGCTGCCTCGGGCTGTGGCAGCAGCCCTGGGCATTGCTCCCGGCCACTGGCAGGGTGACATCTCACTCAGTGCAAATGACACCTGTAACGAGTGAATGAGCAGCTTGAAATTCATGGAGTCATAACTGGGAAGGCTGAGGGGCCACTGCCATCAGCTGCCCAACCTCCTGTCTAACTGGCCATGAAACCACAGCCAGGAGCTCCTGCATCCAGCCCGGCAATTCCTGCCCGAGCAGGAGGGAATCTGTGAGAAAGACACTCTGTCTTCATTAAAATCCTGATGTGTGTCATAAATCCTGGCTGAGAGCTCCTAAAGGCTAATTACTCTCACAGAATTCATATTCTCGCTTTGGGTTTGCTCCTGCTCACAAGGTTCTGATGCCAGAATGATTTTTGTCTTTTCTTTTATATCCCTTTTACATAGTTCTGTGTATCCACAAGTATTAGCAGAATGCACACTTTAACCTTTTACTTATTTTAGTGCTTAGTGTTTTGTAAGTGTTCTGCAGGCCTGAGACTGAACACCCCAGAACTGCAGAGCCAGGGAGACCAAACATTCCTACTATCTCAGGAACCCAAGGTCTCCTAGCAGAAGGATTCTGTAAACTAGGGGTTAGCCCACCCCAGTCCCATTACTGGGCTCCCTTGTTAGATCTGCTGATGTGTAAAGTCTATAACTGGTGTGTGTGATTGATGGTGGGTGTGCATTTGCCACGCTGTCACCTGCGTGAAGTGGATGCATCAAACAAGATCCTGATTAAAATACTGTGGTAAAGACCCCAACCCCTCTAACCGTGTCTAGTTTCACTTTCCATAACACCAGGAAAAAGGCATCAGTTCCTTACCTGCATTTCTTCCAGAGCTCCCCTCCCAAAACCAAACTTTGTATTTCGTTGTACTGGTGTTTGACAGCCGTGGAGTCCAGGGCTGTTTGTGGACTAGATTCACAAATTGCCCTGAGCAAACCAGGGGCATGGGATCATCCACGGATTTTGGAAATACCAAAGTATTCAGGACATTCATCAAATATATTTTACACAGATGATTTGCTGAGCTCTCATCTAGAAGGGCTCAGCAGGTGCCTGTGCCCCCAGTAAGGGCGTGCAGGGAAAAGCAGGAAGGAGAGGGTGAGCTGAGAGGGCCGACCCAGGGCTGACTGAGGAGAAGACTGTGTGACAAACTTCACTGGGGACTGAGGACTGAAAAAAACAAACAAAAAAGAACACATTTTGGGAAGTGCTGAATGCTGAGGAAAAGATGAAGAAAAGGGGTTTGAAGAGAGGTGCCAGGTGTGGGGCTGGACTGAAGGCCAGGAAGCTGCTCCCAGGCACCGTGCTGGGAGCAGGCAGCTGGAGGAGGCAGCTGCCACTCACCAAGGCACTGAGAACAGGAGCAGAGAGTTTCTCCCTGCTCACACCAGGCAGAACCTGACCTCCCATTCCCATGGCAACCCTAACCCAGCCACGGAGGGAGATGAAGGCATTAATTCCCAGCAAAGCCATCTCAGACCCTCGGCACGCGCGAGGCGGCCGCCCTCGGGTTGCTGGGGGAACCATAACTTTTTAATCACACTGCATTAAGGGTTTTATTACTCTGCATATTTATAAGGATTGGTTTATTCAGATCCAGAGAGAGAGAGAGATATTTGCTGTTTTTACTGTGTCTTTCAGATTACCCCAGGCTTTTCCCTGCATGGATGCTGGTGCAGGTGACCAGGGTACCACTGCTGAGGGCAGATGGGATGCAAAATAGTTCCAGTGTGTGCAAGCAACACAGCAACCAGAGATGCTGAACAGAGAACTGCAAAGTATGTGAAGGAGGGAGATCACTGAGGTGGTAGATCAGTGCCTAATATAATATTTCTGTGGCTTTTGATTGAAAAGACAACTGGGATAAATTTTAGCAGGGGTATTTTACATAAATGGCAACTACAAACACACAAGAATGACAACCAAAGGGAAACAATAAAACCTCAATTGGCTTCTTTATGGAAACACTTAGGAACAAATGCAACCCAGAAGAGTTTTTCTGCTCTCCAAGGCCTTTGCACATCTCTGTTATTCCCACTCCTGGCCTGTACAGCTTTGCTCAAAAACCTATTTGGAAAGATTTTAGAAAAAACATCAACATTAGTCTTTGTTTGAACCAGCTGGAAAAAATGACCTTTCCTAAACATTTGGAAAGGCACCAGAGTGACTAAAGAAACATTTGGAGGTTGTCCTGGGCTCAAGGCTCAGACAGACTTGTTTCCTCAGATGTAGCAGCAGTGCTTTAACATGTCCCTCCAAACTTTCACCCCAGACTGGGGTGTATTTAGGCCTCTTGCTGAGCCACTTGGCCTGTAGGACAGGCTGGAATGGGCAGTGTGGGATGCCAGGCCAGGCATCTCCTTTGGCCCTGGCAAGGACCACGAGAGGTGCTGTGAGGCTGCTGCAGCCCACGCAGGGTGAGCAGTTTGGCTGCCCCTGCCAAACCTTACAAACAGATGAGCTCATGCCAAGCCAAGTCCCTTCTGAAGGAAGCAGGAAAACCGAAAACTGTCTGCTCTGTGACACATGCTTTGGAAAATACCTTCCAGTGCTCCTGTCATCCTGAGCTCCATCCCAGACAAGCTGAGCAGCTGGCTGTGCCCCAGCCCAGGCTGCTGCTGCCAGCCCCATCTGTGGCAATGATGTGTCAGGATAGAAACAAGATCTGTAGCTCCTTTCCTGCACTGGGGCTTTGAAGAGGACTGTGGGCACCAGAAATATCAAAGTCTCTGCAGGAGGTAAGAGCTGATTTGTTTATTCCAATGCAGTAATTACTGGGAAGAGAAGTCAAAGACAGGAGCTAGCAGTGTGCGTATCACAGTGGGTTGCACAGATTGGGGTGCTCCCACTGCTCATGTCTGTCCTTTCCTCCATCTGCTCTCCTTTCTGTCTCTGCCAACTATTCTACAGCTCCATAGGCCCTTCCCTCTCCCTCCAGCAATGCCCAAGCTCTTGGTGGTACCTGCACCAGGAGCTGTGGTAGCAGCAGCAGGTGCCCCAGGGGTTCTGGCACCTTTCTCATCACCTCCTCTGACGCTGCCAGCTCAGTGTCTCCTCTCACTCACTTTGCTCCAGGGCTAACGCTCACATTTTTGAAGATTTTGGGCTTTGACTGTCAGGCAATGACCAGGCAAATGCATCCCATATCAGAAGTCTCCAGCTGTGCTGGGCGAGTGCTCACTGCAGGACTGAGGGGGCTGAGCAGAGCACATTTAGAGCACAGAGTGACCTTCATGTGGTGGCTCAGGGACAGCTGCCCCCACTGTCTGTGACTGCTTTTTGTAGAGGACCAGCCACCCTTGGTCAGACCAAATGTCCATCTGACCGCACAGCTTGTCCCTACCAGCCACAGATGCCACAGGAGGAGGGTGAGGACATGGTGAATCCACTGTAGCACCTTCCCAACCTCTCCTCCCCCACCCTGGGGTTCCAAGGGACCTCCTGGACCAGAGTTAGTGTCTCTGTAGGGAACAGAGCTTAAATTACTTTCCTTGGATGACTTTTTCCTGCCATGTTTTGGAGCTGTGGCTGGCAGTGTCAGGCTCCCATGGCAGAGCCCCACTGTGTAATGACATGCAGTGTGAAAGCATCTCTCTGTTTCGAAGCTGCTGCCTCCTGCTTTTGCTCCACACCTCCAAGGTGTTGGCTGGGAAAAGGCAACGAATGGCCATGGCCTGTTTGCTGTCCCCAGGCCTCTTTTGTCCCCTTTTTGGCTGAAAAACACTGCCTTTTCCCTGCTATTGCAACTGCTCCACACCTCCAACTAGGAACTGGCTGTTTTGGGTGGGTTCTTGCACTTGGCTGTGGGGCAGAGGCTGAAAGCCCATTCCTGGCCCAGGCTGGCACCTGCAGCTGCACACAGCAAGCCACCAGTGCTGGACAGACACACAGCCATGCTGGCCACAGTGCCAGGCCAGGGACAACGCTCACACCTCACCCCAAAGCCCTTGGTGCATCCATGGTGTGATGCCTTTATTTTTCAGTGCCCTTTCCTTCTCCATACAGCCAGTAACTTAGAAGCACACAAGGTATTTTTAGACCTAACTTAGAAGTGCATCAGGTCTGCAATTGGGTGACTCAGCTGCCAGTGCTGTTTACTTTAGTTTTACAATCAAACTGGGCAATTACAGCCCTGAACAGCTTTTAGAGATCGCATTTCCTTGTCATGCTGTCAGAGTTTGCAGGCAGCGCTGTCTGAGAAGCACTCTGCACACCCAAGTACGTGTCTGGAGATTTTCTAAAGCAGGTGGAGAATAAAGCCCTGGGCTGTCACACCTCTTTCCTCTGCCTGCTTGTAAAACCACCTCGGTGTGCCCTTTGTAACTCTCCTCATTGCCAGAGGATCTGGCACGCTCTGCTGGGGATGCTCCCCGGGATGACAGCTCGCAAAGGATTGCTGCAGGATTTGGGTCACGGCCGGAGCGCAAGGTGGCATTTTCTCCCTAATGAAAGTCTCTCTCACAGCTTTTTCCTTTCAGAGGAAGAAATCTCTGCAGCTCACAGAGCCATTTGTACTGGTTTAATGATGCTCAAGACATTTATCCTGGGGGAGAGTTCTGCCTGAGCTCGCTGTTTACTTCAAACCCACTTATTTATAACAACCTTTCCTCCAGTTCTTGAATCCTTCACCTGCACGAACATCTCCCCTAGATCATCTTTATTGAATACAGTTAAGTGTAGCTCATGGGGTTATTGAATTGCAGGCACGAACTTAGCAAAATGAGATAAATCACTCACATATTAGCCTCTCTCTATTAAACACATCTCACCCGCAGGCATTTTTCCATAAAACAGTTACTATATATCAAGCATTTGAATATTTGAAGCCTTCTCCCAGCAAGAAGGCACACAACAGGAATGCAGCAGCCCTCTCTGAAGGATGTTTTACTGCCTAAAGTATTTATTAGAAATAGCACCCTCTGTGTGAGGCTTGAACAGTAAGAGCCTGAGAGCTGCATTTGCAAAGTGTTTCCAGAATACTGGCTTGCTTTTCTCTCTGGGTAGTTTTCATTCTGACACACCTTTTAACTTCTCTTACCATAGCCTGAGATTTGGTATTTTCACAGTCCACGACATAATCACCCATATTCTTCCCTGCTCTCTGGGGTTTGATGTTCCTCAGGGTTGGGGGGATTTTTTCCCCTCCCTGTCTGACTTGGAAGCCTTAGGGTGTGTGTGATGGTTTATTTGGTCCCCAACTGCACCTGCTCCAAGACATTGATGCTGTAAGATTTTCAGATCAAAAGATTGACTGAAATACCAAGAAGGGGAAAAATATATATCCATATATATAATTATCTGCCTTTATACATCACCATGAAGACCAGTAACCTCTCAGGACAGGCCATGCTCAGCATCATGGCTCCTTATGGGCAGGATTTTGTTCTGAGTAGCTCTTGGATATTAATTAATATTTTATAAATAATTAGCATCGTCAATATTTTAATTCTTGGCATTATTAAGAACTACACAAGGAATGTTAAGGATCACAAAAGGTGTACTAATAATCTCAAGGGGCATAAACTACCCTGTTTAAATAATACTGTTTAAGGTGTTGCTCTCAGGGAAAGTAATTTTTACAACCAATCAATTAGGTTTCCAGCCAGTGAAAATAGTTTTCAGTGTGGCTGTTTAACTCCTTTTCTCTGGAAATGCCTTTAATTTAGGAATAAACTGCAGATTCAATAACAGAAATGACACCTCTATATTCCAGCGTCCCCGGGCACTTTCCTACCCCATTTTGCAACGTTCTGTAAAAAACCACAGTGGAAACAAAAGCTCCACCACTCCCTCTCCTCCTTGTGGCCCTGCACCCTTCAGGACCCCCCTGAAAAGCAGTGAACCCCAGGAGCAGCAGTGGCTGCAGCACCCTGGGCTGTGCACAGTGGGATCAATCCCTGCCTGTGGACACCTCTGTACAATGTGCTGGAGCCAAACCAGGGGGAAACTCCCCTTTCATGGCCTTTTGTTCAAACTGCAGGTTTGTTACACCCATTTTGTCCTCCAAACCCAGATTCCAGCCTGGATTTTCCTCATTCCTTTGAGGTATGTGCACGTTGCTGGTTTATGGACACTGCATGGTGCAGCTCAGGTTACTCCATGAGAACACAAACCTCTGGGATACTATTCCTTCTTGCTCCCAGTGAACTGGATTTCATACTTTTCCTTCTCTGTTAAAAAAAAACAACAGACAGATGACAGACAACCTTTCATGATAGTATTTAATGGTAACCCATTTTCCCTGCCTTCTTTCCTGATGGAGGCCAAGATCACTCTTAGAGGCATCTCCCACTCTCTGGTATTTTAACCAAAATTATCCATCTCCTGTAAGCATGACCAGCATGTGATTCCTTAGAGCAGTGGTTTGGGACCTCTATCACCAACTCCCCCCTTGACTGTGCCTCACTGTTCACACACTTGGGCTGCTGCACTTGTTGATATTTCGTGGGCAAGGACAGAGGAATAAATCCCCACGGGGCTGGAAAGAGGATTCCAGTGAAGCACTGGAACCAGGATGTGTAAAGCAGATTCAGGACATGAGCTATTCTTCTCCTTCATCCCACTAGATCTGCCTTGGAGCACCCACATGCTCTGCAACTTCTCAGTTGAACAAAAGGAGGTTTTCCAGCAGATTGTCCCTTCTGACAGAGGGTGCCCACAGCATCTCGAGCCATCGATGTCCCGCAGAGCCCCAGGGCACAGAGCAGCCAGCCTGGCTGCCCAGCACCCTGCACTGCCTGAGCCCCCAGGGGAGCTGCAGAAGCGTGTGATTACAAATGACAGCCTCACCTCTTCACCCATGGAGCAGGGCCTGGATGAGATCTGACCAAGCAGCTGCTCATCAGCCCCGGGCATTGTCTGCCCATCACTCAGGAGGCACAGGCTGCTCTGTGTCACAAGTCCCCACAGGCTCTCCCAGCAGGACCTCAAAAGACATTGAGGGGATTTTCAAACCAGCTGCTTTTGTCTGGTGTGCAGGAAAGTTGTGCAGCTGTATTACATACCTGCATAGCTGGTGGGAGTGGAATGTACTTTAGGAGTTTATACAGGGATTTCCTGGGCTGGGACATCACACTCCTTTGACCTTTTCTTGATCTGAAAGCAAGCTGGGGCAGAGAGGCAGAGCAAAGCCTGAACCCTGTGCAGAGGACATCAGGAGTGCCCAAGCTGTGCCTGAGCTGTCTGCTCTGAGCAGAGCACACCTCAAAGCACAATCCCCCTCCCACAGGGATCATTGCTGGCATCCAAATGCAGGATTTATCCCCAAAAAATCCTTCTCCACAGTTGCCGGGGTATCTCCCTATTCTGATCTACAGGAACACATGGCTGACGCTTTATTTGGCAAAGATTGCCAAATTATATATCCTACTGTCTCCCCTGCCCAGTTAAGTGAACGAACTCCCTAGGGTGGAGCTTGGCTAATGTAGGAAGCTTCACAGTTCCCTAAGTATGCTTGAGAAACACTATAAACAGATAATTTTGATTTAAAAAGGTGATCAACAAGAGCAGCTCTTAGCACACCTGGCCAGCACCTTGTGGGAGGACCAACCAAATACTAAAGGCAACCCTGCACGAACCAATGCAGGACATGGTCAGATTTTGACACAATGGGTCAGAGAAGGAATGAGCTCCCATGAAAGACAGGGATGCTCTTTACACTTCAGGGCAAGACAATACCTCTGGGCCTTCTCACGGAGTGCCTCTGGGGCAGGAGCAACCATGGGCCTTCCAAAAGCATCTGCTCATGGGCTTTTCACCTCTGTCTCAGCACTCCTGGAAGCACTGTCTGTACAGAAATCCTTACCTCATCTCCCTCGGTCAGCCGGCTGCATTCCATGTGTACCCACTGGGGTGTCAGTCAGGCTGCTGCTCTTCACACAGCGTGGGTGATGCTGTACCAATTCAAAGCTCCCACAAACATTAAACAAAGGCTGGCTCCAAGGATATGGCAGCTTTCCCACCTCCCCGGCTGAGCAAACGGAAACATTTCCCAAAAGCCATGTGGTACAGGCTGTCCTTGGTGCTTCTGTGGGCTCAGGCTGTGTGCCAAGATGTGGTGAGCAGCTTCAATAACAACCAGTCCTGCACCAACCCTTTCACCACCTCCCCTGGCTCAGGGCACTACCCAGCCCACCTACGTAGGACCAGGGATAATTAAACTCCTTGAAAGCCAAGGAAAGGCACCCTAATCCTGGCAGGCTGGAAAGTACTTTTCAACATCTTGTGACGTGGGAGCTTTCAGAGCAGTGATGGAGCTCATCCAGATTCCGGTCCTGGGCTGGAATTGGTGTGCATCACCCCAGGGCAATGGCTTCATTAACATCAGTGCCAATGCCCAGCTCTCCAGCACAGGATCCCTGCAAATACAGAGAGACCTCTGGAGACAGCTCCTGCCACCACTGATGCCAACCACCAAGAAAACAGGTGCCTGAAACCCTCAAGGAGAGGAACTTATATAAGAGACCTGGTGGAAACAGCAGCAGCTTTGTTTCTGTTTGCTTTCAAAGGGTAAGCACCTTTTTTTCTCTCTACTGCTGGAGCACAGTTTGTACATCCCGTCATTCAGATGTCTGACAAATTACTTCACAGAGTGTTCTTTATCCATAGCTGTGACAAGCAAATTACACTGAATTAGGCTCATCTACCTTGGCCTCCAGGGACGCTGGATATTAAACTGTCTCAGAAGTGGCAGCCTGAAGCACTGTCACCACTCAGCCTGAAGGAAGATGCCGGGATGGCTGCTCTACTCAATAAAAAAAGGCTGCTCTATTCAGGGGAGGAACTAAAATAGGGTGTAGAGTGCACCCTATTACTCATTCCTTCTGCAGAAATGACACTCATCTTAACCATGGCGATGGCAGGTCTGCAAATTCTCCACTGGTTCCAAGCTCTATGTCTTACCTTCCTGATACACAGTAAGTCCTGTGAGATCCTGCAGACTCCACCCCACTTGGTGGCGGCCAAACTGCCTAACCATGCCCAGAAAATCATTGACAGCCATCAAAGGCAGAGGACAGCTGGCGTTTCAGTGAAGGCAGAGGACAGCTTGCCCAGCAGTGGCTTCAGAATGAAGGAATCATAGAATATCCCAAGTTGGAATGGACTCACATGGATCATCAAAGTCCAACTCCTGACCCTGACAGGACAACCCCAAAAATCCCAGCTCATGACTGAGAGCATTATCTAAGTACCTGAACTCTGTCAGGCTTGATGCCACAGCCATTTCCCTGGGGAGCCTGTTCCACCATCCAGACACCCTCTGGGTGAAGAACCTTTTTCTAACATCCAGCCTAAACCTCCCCTGAAATAAAAAAGCTAAAAGAAAGCCTGAACACTGGCCTTCCCCTCAGCTGGGCACTGCTTGGGCACTGCCATGGGCAGCTCGGTGACTGCACTGAGTATTTTCCTATTTATATACACACACAGGAAAGAACAGGACAAAACCAGTCTTCTTCCCTCTAGGAAGGTGGGACTGCTCCTCCCACCACTACTGCTGAAATCTTCTTCAAAAGGGGTCAGTGCACAAGTTATTTGTTTCTTCTTAAAGCAGCTGGGTCTTTATTTGGTATGATAAATGCAGAGCTAGCACAGGCCAGGCTTGCTGGGAGTGCCAAGGTTAAGGTGCAATGGCACATTTATCCTCACGATCAAGCTTGTAGCCCATTTTCAACATAAGCCTACTCCAGCAAAACAATTTGTCCTTTAATCACAGCAAGAAAGACAGGCTCCCAGACTCCAGCTATTTTAAATGCACTCAGATGGGTCCAGATAATTGTTGGTGAATAAAGAAAAGCTTTGAAGTTCTTGAATCCAGTAACAAAAGCTGAGCCATGCGAGGAAGGAGGCACGGCTCACACACCGGCTGCCACTGCCGAATCCTCATGGGAATTTGTAATTCTTCTATTAAACCCTTCTCAAAGGTGCTTTCTTCTTCCTCCCCTCTGTAACCCTCATGTAAAAGCCCCATCAAGAGCATAACAACAGGATTAATGTATTTTTGTACAGTTCAGGAAAGTAATTTCGAGCCTTGCCCTTGGTATCTCTAAAGCCAGCATTAAAAAGCTTATTTGATGCAGAAGATTCCCTTATAATTATTATGAATATGATGTGATTGACCTTCTCTGCAATACAGACTCTGGTACCGTCTTGAAGCTACCAGAGGTTATACCAAGCATTGAAAAACTTTTTCTTTCCCAAGTCCTAGAGAAAATCTCAAGTACCTCCTAAGCAATGACTAGAGGACTGAGACAGTACTATGAGTCAAATATTAAGATTTGACTTCCTGTAAGATCTTTTTGTTGATGCAATCTGCAATAAATTTACAAAAAATGAGAACATGAGTGAATGAAATTGAGAGTAGCAGGCTATTCAAAACTAAATGCAGAATATAATTTAGTTTTATTATAACTATTTGATAAGCTGCATTTTCATCTCAAGTACATTCTTAAGAAAATTAAATTCAAGCATAAACTAATGGCAAGAGCAGCTTTTGTCAACTGAAAGCATTTCCTTTTGCAAAAATGAAATTAAAGCAAGCCCGCTACTTTTCAATTGCAGACATCACAATATAGTGGTATCAAATAAAGCCTGCTTTCACATTAATAATATTATCTATTATGCATTATGAATATGCATCAATAGGAAACAAAAAATCTGGGCCAACAGCACTTGAGCAAAAAAAAAAAGTTAGTCTTGGCACCTTCTGAGTATCTGGGAACAGTCTGGACAAACTGAAATGGCAAGCTTAAAGCCAATATATAAATTAGGAATAAAAACTAAAAATGCTTTCACTTGAAAAGCAAAAAAAGAAGTTTAAGGCGCTCCCCACCTATATATTCCTTTGTTCCAGAAACCAAGGACAGACAAGTGAGACATCTCTTATGTCAAAATTAAGAGGGCATTACACAGGATCATAAAAGCAGCATAAATTCTGCACTCGGATTTTCTTTAGTTTTAAGTCTCCTTGAACCTGTATTCCATCCAGTTTCATCTTCATCTCAAACATGGTTTGCCTTTCAGGCTGGCTGATGATCTGGTTTTTGTTTTGCCCCTCATGGGTATCTCAGTGCACTTGGAGGAATCCCACCAGTTGATATTCACACTACATGAAGCACCTGCAGAAAAATATCCTGTGTGTATTGCATATATTTATGTCAAAACCATGGTGTGAAACCTCAGAACTATCCAGACAGGAATGCCTCCGGAGTTTGTAGATGAAAAGAAGCTGTCTGATCTAGGAAATATCACTAGTAATAAACTCACTTTTAGATTATTTCAAGCTGATCAGCTACATGTAAGAACAAGAGTAATGCCTTTTTTTTTCCTGCTGTTTGAAAGAAAAATTATCCTTCTCACCAGGTAATGGAAGCCTGCCTTGCAAGACAAATTCCTGTTGGATGCTGTTTCTCAGGAAACAATCTGATGTAGATATTCGGATGGGGAAGCAGGGTGTTTTCACTGATAAAAAGGAATACAGACAAAGGTCATATGCAGATTTATGAAAAATAAATTTATTACATAACACCTTGTTTTAACAATGTTTGATTTTTTTTACTCAGAATACTTGTGTCATTCATGTAAAATAGTTTGATACAGTACATTGTATGTAAGTTTTTCCTCATAAATTCTAAGGCTCTTCTAACACCTTGTTCCTCTGCAGTAGGAATGGCACCCCTAAACAACGTGCGAACATTAAAAAAAAATATAATTAACTGAACAAAATTTAAAATCCACTACACCAAGCCGGCTCTCAAAAATCATGACAAAATATCTGAATGGATGCCGCACCTTTTTAGGAAATATCATTCATGCTTTTTTAATCTCAAAGCATGCTCACAAATCATTAACACCAACAGGAAAAAAATAAAACACTGTCTATGACAATCATTTTAGTTTGTTTGCTGAACCAAACATGTTTATATCAATGACAACATACTTATTTTACTATCAAATAGCAGCTTTAATACCAGTCAAGTCATAGATTTCAAAACAAAAACAAAAACTTATGCTGGAAATAAATCTTTGGGACGTTTGTAATTGCTGGGAAAAAATGCAAACGCTTTTATGTTCTTAAAAAAATCTCATGGTAGCAATCGTGTCGGTCATAAAACATTGATCTAGGTGGAAAATGAACCAACCCACAAAAGTCACTAAAAATAAACGTCTATCAAAACTGTCTGAGAGTTACGGTTAGTTTGCTTTTTTGCCATGGTAACGTATACTGTATGCTTCAAGTACCAGTTCAAAGATGTCGTGTACTATTGGTCAGATAAAGTTGTTACATCAAGAGAATTCACCACATACGACAACAAAAATGCTTGCCCCTAGCACATTTCACAGCTTCACCTGCTACAGACTGTCACTGAAAACAATGCATCGGTCAGTCTGAACCATGTCAAGTAAACTACAGAAGTAGCATATCCACAACACAAACTGTGCTAGCACTTTCTTTTCAAGTCTAACCCCAAGACCAGGTACAAGGTGGGAGCCCCCTCGGCCCCGTGGCAGGTGGGTGTACAGTACATTCTCCGGCGGGGCCGGGCTCTGGCGCTCGGGCAGCGCTGGCAGCTCAGTACCGGTGCGTCTGGTGCGAGTACTGCGGCGGCTGCTGCGAGGTAGCTGAGTAGCCCATGCTGCTCTGGGGCTGCGATGTGCTTGGTCCAGGGTTGGGGTAGGCAGCATGGGGGTTGGAACGCTGCGGGGGGAAGCACAGACACACAGCCCTTGGTGACATGGACAGCCAAGACAGTTTCACCTACTGGTCTGCTTCTTCCAGAGGCAGCCAGCACTCTGCTGCGCTTGCAGGCTTCCTTTCACTTACTCTGATTACGGCAGCAATACCAGATTAGAAAGTGACAGTTGCCAGCCTTCTGCTATCCACCCTAAAGGCCTCCTGTTACTCTTCACCCATCACAGTCAAACCTCCAGCCAACCCTCCAGATGGCTGCTGTGCACCTGCATGTGACACTGAGCTGCCACCACTCACTGCAGCCTTAAAATACTTGAGAGAGAGTTTAAAGACAACAGTGACATGTTCCTCAGTGGAACGAGATATTTCAGGGGAAAATATCCTTAGATTGTGGGTTGGGAGGTTCAGGTGGAACACTGGGGGAGGGACCACTAAGTGCCAGTACAGCACTGGAA
The DNA here is from genome assembly GCA_025920805.1 of Petroica traversi. Classification (NCBI taxonomy): domain Eukaryota; kingdom Metazoa; phylum Chordata; class Aves; order Passeriformes; family Petroicidae; genus Petroica; species Petroica traversi. The sequence continues at coordinate 9,680,313 of JAHLSL010000023.1, forward strand.
GAACCTGCCCACAGAGTCTGTGAGGTCTCTCTCTATGAAGGTTATTAAGACTCAGCTAAACAAAGCCACGCTAACCTGGGTGAGTCAGAACTAGGAACAGCCCTGCTCCCAAGAGAGAAACTTGGCTAGATGGTCTTTGGAGGCCCCTTTATACCAGCACTTCCACAATTATTTATTGAATGGAGCATTCATCACTGCAAGAAGCTCTAGGAAAACCAGCAACTGCCTATTTCAGTTTTAACCTAAAAGTTATTATTTACTGATCATGCATTATGAAGGAAAGAAGGACTGCCTATGAGATTTGCAATCTAAATATCTGATCACTTCGTGGCACTTACCATTTTATTAAATTAACACAATTTCAGTACATTACTGTGCTGGCTTACATTCATGTTAAGGTTTACATGTCCTTACAAACTTTGCAGCATTTAGAAACTGTGTAGCTTCTGAACTCGCAGGACATATTATTTTTTTTTAGGAAAAGCTGCTTCTAGAATACGTTTGGAAACTTCTTTAAAGTGACTATTCCAGGACTAGAGTATTGCTACTGAGATCAGAATAGGAAAAAAATGTGGTGAACCCACACCCTGGGAAAGTAAAATACTAAGTGACAACATAAAACAAAAAACCCCATTTTTTCTTGCTGTACATTTAGAACAGAAGCTATACCCAGGATGCTTAGATGATGGCAGAAATAAAAAATTCATACTCTTATTAACCCACACTCACAGGACTGAGCTAACACCTCTAGAGGAATGGCTGGACCTGCACTTAATGTCAGTGGGAACAAACCAGCACTGCTGAACAGCACCATTAGCACAGTGAGTGTACTTTGCTACATTTGCCTTCAGCCTTGAGAGAAGGACTAAGTCACTCATCAACAGAAGGGTCACAGCTCTGGGTCACCCTTCTCCATGTTACAAATACAGGATATACTTCAAAGAGCAAAAGTCTTGAACATTGGTTTTGCCCAAGTGTGGCTCCTGTGTGTAGGAAACCATCACAAGCTTAACCATTTAAAACTGACCACTCATTTCAGTTGTAAAACACTTCCTGCATCCTGACTTCTAAAACAGATCGTATTTCTAGACCAAGGCAATGAAAAATCAGTTTCTTTCATGACACCCAGAGCAACAAATGGCTTTTGTTTAAGAACAAAAGTAAATACCCAATCCTTTCTAAATACCATTAAGCACCCAGAGGGTTATCACAAGCAAAAGCTCAGGGTGGTGAAATTGCTCCAGCCTGTTTAATCACATTGCATTTGGGAGTGTCACATTGCAGATTTAAACAAGGAGGCAAGAAAGCCTGTGTGCCATGTGCCTACTATTTTTTGCAGGGCAGAAAAGGATACAAGGTCAACGTGCCCTGCAGAGAATAATTTGACTTCTGAGTGAATGCAGAAACTGTCTTAGTGTGCCTTGCCCAGGAGATGGCAATCCTCCTTCACAAGCTTTATATGGGGAATTTGAGCAAATCAAGTGAAGAACAAAGGAACAGGTGTTTGATTAAAACAGAGGGCTGTATTGTAATGTTTGTTTGCCATCTCATCAAGTTGCTGGATCAGAAGCAAAAAATGTGAGGAATTTTTTTCAGGAAGACCTGAAACCATCAGTAGGAAACTCTTAACTGCTCTTGTTCTAGTGCTAGCAAGTTCAGGTCTCTTCTCTTTATGTTTTCCAGAACCTTAATCAGAACAAACCTACTGACTGCCTCTTTGCAAGGCTAGGGGGAAAAAGGTATGTATTTTTTGAAAAACAGGTATTTCCCCTCCAAGAGAGACAGCAGAAGACTGGTCAGGATTACTCAAGTTACCAGTAAGAGCTCCTGAGACAGAAAACCAGCAGTTATCATTATTTTAAGGAAGGAGTACTCTGAAATTATGTTTGTCAACGGGAGCTACCCCAAGGTGCAATCCTAGGATGAATACCTGTGAGTAGAAAAATTTTCATGAGCACAAACTGAAAACAAACCAATGCCAACTCTGGCTGAGCAGTTTGAGTCCTCTGACTTGTCAGCCAGCAAGGCTCAGCTCTGGCTCGCAGAACTAGGAGCTGAAGTTTGTTCAAAATGCCACGATGCAGCAGCAAAATGAGGTGAAGGGCACGTAAATAGGGCACATAAATGGGGCTCCCTGACACAGTACACACAACCTCTGAATCAACCTCCTTAGGTGTGTGACTCCACCCGGGGGCAGGATTAAGAAAGTTACTGCTGCATTTGCCTTCTGCTGTGTGTGCGTATTTTTAAAAAGTGGTAGAAAACCAATTAAAAGGGCAAAACAGCAACTGACTGCAGCTTGCCAGATTGAAAGGGATGAAACTCCTGTAAGTGCCTGTGACGGATAATCCTAGTGAAAGAAAGATGACATTTATACTTAGTGGCACCCCACCCTGCAGAACTGTAGTTAAGGCTCACCACTGCCTCAAACAGCTCTAAAAATGTATATTGTTCAAGGAGAATGGCTTGCAAACTGATGTGTCATTGATGTCCTGGGATAAACTGAACAAAGGCACTTGCAGACTGTAGGAAGGGTCTCACAATAAAGCTCCTGAAAATTATCTTATTTTCCATTTTTGTAGTACTTTCAAGTTTTGGTTGATGCTGAGACTACACAGATGTAGGTAAGGATGAAGGTAATGCCCCCAGGCAGCTTCTGAGGCTATCTGGTACTCTCAGGAACAAACACTGAAATGCAAAATTTCAAAGCCAGCACTGGTGGTTCATGGAGAAGCTGTATCAAACTTGCAACTTGAAAGACAAGTTGACAGCAGCAGCTTTACTGACTCAGATTTTTAACTCTCCCTACATTTTGCTACAGACTATAAGCCCAGCCAAGTGGGTTTCCATTATCACAGTCTCACACTTAGACATTAATCTTTAAATTAACTGCAAACATTGCCAGTAGTTTCCAACTTCCCCATCTTTTGATTTCACCCAAGACTGTCTGCCAACTGCCCACCTGTACTGTGCATTCCACATGAACCAATATGCAATGGTTACTTCCTGCAGGCTAACATTTCCAGCAGCATGCCTCCTCTTGAAATGGTCTATTCCCCAGGCTTCCAAAAATCTGCCCTTCTCAAACTGCTCCTGTGAATCATTTGAAGTCTTCCCTGCTCCTCTTTTGTAATTTCTTAGCTTATATCAACTAAAGGTTCTGTCCTCAACTCTCTTCTTCCCAGTCCCCAATAGTAGCCTCATCCAAACCTAAAAATTCAAGTACCAGGGATGAAGATATTCTTATACCCCAGGCTCTAATTTCTTGATGTCTGAGCACAAGTTCAAATGCAGGAAAGCCAGAACACATTTTTCATTTTTTCAGGCTTTTTTTCCCCAGTGCACCTCCTCATCTTCCTCACTCATTGACTTCCACCACTTCACCTGTCTTCAGATGTGTTATATTAACCTGGAATTTCCCTTGATCTTCAAATGAGAGATGATGACAGCATCATGCCAAGTCTTTATTTGTCATCCAAAATACTGTTTCTGCATCCATTTATCCAACTAAAACACTTGTTCAGATTTGTATTTCACAGCTTTTCTACTGCAATATCCTCTGCCTCCTAACCATTACAGGCTTGTTCAAGCAAGAAATGGCATTTTTAGGTGATACAGAGCACAGCATAACAGGATCCTTGTTCATAACCATTATCATTCCCTAATATAAAGTTAATAATTAGCAACTCTAATGTCTGATCCTAATTTCCTTACTGCTAACCTATAACCATCAAGATATCAACAAACCATCAACTAAAAGAATCTGAAAAAAACCTCAGAAGATGACAAAAATTAACAGTTAATACAGTGACATTTACAAAATTACTTTGTTAATTTGAAGAAACGCTGCTCTAAACATGAAAAGCAAATAGACAATATGTGAATAAAACAAAATACCTGATAGTCTGAGGTCATAATAAGTCCACCTGAGGTAGTGGTAGGAGGAACAACTCTCACTTTTTTCAGTGGGGGTCCCTGTGTGTGACTGTTGTCTTGGTTCCCTGGATGACCAGTTCCATTAGTATGGTTATTGCCCTGCTGCTGCTGCTGGTTCTTCTCAATTGTTTAAACACAAAGAAAAATTTCAACTCAAAAGCAGCACATGAAATAACATGAAATCAGGAAATAATGTAAAAGCCAGAGAAACATGATGATACTGTTCTTCTAGTACTTACTTTGTCTCCTTTATCATCTGGTTCTTCTTCTGTTAAAAATTCTCGTTTTGGGTAAGGGATTTGACAACCTGCAAAAACACTGTCCCCCAAAAAAGTCTATTTATCACTGTATTAGAACAGAAGGGTTAGACCTGTAAGATTCACACTTCACCCATGACAGTTTCAAGTTGCCTGAGCCATCATTTAATACCAGTAACTACGGGAGAAGTTTTCCCTGACTGACTATCACCATATTCTAAATTTTGTAAAAATGTACTCACATTTGATTTTCAAGTTCATTTGACTTTACATACTAACTTAAGCTTCCAATAATACTTTTTGTTGGTTAGAAAGGTACATCACCTGTTAGGTATCTGCAAAGGCACAGAGAGCTATCTCACTGTAGCTCTTGGGTAATTCATAATCTCAGGACTAACTAAAAATATTCCTGGAAACTTCACTGACTATTAATAAAACCATCTGGAAAAGAAGTTTAAAAGTAACTAGAAATTTCACCTGTCAATTCATATCTCACAGTCCACATGGATTTGCTATTGTTAGTGCAAGCTAATATTTACCTGCCCTTCATCAGTAGACTTTATTTATAATAAAGTCTCTGTAAACTGTTAGCAATACTCACTGAGTATATTCACATTAAAATGTCAACCTAAATTTGAGAAAAATGCCAAACACTACCCTAAAAGCAGTTTCTGCAACAGCCAATCATTCACATGACTTTATATCACAGAGACAGGTCAGGAGATGCTATAAATAATCCAGTAGGCTTTAGTGAAATAATTTCATTTTTAATTAATTCCTTATAAGTATACATATTTTATAAATTCTTTCCTACATAAGGGTAGAGAATCACTCATAGGATGTACTAATAGCTTTCCTAAAAGGGTGTACAGTCATGCTCTCTGGCTAATCTTTTGGAAAAGGGGCTTAATTTTTAATGAAATTATTCATTGTCCATAAGTTCTCTCCCTTTTGTAAATCTGCCAGTGCAAACAAAAAAGAGGAGTGTCTACAGAACACGGATTAAAGTTGTTAAGGATGACAGCACAGAGACTGAGAGTTGACTTTCCCCACCCAGTGAATTTACAACAAAGGCTAAGACAAAAATGTAAACTAATTAGAGACTGTCATCTGGCATTCTGAGGCACAGAAGTGGACCTGCGGGCACTTAGCAGTTGCCTACCAAGATCTGTAGCATGCATAATCAACCTGTCAGTGAGTAACAAGATTAGTGCTGCAACTAATAGGATCAAAGTTCCATAAAGCAAGAGATTAATAAAAATGCTACTTCATTTTAAAAACCGCGAATGGCGTTTTAGTGGTTATAGTTTTCCTCGGTTGTTAGATAGTATTTAGCTCAATATTCACAAACATACTCAGGGCAGACAGAAAGCAGAGTTCTAAAGCATCTCTGGATGCACTGATAGGTTAATAAACTGACCACTTACTCGGACGTGGGAAGAGGATCTTCCAAGAAGTAAGGATCCTGCATAGCCTGTTCTGAGGTAATTCTCTTTATTGGATCCATAGTGAGCAATTTCTGAAGCTTAAAAGAAAAAAAAAAAGAAAAAAAAAAGAGGAAAAAAAAAAAGAAAAACACCTTTACATTACCAAAACCATTTACAGAAACTTCACTGTATTCCTGAAAGACAAGAGGATACAAATGTGCCTGGACTCAAAAGCTTAACCATAAACGGCATAACCACATCCTTCCCTCCTGTTAAAACAGTAACTTCATTTCCTATCAGAGAACACCTATTTTCACTTTCAAAGCCCAGAACACTCAGTTCCAGTCACAAGTCACCAAAACCATTCAAAAAATTTTCACAATGTACCAGCAACTTTAATCACAAAATAATTTGGGTTGGAAGGGCCCTTTCAAGGTCAGTCAGTCCCGCCCCAGCCATGGGCAGGGACACCTTTTAACTAGACCAGGTTGCTCAGAGCCCTGATCAAGGTCCCTCTTGTTCTTGAATACTTCTAATGATGGGGCATCCAGAACCTTGTGCAACCTGTTCCAGTGCTTCACCATCTTCTGAATAAAGAACTTCTTCACAATATCCAATCTAAATCTACCTTCTTGCATTTATAAAGCCATTATCTCTTGTTCTATCAAGAAATGTTCCTCTCCAGCTTTCTTGGAGACCCCATTCCAAGTACTGGAAGGTGCAGAAAGGTCTCCTGGGCGCCTTCTCTCCTCCAGGCTGAACAAGCCCTGGTCTCTCAGGCTGCCCTCAGAGGAAAGCAACATGAGATAACCTTCAGATACTACAGAGAAAAATAGTGAGTTTTCATGTTTCACCAATACAACCCAGTGTCCAAGGCAAAACTACACCATGATATATTGTCAAAGACAATGATTTTTAAAAGAAATGCTTCACTTTTAACCTGCACTGGGCTTTTTAAAAATTGTGGCTCTAACAAGTATTAATTTGCATTTCCTATTCATACTTTTTATAGGATTCATACATTCACCTTTTTAAAAAGATTCAGTGTCATGACCTAAGTCTGAACTGGTCATCTCCTTTCACTAGCCATTAAGTGAGAATTCAGAAACACAATGCAAATCCCTACACTTCAAAAACTGAAGTTAAAAAGTTCATTTCCCTCCTCAGCCTCCAGTTTTGACAGCATGGTTAAGAACGTGTTAACTGTGAATTACCACCATCAATCCAGTTTTGTTTTTCACATCATCCACAAGAACTCACAGTAAGTTATTTCAGCTCTCTGAGTCTACATGAAGTTTTTATAGAATAGCATGTTGAACAAGCCAGTTCTTACTCTCTCAAAAAGTAATGCCAAGAGCCAGGAAAGGAAAAGGCAAAACATGACAAAACTGCCAACACACTGAAAAACACAAATAAAAAGCACTGCAATATTCTAGGATCATTTCTGGTGATTGGATTCTAGAGCTATCTATCATATGCTGACAAATCTTGGTCATGATCAGCCATACAAAAAGAAATAAAAATTATTGTGCAACCATTATCCACCCAGAGGATGAAAACTTTGGTTCTGCCCTCTTGTACAGATGCCACAGTGAAGTGAACCTTCCACTTATTATTACACGTATTTTCTATTTTAAAAATAGATGTAAAGATGTTTGATGTAAAGATCACCTGGCTAAATGACACAATAAAAATGCAGAAAACCTCACACATCATCAATGAACGGTAGTGGAATGCAACAATCACTACAGTTCATATGGACCAAAGTAACCACATGGAAAACCAAGAATCACTAAATTCACCAGAAAAAGCAGCTGTTTACCATTCTCTAGGGCACAAGTAAGCAGGGGAAAAAAAAAAAATCAAGAATGTAGAAGTGGAAAACAGTAAGCTGCAAAAGCAGAAAGGAACCAACGTTTTCTTAAGTTAACACATCAGTTCTGCATGCAAAAAGGAGCCATGTACATGAATGTCTGTAAAAAGGAGAAAAAATCTGGTTCATTCAAGTTGGGAAATAAAAACATTTTCTTTTTGGCACTGACAACAATCTCTGGATTTACATATTTTAGAACAGTAGATTATGAACATCTTTTCAATCTGTTCTGATACAGAGAGTTAAAGGAAAAGACACTTGTGTCGCAACAGCTGTGAAAGAGTAAGATCTTGGAACACCTCTGGAAGAACTGGAATAAAGAAATCCATTGAACTTGTTCAGACTTTGCTGCAGAGGCCCAAGGCATTTATCTGCAGTTGAGCTTAGCCTCAAACAACAAGAGTGGTAACCTGTGGCACATTCAAATTTTGGCAGCTCCTGAACAGTATTTTAAGACATGATTCTGGAAAGCTCAGGTTTTTTAAATGCAATACAATGAACTGTTCTGTCAGACAGCATTAGCAGAAAACAGAAAATATTCTACTACAGCTAATGAACTTTACAGTTCTTCTCTCACATCTAGATCTATTGGAGGTACAAAAGAACACAGCTACATCTACACTACTAAATGTCCCGATTGCTGAAACTTAAATATATACTTAAGTATGTTTCAGACTGTTTGAAATATAACTCATCTTCTTGGAAACTCCCATTCAAACCTGCTCAAGCACTATGCCACAAGAATATTGCATCAGATCTGGTCTGACTGAAGGATAAATTGCAGAATTTAAACGGAGAGAAGAGGACTGAATAGAAAAAAGACAGCTGCTTAAAAAAAACCCTTTGTGTCAAACCATCCAGAAAGGAACAGCTTCTGATGACTTGAGGAAAAGCCACACAGCCCTCAGACACCCAGGCCTCTCCACCATCTTTCCCTTTTCTCCAATTTGTTCTTCTCACCTCCCAAGATGAAAAATCTCCTTTCCCCTCCTCACTCCCATCTACCTCCCAAATAATTTACTCTATCAGTTGTGCCTGAAAACATTTAATCTGAGCAGGAAACATCAAGATAAGTAAGATGTCCATTCAGAGAGCCTAGACACTCCCAAATTCTTTCTTCTCTACACATAAATACACACATATATGTTCTTGTAGCAACTTGAATGTTCTTTAAAACACAGACCAAAAGACTTAGTAATTTTTGAAACAACACAAGACAAGCACTTCAGGGCTGAGCAAGTGCAGAATTTTAACTAGAGCCTTCATAAAAAATGTTACATGTTCTAGAGAGAAAATAGTTGTAAGGGTTCTAAGAAGTACTCATAAGAAAGATATAAAAGATTAGTGAACTAGGAAGACATGTGAAGATTTTCCAAACTACATGTCCAAGTTTTAAGTTAATTTTCCTTTTAAGTCTGTAAGATGCAAACTTGTGTAATATCATAGCATGGTTGTGTTGGAAGGTACCTTGAAAACCATTTTGTCCCAACTCCCCTGCAATGGGCAGGGGAACATTCCAAGTTGGTCCAAGTCAAATCCAACCTGGTCTTGAAACACTTCCAGGGATGGGGCATCCCGAACTTCTCTGAGCAAACTGTCCAAAGTGCCTCACTACCCTCTCAGTCAAGAATTTCTTCCTAATATGCAATCCAACTCTAGCCTCCTTCAGCTTATATTCCTTACCCCATGTCCTATCACTGTGTTCCCTTGCAAAAGGTTTCTACACATGCTCCCTTTACATACTGAAAGTCTGCTCTAAGGTCTCTTCAAAAGCTTAAAAATGAATACGCAAAAAAAAAAAAAAATCAGGCATAGAGGAATTTTTTCAAATTAAAAATAAACTACTGAAAGTACGCAAAGCAGCAAAATGGCTAAGGATTGTAGCAACACTGCAAATATAACTACAGGCTAAACATGACTTAAACAACAACAACTTCAAAATTACTCGATACTGAATCTAATCCAGTGAATGACACTCAGAATCATTTTATCAATGTGCGAAGATATTTCATCAATGTGAGAAGATAAAGTAATTTTGCAATTTTCAGATTGCAGAGCATCCGTCATTACTAACTTTATTTTTAAAGTTAGTTACAGAGGACTTGACACCAGCTCAACTCTTACTTCACACAACTGTAACATATACAAGGGATTTGATTTTTGACGTATGCAGGAACTTACCAAGTGGAATGCCTTACTATCTGGTTTAACTTTATGCTTTTCCATATATTTGATAAGGCTGCAGTTGGTATACCTAGAAAAGGAAACAGAAGTGATATTTCTAATATGCTAATCATTGACACTGCAAAGTTTTCTTAGTAGCCACAAAACTTCTTATTAATAAGAACAGTTTAGTCTCCCTGCAAATCCAATAAGCAGGGAAAATCCACAGCTACCACCACCAGAGACTGCTTAAAAACCAGAACTGCAGAAAGGCATATTCCTTCAGATTCTTATAAAAGCATATTCCACCCCCACAAAAAGCACACTTTTAACCCACATGCAGACAGCAAACTATCAACTGGATTTAAACTGCCTGTTAGCAATTTTACTACTACACTGTTTGATTCTGTATATTTTTCATGACAGTAAAGATGGAGATAAATCTGAACACTCTCCTGCAATCTACAGGATGCTACGAGAACATTCATGTATTTGCACTTTTTTAAGTTAAGCTAAAAAAAATAAAAAGGTTTCTAAATGACTACAACAGCATGGCAGAGGCAAGAAATGTATGTAAGTGTACAGCCTCAAATGCCAGAAAGGCAACAGGGTGGCATTTTAAGTGCAGGTATTAGCCTGTGGCAATGTGACAGCAAAGCTGGAGGATATTTTCTTCTTTAGTTTTTAAGCTACCCTAGACACCAAACCTGACAATTACACCCACTGTTTGCTGGAAATGCTATAAGGTTACCAGACCCCTTTCATGCAGCTATTAGAGAAAATCACTGCCAGTACCACAGGTTTGGGAACAGCAGGGCTTTGACACTTTGTACTTTGCAAACTCCAGAGCTGCGTGGGGCCTTTCTGGCATCACCTGTTTCACACCTGCTCCCTTAGCCTTTCCAGCCTCTCTGGCTACTCTCCTGATCCACATCACCTCAACACAACCAGTTCACCACTATGAAACAACTTTATTTTTCATTTTTAACAATCCAAGTCATAACAATAGTCCTTGTTTGGCATCGACATAGACAGCAACGTGAAGTGCAAGAAATTTAGTGTAGAAAAGAGATATAAAATATGCTTTATTAAGCAAGCTCAGCTCAGACTTACGTGTTTCTCCGGAAATCTTTCATTAAGGTTGAATGTTCAGGCATCTTTTTTATGTCTTCCCAATCTTTATCTGCAAAGCAGTATTAATTATTTTTTTCCTCTTTCTCTCTGAGTAAAACAAAGCATTTCCAAGTATCTCCACAACCTTGACTGTCAGGGATTTTAAAATTCTGCTTCTCTAACCTTGTAGTTAGTTATGTCTTTGTACTCCCTAGCTCCTATTCCTTCTTCACCTCTTCAAAACAAATCACAGCAACACCTAAGAGGTTCCAGCTGTGTGCTGATTACCTCAAGAACTTGAAAAAAAGATGCCAGCTACAGTGCCCACAAAATAATGCTGAAGAAAAACACATCAGGCCTCGTGCTTGAACCCTTCAAGACTGTTATTTAATTTATTCAGACACAGCTGTGATCTCAGGACAGGAGCACACAGGACTCCAGCAAACCCTGTCTCCTTCTAAGGGATTCTCTGTTCTGACAGCACTTTTAGTTACAGGAAAATGCCCAGAGGTACTTCTGCAAAGTAAGAAATACTGTTAGCAAACAAAAAGTTAAGAAAAAGTGTGCACACTCAAATTAAAGAATAATTCATCTCAGTGCAGATCAAGACCAAAATGAATTTTAAAATAAAGCAAAAAACTCACTACCAGCACCTGGCCTCAAATGCCTTCAACTCTAACTCTTGAAAAGGCTCTGTGGGCAACTAATTTGGTTGGATTCAAATCTTTCCTAAGCCTGATCACAGCTGCAGAACACTGAGTTTAAAAGCATTAAATAAATAAATAAACAAACCTGAGAATTATTTAATTATTACTTAGTTAAACAAAATATTCTCCTCTTTCCTATCCAGAAACATATGAAACTGTTTCAGATATGGTAAGTGTCAATTAAAATGCAAAAAAATTGCTGCAATTGAATGAAAAGCATTTCTTGGTAAGAACCAAAGAACTCCAAAGGTCAAATGCAGACCATTCATAAGGATTAATTAAACCAACCAGAAAACCAAAATGAGAGTATGATCTGCTTATGTAAGCTATTCAGAACCAATGTAAAACCCGAATGAATTGAGAAAAGCATAAAAGGGTAAAATTCTAGTTCAAAAGCAGAAGGGGACAGTATTGCTTGAAGAAGCAAAACTAAGGAGTCAATGTGCAACAGCAACATTTCCATGAATCTCATACAGCAGTACAGCAGCAATGAAGTACACACAGACAGACAAAAGTCAAAAACAAATATAAGAGCATGTTTAATGACAAAATCCTAGAACCACACGAACATATAGACCACAGAAGTCATGTGAAAGGAAGAGGCAAGACCAGAAAAACAATAAAAGAAAACATAATTAACAATGTGGCAGGGAACACAAGCAGTGAGGAGAAAGATAAACAAACAGTAAAAATCAGGCCTCTGTTACTCTGACTCCTGCAATCATGTGAACACTAGAAGACAAAGTATTAACTGAAGTAAGGCAGCTGCAGAAAAACAAGATATGACCAACACTGAGGGGAAAATGCAACAAGTGATATCCACATTGTAATTTCTTTTGGTTCATACAAACCAGTTCTTTCTTCTGGTTTAGAATAAAGAAATTTCTTTCTATACCACCAGCTTTCCACCAGGGAAAACAGAATTCAATACACTCCCTTACTTCCAAATGCTATGTTTAATTTGGCATGAGTTAAACAAATGCATAATATTCAATAAATATATACATATTTGCTTGGTTTCATAAATAATCAGATGCCTTCCAAATCAATAATCAGTACCAAAGAAATGCAGAAATACTCCTTCTCATTTTTAATCATCCACCATTAAATACAATCTTGCAAAATAATAAGCCACTGGTACATGTATACACAAAGATATCCCTGCCATTAATAAAAAGGAAAATACCTAATTTGACCATTAGATTCTAGATTTATAACTCATGAAATAAAGATAATGTTTGAACAGCTCTGTGGCTTTGATCAGCTGCCACTTTCATATGCAAAGAAAGCAATACAGATATCTTTCTTTGAACAGCGGTGATAAAAAATACGGTATGTACCTGCAGGAAATCCCATTACATTGAATATTCTGTCCAGCTGGTCATGGTGATAAGGATTACTAGTTTTGATATCTTCTTGTCGACAATGGAATATTGGCTCTGATGTTAGCAGCTCTGCAAATATACACCCTATGGCCCAAATATCTTTAAAAAAGGAGAACAGAAATAAAAAAACAACAAAAAATGAATCTTTCCAAAAGCATCTGGATGAGGTAGAATGTTAGTGTTTAGCATATCAGAGATAAGGTCCCTGCATTGAAAATTTCAAGTTTCTATTTTTAGTGCAATACTTCCTCAACTTTTTCTTTTAGCTATGGATGGAGGTACCCAATTCAGAAACTACACAGGAGCTGAGAGAATGTCCTCACACAAGTTTTCATGGGGTTTTTGAAATGTAGTTACCACTTGACATTGTAAAAATTAATTAAAGAATAAAAATGAAGGAAACTATTGGGGTAACTGTCAACACACAAAACACAAACAAAGAAAAGGCAACCAGCATTTTGCTCATCCAGTGCCACACTGTCTTGACCAAGAAATGTGATCACTGATCAGCCAAATTTAAGTGGTATGAAATGACCCCAAAATAGAAGCTGAAAAGTAGCACTATTGGAATAAACCAAATGCTATCTCTAACACCTCGAAAGAGAGTAACAAGCAAATTGCTACAAACCCACACCCCTCACAACTTTTCCATACATTCCTTAAAAAAAAAACAACCTCAAAACCTTTCTCTTGTAACTGTTGCTTTCCTATCTAATAATCAGATAACTTTAATTTTCCCAGTTGTTTTCTCAATTTTTTTCTAGCATATACAAACGCACTTTTTAACTCAAAGTAATGCTGCACTGAACCTTGAATGAACAAGGTCATAAACAAGGACAAAAGCAAATAATGCAGACAGCATAACCCCATTACTCACTGTTTTTACACAGTCATTTTTTATCTACACTGAAAAAACTATGTACTAAAGGCTATAACTCCCCATGCAGTTTCACATAATGCAATCAGAAGAAATGGCAGTGAGGGAACATGCAGATACAACAAATTAAGCAGTTTACAGGAACATATAAAAATGTATCTGACCTATAAAAGAAACACATTATTAACAGAAAAGTAAACAAGAACACATTTATGGCATAAACATTAGAATTGCTGACAGAGACACTGATATGATCTTTAAAACAAAACAAAACAAGAAAACAAAAGGAAGACTTTCAGGCTACAGATACAACACCACTGTATACAGACAGACAACCTCCATGTCTGTGCAAAGTGGAGCAGCTGCTAGGGAAGTTATTACCTCCCAAAACTGGATGCCAGCATTTAACACATCTTTTAAACCAGGCAGCAAGAGAAAAAACTTCCCAGTCCTCTTCCCTACAGTCTCTCTCCCTTCCACAGCAAAGCTGATCAATCCAGTAAAGGTGAATCTCTCTCCAGTTCACTGCTGGGTTGCTCCCCCTGTTCTACAGCCCACAAGAGCTCTGACTATCTGTAATCTTTCTTTGAAAGACACAAAAGGGCTAAAATGCAGTTAAATTTTAAGTTTAGCTTCAGTGCAGACACTTTATTCTCCATTCGGTACGTTCTCTATTTCATATATTTATTACATTAGGTAATAACTTCTGCAATAAAATTAATGCACTGTGCCTCACAGTCATCCTAATATGAATTCTACTAGCAGTTCAAAGATGCTTCCACATTTTTTATTGCCTCTAACAGCATTTATGAAAGTCCTGTGTGAAAGCCACAAATTTAGATTGCATTGCAGGGCATTTGGAGCCAAAACCCAACAATACATTTCATTTCTATATATAGCCTGAGACCACAGTAAATTAAACATTTTGTCAAAGATTAGTGTTTCTTCAAGAAACAAGTAACCTACCTTTAACTCAGCTCCTGTCCTTTGAACAATTTATCAAAGCTTTAATATTTGGGTACAGTTTACACAAAGAGCAAAATAGTACATTTTTGTCCCACTTACTTACCAATAGCTTTGGTATAATGCCTTGCTCCAAGAAGCAACTCTGGAGCTCGATACCAGAAGGTTACAACTACTGGATCCAAGTCTGCTAAAGGCTTCAGAGGTGAATTAAATAATCGGGCAAAGCCCATGTCAGCTGCAAATTCAAAGAGAGATGCTTTAAAATTTGAGGGAAACTAACAATTTTCTCCCTTTTATTTTTTGAACAAACTGATTGAGTTTACTTGTTAGCACTATCATCACTCCTAAATAAAATGCAAAGGCGGACTGTGGCAGATATGAACTCTCTGAGCAGATTTTCTTTCTGTAGAAGTTACTGGATGGCATCACCTATGAAGTGTATCATTATAAATCATTACTAACATGAGTCATTTACAACAAAGAATTAACCACTGTTCTGAAGAAGTGCATCAACTCCTCAGGACACTGGTAAATCCTGACTCATTTTACCTCATGTTCTCTGGTAAAATACTCCCATTGTTACAGGTTTTTGTTTTACAAAGCAGCAATTTTTAAAGTGAGCAAAATGCAGATTCTGCAAAGGTTAGAATGATTTATAATACATACGTGCACATGACAAAAGCTCCCTCCTCATGAAGTTAGCTGTAGCAAGACTTCCTTCACAAAACCAGCCACTAAGCCTACAGCATCTGCCTCTCTGCTCATTTTCTATCAAGATGCATTTCCAATATCGAGATACCAGTACTGAATACCATTCAAGATATGGTCTTAAAACTTTAGTTGTGGGCATTAGATCATTAAAACTGCTTTTTAGAATTGGTAGCATACAACTGCCTAGAAAGTTGTCTGAACTACTGAACATAAGTCATACAGGAAAAAATGGGCAGAGACTAAAATATGCAGCTTCTCCCATGAAATTGCTTTCCTGACCCACCAAGCCCCAAATCCCAAGACAGTGACCCCATCATGTAGGGATATTCCCATGCTGAGAAAGACTTGAATGAAATGAGATGAGTAGCCACTCTGAGGAAAAAGGACCTACATGCTATAGCTCACTGGGGGGAAACTGCAATGTAAATATGGGTCTCTAACTTGACTACACAACCCTGAATTATTTTTTCACACACATTCCTATTTATGATTGCTTTAATGCATTTAAAAAGAGAAACATTTTACAGTTTTCTACATTAAAAGATCAGTTACTCAAAATTGATCAAGTCACTATTAACTACGAATAATAAGGAAAATTGTTGTCAGAAAGTGAATTTATGACCCAAAATGACACAAAAAAAGCCTATAAAAATTAATTTAAGTTAAATACCAGTTATGTATCTTTTAGAAAAATTAGTTACACTGAAAAAGTGGAAGCCCTTGATATGTGTATAACTTCTGCATTCTTTTACTGTTGTGGCAATCTTAAGAAAATAAGAAAAAAAAATCTACATTTTGATAACACACTTAATAATCCAAGGTTCCCCTCCCTCTTTCCCCACTGGGAATGGATGGCTCAGAGGACTGGTGGCCCAATACAGAATCTTTCACCTGTCCATTAACAGAGTCTGACTTAATTTAGTCGCTTACTAAGTTATTCTCAAATTAACTCAAAACTATAAATTAAGAAATAAATGGGTGGTCTTTGTGCAATTACTAGCAGGGAGTTGTGTACAGCAAATATCACCACCACTGTCAAAAGTTAGTCCAGAGGATGACCTACATTCTCTGTTTTGGAAGCAACCCTCCATGAAGAATAAGGTAATATGAAGCAATTTTCCCTTCTGTTGTCCATGCTGTACCTCTTTTCTACGCAGACTCAATCCCTACTGTCAACCTTAGAGCTTGGAAAGGCATTAAAAACTTTCAGAGTAGGATGTGCAGAAGCATTCAACCCTGGCCCATTGCTCCCTGGATTCCAAAGGACAAGGAAGGCCTAGAGCAGCACTGAATGCTCCCAGAAAATCCTACCCTGAATCATTATACTGGTGATTAACAATATAGTTCAGATAAACAAAACAGTAAAGAGAACAGAGCAATAATGCAGAAGATTAATCTCATAAAAGAAAGCCAAAGGGGAAGTGAAAAAGATGAACTAGCTTTAAAAAACCCTTCCAAATGGGGCTGCATTACCAAAACAAATGTAAGTAGGCTGTGCATTAGTAGCCTGTTATTACAGCACTGTCATGATAATGCACAGCCTGGTACAGTTTATTATTGTTAGACTACTGTTAATTTTTATTTATGTGTTTAGTTTAGAACAAATGAACTCCTACAAATCATCCTCTCACTGCAAATAGTAACTCCCACCAGAAAATTTTACAGTAGCGTGGAAGTGTTGGGTACTTTCTAACCTGGTACACCACAGGCTAAGTGTTTAGCATTAGCTCTCACTAAACATTTTGGATGGATTTCTGTTTTTCTGGACTTCTAAGATCCCTTGAGTTTATCTCCAAGGGATGTGCCTACTCTTTCAAGAATATTTTGCAGGCTTAATGCCATCTTTGATTCCATGATAAGATTTAAGGTTTGTAGCAATGAGTAGTTCCCTATTTAGATTTTTATAAGAAGCAGCAAGATGTCATGGCATTAGAGGTAAATGGAGGAAATTTTACAATCCCATTTCTTTCTCCTCCTTTCCTCCTAGCTAGCTGTCATCTTTAACCCCACATCAAAATCCCCCACCCCACACAAACACCCACTTAAGCAAAATATAATGACATTTTCCACTTTTTATTGATGAGGCTACAGCATTTCATTGTCAGAACTGGTACATGGGGCTAATATGATGAAGCCAGTCACCCAGAAAACAGCATTTAGGCAATGTGCCCAGGCACATACTGGTATTACAGGGACTACTTTAGGTGGTACAACTGCACCTTCAGAACATTCTAACTTAAATGCTACACTGGGACTTATCAAAGATATAAACATACCAATTTTTACTCTTCCTCGCTCAGGACCTTCACCCATAACTAAAATATTAGCAGGTTTCTGTGGAAAAAAAAATAAATATACAATACATATACCACGATAAACCTAAACATTAGTCTCTGAAAAGTTAATTAAGCTTTGTTTTGCCAGTTTTAAACCAACTTTGTTTTGATAAAAATGACAAGTTTCTCTGTCACAGTAATGCTGTGTGAGGACCCAGACACAGGTTCTCCCTGACTGCATCTTCCTCACATTTCTTCTTGGTGTTGCTGTGCTCCAGAACCACATTCCCTACTGACACCCTGGTGTCTGTCCTCAACACACAGGAGCTGGCAGCCACAGAGCCACTGGGATTTCTGCCCAAATTGCCCTAGATCCTTCCAGTGGGAGGCAGTGCCACTGCTGCCCACCACCCCAGCAACAGGGATGGGAAGGCAGCTCTACAGCAAGTTTCACTCAGGGTCATTAGGCACATTTGCAGACACACTGTACATAAAAAATAAACAAGTGAGATACAGATGAAACATTACCATATCACTTGATACTGGAGAGAACACTCATCTAAATTCTTCCTATTTACAAGTGTTTACCACTTCACACAGCTGCAAAACCAGAAAGCATTGTCTTTGTGTTATTTTTCTATCTTCCCTTTGTTTGTTTTACTACAGAGACAAGTTAAAGAACTGAGCTAGAGTTGGGCTGGTTAGAAACATGACAAGTAGTTCTTCATAATCTTTTATTTTCTGCTGTCCTGTTACTCATAATCCATTCTCAGCATCTGCAGGCAGAGGATTCCTCAATTCCTAACACAGTTTATGTAATGAAAGCTGCAGAGCTTATTTGGAGGGAAAAAAGTAAAGAAACTCAAAATTAAAGCTGATAATGTATGCCAGACTTGTTCTCAAATGGAGTGATTTAGATATCCACTTATTCTGTAAATCCTAGACAAAACAGGGACTCCTATTCAGTTGTGACCTGTAAGATTATAATAAGGCTGAGTTACAGCTCTTGTTTTGCTTTTCCAATTTAAATTGATCTGAAGAGAAGAATACCTGAGCAAAAGAGTTTACACTACCTGAGAGTTAGCATAATAACTCCTAGTCTCTTACTGTGATTTCCTAAACACATTCAAGGATATTCTCAAGCCTTCCTGAATCTGTCAGGCTCTAATGTAAACACATGCAAAGAGGCAGAACACTACAATTCGGTATTAATTAGAATCTTACTGTGTTAAAACAAGGTACAAAAAATTATTAATCCAGCAAAAAATTTCCTTGAGAAATTAAATAACTGTTGTTTATGAAAAACTCCAAAAGGCATTTCTGAAACTCTACAATCATGGACAAAATATGTGAAAAGAATCTGAGACGTTGCATTTCTGAGAACAGGTTAAGGATGGAAAATGTTATCAAAAATGTGATCAAAAAAGGTAAGATATATTCCATTGTCTTCCCAACAGCAGTAACAACAGATCCAACTTTTGCTGAATTAGCTCAGTGATTGCCAGAAGAAACTGTCCCCCACACCACCACCACCCCTTTTTGTTTTGTTTTTTTTTTAATAAAGGCAGACACTCCAGGTAAGTACTGCTTCAACATTAAAAAATGCAGTATTGTGGGCACACAGCTCTCAAAGCATTCAATTTAGATTCTCCTACAAAAGTCCTAGAAATAAACAAGTAGCATATATCTCTCAGTACAGTGCTGAACTTTATGGCAATTCAACCTGCTAGGTATGAAAACACATTTCACCACAGAAATCTTTCTATTGCTACACTGTGACTCAAAGAACAAATCCACATCTTTTACAAAACCTGCTTCAATACATATGGGGTGTTAAGCTACACGTCGAATTATTATGTTTTCAGTAGAGTTAACAATACATAACACAGGAACTAAAATTTTTCAGGTATATAATACATGGACATAATACATAAAGTACCATTTCCCCCCCTGCAAATTCAGTTTGATAATACTCTACAAAACTGCTTTTAGCATCCTCATGATATTTTCGCCTCAAAATATTTTACTGTTTGTATTTTGGTAAAGACAAGAAGCCCTGTTCTCACAAAGACTGCATTATACCAGATGACTAATCAGCACAGCACTGGATAACAATTCCTGCACCAAAGATCTTCTACCCTTAGTTCAAGGCAGTTAGAGATGAGAAAGCACAATAAGACCCCACTAGTTAGCAAAATAAATATAAACAGCTTGATTCACACTCTGATTTCAGAAGTTACACAACGCATTTAACAATAGAGACAATTCAGAAATCTGTGTAGGAGTATTCTAAAGCTGCAAAATAAAAAAAAACCCTCAGCTGGTCGTTTAGAAAAGTTCACCTTTTTCTAAAGTCACCAGCCCTTCACTGAAACAGCTCTGTTTGGAACAGAAGATTCTTCCTACAGACAAAAATATTTATATAGTCACATCACTGTAAAAACACATCATAGTTAAAAAGAAATTAAATTAGATGTCTTATTCTGGACACTTCGATTTCTAAAATCACTGTATGCATAGTCTGGAGTAAGATTTTTAGTTCAAAGAGTTTTCCAAACAACACAGTTCAACTTAAATTTAATAGGGGGATATCCACCTATTGCACAGGGATAGGATTGGTATACATAAATAATATATATTTTGAAGAATTTTGAAGAAAACACTGAAGTCCACTAACAAAAGGCAATACACATGTCAGGAATTATCGGTAGGTATCTTTTAATCAAGTCCAGTATCTGAAGGAAAAAAAAAAAAAAAAACCATGAACAACTACCCAGATTTGTCTCTCTGGGCAACTCATTACACATTAGAAATTTATTTGCAAAGAAAAATAAGCAGTCATTAGAAACAGAAGGGAGAAATTTGGATAAGCATTAGTTTGATTTGTTAATTTTCAGCTTAATTCTAATTATCCAGAGAAAACTGAAGCTGAAACTGCTTATTTAAATCACTTGGGCTGAGCAAGTGAAGCAAAATATTTCAGCAATTCTTACACTGTGTTCTGAAAACACTCTACTTTAAGGTAGCTATATTTTTTACAACTACAAATTATCAACTTAAAGTCCCTAATTTCTGTATTAATAAAGGCATAATCACTTTTGCCGTTTAGTGAAATAATTTGTGCATTCCAGAGAAATGCAAATGAGAAACTGTTATGATCCTAAACCAAAAGTGAAGAGCCCTGCAGTGATGTATAGATGAGTATTTCAGAGACCAATAAATGAGTATGGCAATCCCATAGAACTAAATTTTTTTAAAAATCACCCTTCTCCTCCCAAACCCACCTCAGCAGCAGGGGAAGAATTCATTCTCATGAAAGAAAGACCCTGTGACCATGGCATGGCACTAAATCTTGTCCTGTCCTATACTTGGCTTTGTAGGATTCCTTCTTGTGATTCCTGGACAAATCCTGATCTTATGCATTTAATCACTATTAGTGTTGGAAAAAAAAAATAAAGATCCTCACTGATATATTTTTTAGGTACTTCTAATTGAATAGTTATTTGCAAAGTGCAAAAAAGAATCCTAAAAAGCAGGCTATTTTCAACCAAGGGAGGTAAAATCCCAGAGAGGATCATACATCTGTAAAGAACTTGAGACAGTCACCTTCCCCAGTCTGCCTAATCCCACACCATACTGCTCATGTTCACTCTGATCCTGAAGTCTCTGGTGACCAAGGCTGCACAAATCCCATGCAATCTTCTCTCTTCCACTCTTCTCCATTGCAGTGTTTTTCCTTTCCTTCCAGCACAAGAGACAGGGTTAGTCCCCTTGCCTTTTCTTCATCAGCAGAAGGCACAGACAACCACTCCTTCACTGCAAGAACTTCTTACACTTCCTGGGACAAACACCTCTCTTCAGTACTATCACCTAGATTAAAAAAAAAAAAACCCAAAACTCTATCCTGGCTCTGTGGTTTTTCTGCTGGATCTATGATCATTCCTGCTCATTCCCTCTAGCTGTCCTGCCTTGGGTCACCTATGTCTTTGAACTCAAGTGTTCCAAATTACACACTATCCCTGCTGAGGCTTCCCTAATGCTGAATGCAGTGGAGGGATTGTTTTACATGCCTTGCACAGCATCTTCCACTTTGTATGATCCCAGTGTGGTATCCTGCCTCACTGTGTAAGGTTATTGATTCCTGTTAAGGTTACCAGCCATGCATTCTCCTCACATCTTGTTGGCAGGACTACCACTCTGAATGAACACTGCAGTCACATACTGCTTCTTAACAAAGGCTGAAAATGTTTGTGTTCTTTCACAGAGGAGAAACTAGACTTCAGAACTTATCTGAATTGCAGTTTTGAAGGCAAAAATGCAAACAAAATGAAAATTATACCAGTCTGTGTCGTGATGTGACAAAAAAGAAAAAAAAAAACATCATTCCTGCTGCTCAGAGGAAGTTTTTGATAGGAGCAGGAGAAGATTATTTATTCCATGTATACTAGATGCCTGGAAATTGTCTCATGCTCCTGGAAAAGTATTTTGATGCTAGCTTTACTCACCTCCTTTCACTAAGCTTTACTCACCAAAGCAGTGAGGAAAGAACAGGGCATTTTTAGAGAACTTAAGCCATTGCAATTTTTGATACTTAGTACTTTTAGTACCAAACTGGGTCTGTGGGAACTATTATTCCACATAGGTTTTGCTACTACTCTGTTTCTGAAATCACCAGTCCTCAAAGACAGGTTTTAAACATAGGCATCAGTGAGTAATCTAAACTCCTTTGAATTACCTATTATGGTATTATAATGTGAATGCTATCTCCTCCCCATTCACATTCTTAACTTTTTGCATCATTTCAATGTATACTAATGAACAGGCTCATACTCTTTACACCTTTTCAATGCACCTTTTAATAACGTTTTAACATAATCCTAACCAATTTTCATTTGGTTAATCCAACACTTAAGAGTTTAGCTCCTAAAACATTACTCAGTAGAGGATTCACAGTGATGGGGTGAGTCACACCAGTGATATTTGTTAACTGCTGGTATTTGTGCAACATTACTGGCTGTGCCACCAATTTACAGAACTGGCCACGCCATCCATTTCTACCTGTGCTGAGCCATGATAATTTCTAAGTCTATAATACTGATTTTCAGTTAAAAAAAAAAGCAGGCAGTTTAACTTTAAAAGAACAATACTAGGCAAAGGGCTTTTATCCCTAAATTATTTTGCTTTTGCAACTCTAACCTCAACAATGATTCCACTACGATTTATAGTGAGCTACTTCTTTCTATTTTAGACTTCAAAGTACCATATTAAACAACATAGGAACAGATTTAAAAACACAACCTCACAATCATACAAAGCCATAACTGAACTCCAACAGTATGTGAACAAACGCCTGTGAAGCATGAAGCACCAGTCCAAAATTACTTGCTGTGAAGAAAAAAAATGAACAAAAGCGTTTTGAAAGACAACAGCAAAGGCTTAGCAAGCTGCAGCCTGCTGGAAGAGCACTTTTGTGGCACAGTGGTAGAAATTGTAATATACTGATGTGGTTCATCACTTCACAGTTAGGTCCTCTGACAAGAAAAGCAGTGCAGCAAAACACACTGGCCTTCAGCTTGGCTTGCAAAATTCACAGCCCATCTCAAGGTCTATGACTCACAAAATATTCAATGTTTTTGCTTCTTCTGGCACATCTTGAACAAACTTGTCGATCTACAAGCAGTCATAACCTACACCAAAGTATTTCCTTATTATCAAGGTGATATGCTCTCTTACTGCATTCTTAGGGACTGGAACTGTCTTTTTGGAACATTTTACGGTTCGTTTTCATTCAAAAATAATCCCATTTTCTTTCCACTTTCAACAAAACTGACTAGTTCAATGCTAAACAGTACTCTAGCACAACAGCAGTGTCAATATAACCTCATTCGAATGATAGTATCAGTACTTTCCTAAAGTTAATTGCTTTCCTTGAATTCAAAGACATGCATTCAAAATCAAGACAATTTTTGTTGCATTTGATTGGGGCTTTAAAATATATTATAATCAAAAGACCATCAAAAATACTGGTGAAAACAATGGCTCCACAATATGTATTAAATCTAAACATTAAATAATCTTTTTGATTACGGAACCCATGAATTGTAAAATGCACTGGAAAATTAAGAAAGCCTAATTTAATGTAATACTTCCGCTTAATTATCTTCTCAGAAAGAACATCCCAGCATCTAAATAAATAAATTGAGCATCTAAATAAAATTCTCTTTTAAACTAGGAGCCATTAAAATTACTAGTAACAGCCAAACAAAAACAAACCCTTAAAATTATCAAAGCACACATGTCCAAAAATTTTAGAAGTACAGGAAGTATTTGAATAGGATAGAAAATAGAGGAATGCTGTATCTATGCCAAGGAGGCCTTCTGCTAGTTACCATCAACCATATTTTATCTCTGTTTCAGGCTGATGAAAGCTGTTGGTCTCACTATCACATTTTTATGGTCTGAATACACTCCAAAAATTTCATTTCACTGCTGTCACTCAATTACTGCCAACTTGGGGCAATGTTACTTATTAAAGGCTTGCATGCTGCCTAATACACAGACTTTTCTCACTTTCACTGGAACTGAATTCAAGCTGAATTAAAAAAATTAATTACTCTTTTCAGGCCAATCCTAGAAATGTACATCAGGACAAACTGCAGGGCGTGACTTTCTGTGCTAAGACTCCAAGCAAGGAAAGGTGGATAATATAGGCAAAATATTATTATAGTAGGAAAATCTACCAGGTCAAACATCATTGACACATCACTGGGAAGTGCAGTAACTAACTTAATACATTAAAATGAACAGTCTTGAAGAAATGTATTTCCTGTGGGTTTAGCTACAGCAGTGATTCCACTGTTGATAGATTAGGATGGCTCTGGATACTGTGGACACAGTCAAATGCAAGAGGAAAGTATGCTCTGAAACTGGTTTTTAGGTACTATGTTATTCCACATATAATTCCATGTTCCTTTTAAATTCAAAGTTCTGCCTCACAAGCAAGGATTTTGAACGTGTAATAAAAACCCTGAGTACCATCTTTGCTCAGTAATTTTGTTGGAGCAGTTTCAGCAGGGTAACAGATATTGGGAATTCTGTCATCTCATACATCACAAAACTTTCACACAAAAGCAGAAAATTGCCTTACTCTTTGATTTGCATGCAGTTGTGTTAACCCTTGCCATTTTCTTTAAAAGCCCTATTTTCCTGTTACTCTTCATTTAAATAATACTTTCCTTACTTCCATATTACCCTACTTGTATGGACTAAGAAACAAGTTCCTCCTGTTCTGGATTAAGAAAAAACACCAAAGATCCAAAGTCTACATAATTTGCTACTTACTATGCACTTCCCAGTGGTTACAAGGGCTTTGCTTGTGTTTACTTGCTAGAACACTTCTGTGCACAGAACAAATAGAATATTTCAAACTACATCCCCAAATACCTCCTTTTATGTCACTCATATTCACAGCAAGACAGATGAACTTGGGAGTTCATAAAGAACAACCTTTTACATGGGATAAATGTGCCCTATTCATAAGGTTACTTTAAAACTCCTCAGATGAGAGTTACTCAAAGGACTGTTTTCTTATCATCTTTTCCTCTGTATCATGAATACAGATCATTCATACAGAACAAAGCATTTTCTTTGTACAGGAGACTGCAGTGAAAACACTTATTATGGCTATTTCCTGTATTTTGAACAATCCACATTCCTATCTTTCAAAGCATTTTACAGTGTGATAACTTTCCCACAACCTTAACAAGCTATTTAGTAGTAAAAAAACCAACAAAACTAAAATGCAAACTGCATTTAATTGTTTCTAAAATAATACCCAAGGGTTTTTAATACAACCTACTGCAGGGTTTTTATCGACCAAATTTACTTTAAGGTACATTTGTGATCAAGGAGTTTCTGGTCCTCCATACTTCTCTCAGGTCAGAACCACAAGTTATGCTGGTACTTTTTCCATCTGGTGAGTACAGCTGTGGCAGAAACTAGAGCTGAAGTTTCCAGCATGCCTTTCTTCTGCAGAACTCTTACCTCTATTGTATTTACATGTCTGGATATGAGAGTTCCTGCAGCCAGTTTAGTGTAACTACTGAGATGACCGAGTTTGCCTTCCAACATTCAAGGATTCCTTACTTTACTCTTTTCAGCACCAGAATCAGGTATCTGGCCATCTTGGAATGCCAGCATATGAAAAAACAGGCTAGTAACAAAAGAACGAATTCATAGCTACAGAAAAGAAAGAAATCTAATATAGTCTGCCCATCAGCTGATGTATTTTCACCATACATATGACATTCATATGTAATTTCATATATTTCATATATATACATACATATATGCAGACAGATATAAGTAACTATCTACAGATGATATTCCTCAATATATTACTTAAATTACACCATTCTACTTTAGTTATCGATTTACTTAAATGACCTGGAATTCTAAAAAGTAAAAATATTTCTAAGCTTGAAAAAAGCAACAGAAGTATTTGGCTCAGCTTCAACTATCAATGCATTTCTCCCAGAACACATGCCCTCCTCTATTTGACATCTGTTTTTTGTGACATTTGAAAGAAACGGTCTGTTTTGATACCATATCTTTTTCCCAAATGTACCTGAAATTTGCTAACAGATACAAAGGTTACTTGAGGAAACTAGCAAAGAACCAGCATGTCCAGGTAAGGTTTGTCTCCTTAAGCAATCACACAGCATCAACAGATCAACATAATTTTCTTTTTATTGTAAAACGTGCAAAACAGCTATTTTTGCCTGGAGACTGTGGAAGCCATGCTATCATTTTGCCTATCTACAACTCTAAAGCAATACTTTGTTTCCAGTTTAGAAGTCAATATGCAATATGAAAACACATGTATTTCTGGTGCTGTAATTAAATGTATAT
This sequence comes from Petroica traversi, assembly GCA_025920805.1. Classification (NCBI taxonomy): domain Eukaryota; kingdom Metazoa; phylum Chordata; class Aves; order Passeriformes; family Petroicidae; genus Petroica; species Petroica traversi. The sequence continues at coordinate 9,706,914 of JAHLSL010000023.1, forward strand.
TCCAGCAGACAGGGACAAACTTCCCAAAGGCACAGAAAAGGCCTGAATTGATTCTATACCCTGTAAGATAAAGATGCAAATAGTCATAAAGATCAGTTCTCAATTTAGCTCTGAAGGGGCTCCAGGGGAATGAGGATACTGAGATTGGAGTTTCCCTTTTGCAACAGTTTTCACTGCCTGTTCATTGATCCAAAAACGCTGGTTAAAACTATTCCATGTACAATGATGTAGAAATGTCAGGGAAAAGTCTGCTTCCATTGCTGCTTCTGACAGTTCTGCAGCAGATAAGGCAAAAATATCTCACTAAAACATCAATAATCATGCAATGCAATTTCATGCCTACAAATCCTTATCTGTGTTGCACTTGCCTGTCCCTAACACATCGGGTGGCAGTTCAATAAGCAGTCTTATTTTTTCCATTTATTTTTTGCACCTGGTACTACTTTCATGTAGAAGTCTAAAATTATTTCAGAATGCCAAATTCAAAAAATTTACCTGCACTTCCTCAAGGCAATAACAGTGTCCCAGTACTTGTACCTAAATTTGGTCATATTATTGGCTTGGTAAATTAGCAAAGCTCCTCTTATAATACACACATTGTTCCACTTTGACCTTCCCTTTAAACTTTGGATAAAGATTGTATTTAATCTAGTTTCAAAACAAGATATATTCATTAACGGAGAAAAAAAAATGTTTTATTACTGCCAGTTTTAAACATGAAAGTTTTGAGACTTGGGTTTTATCACCACACAGGCTTAATTATTTTGAGAATTGCTTATGGAAAAGAAATGCTGAGCTAAAAAGAGGAAAAACTAAATTTAGGTCCACCAGAAAAAACATAAGTCAGTACAGATCTTTTGGAAACACCTGCCAAAGATAATGAAAGGCTACAAAAAATTATAGATCGGGTTGGATTGGACAATCAAGCAAATGGGGCTTTGAACAAAAGTCTAAGAGACTAAGAGTCTGAAAAACATGTACCTGAAATAGAGATTTCTGACCTTTCTTTGCACCCCTACTTTCATTTAAATCAAGAAAATAAATGAGCTTTTCACTTGCAATCAGAAAAGTATCCATCAAATGTTCCCCTATTCAGTAATCCATTTTGATATAAATTGGAATCTAACAGCATTGTGTGGTAAATGATTATCAAATAACTTTTAGGAATGGTTTAGCATTTTTGCTAAACACCAGTTGCTTGGATAAAAATTTTCAAGCATTATCCTTTGATCTCACAAATTACATAAATCTTGGAGTCTGTACTATTCTTTCACAATCCTCACTTAGAAGAAAATGCAAAGCCATTTAACAAGTTTTAAGTCCTAAGGTTAAAGATGATAATGTGTAAAAAGCTATGAAAGATTACATTCAGATGCAAAAATTGCTTGAAGGGACACAGCCTGTGAATTAAAACAAAATAAAATCTTTCCACTGTCTTTAAAGATTTCCAGTTTACAAAATCACCAGAAAGTCTTGCAGTGAAGGCCCAAACACAACTGAATAGAAGAATAGACAGAATATTTTATTTTCATTTACATTTTCCATTTGATTTCAGTACTTGGCACCTTCAGCAAAGAATAAAAGGTATAGGGCTAATCCAAGAGAGGTCTAAAAATACAAATCTCTGTAAGACTTTAATCCTATAGAACTGACATTTTTTTAGTATCTTGTGGGTATCTCTTTCTAGAGATCCTGCCATTAGACAAATATTTCAAACTAAAGTCTGTAACAACTGATAATGCAGTGGAAGTATATTTTCCATTTTTTGACCACAAGGTTCCAAAAAGATTTCTGGGAATACATCACCTTTTTCATCAGGAAAAGAAAATGACACCACGACACACCTCTCATCATACTGCAGTCAAAATACACTGCAAATACATCCTGCTTCACTTCAAAGATTTGGTATTTCACTGCTTTCTTCACATTGTTCCTTATTCCTTGGGAGCTCTTTGATCTTTCATATTCATCTTACACCTGCTCCCACAAAGCCTACCCCTTGCACCTGGCAGCTCTTCTCTTGATTTGTCATGAGCTGGATTTTAGGGTTTGAAAGAGCAATAATTGAATTTTTCAAGACAAAACAAATGGTGCAGACACAACACATTCACAGAATGGCTGATGCTGGAAGGCACCTCTGGAAATCATCTGCCAGCTTGTTGAGGGCAAGCTCCATCTCACTGTTCACGTTACCAATGATGATGTCAAACAGCACTGAACTCAGAATCAGCCCTTGGGACACTCCGCCAAAGACTGGTGTCCAGCTTTACTTTGTGGCACTGGTCACAATCCTTTGAGTCTTTTCATTTAGTTTTCAATGCCCTTCCCTGTGCACTTCCTGGGGTGTACCCCACTAGCCTGTCTACAGGGATGGATGGGATGCAGAGCTGAAAGCCTTTACTAAAGCAAGCAACATCCACAGCTGTTATCCCATCCATGGGGCTACTCACTGAAGCATTTCAGGATGGCCAAGCATGATCTCCCCTGCATAAAAATCCATGCTGACTACTCTCAATCACCTTGATACCTTCCAAATGTTTGAAAATGGCTTCCAGAAGGATGTGATCCATCACCTTTCCAGCAATCAAGGCGAGAATGACTGAGATTGTAATTTCCCAGACCTTCCTTGAAGACTGGAGTGACATTTGCTTTCTTCCCCTCAGGAATCTTCCCTGACAGCTATGACCTTTCAAAGAGAGTGGTCTCACAATTATTTGCATATATGAATATGAAGCACATGATTTTATACATCTCTATAGGCTTCTCTCTGGTGAACTCAAAAATCCCTCCTACTTTTCTAACTAGAAGGCTGGTAGCACTGCAACAATATGCTCTATCTTTAAATTTGCATTTGTACAAAACTGACAGGCATTACTCAGCCAAAAGTTTGACCTAAGAGGCTATTTTTTGCAGAGTTTTTTGAGGTGTTTCTTTTTTTTTTTTTTTAAATCACTGGCATGAGCTCCAAATTCTAAAATTTTGCAGAGTCTTTTGATAACTTCTACATTTTCATTACTTACTGGTTTAAAAGTTTCATCTAATCCATTAAGAAAGTGTTCAGAAAGGCAGGCAAGGGAGTAGTCATGCTCCCGGTAAACAGAAAAATTACATAATATTATTTTAACTATGGAATATTTAGAACTATAGTAATGTACAACTCACAGGAAAGCATGTGATTAGAAGCACATGCAAGAAAATAAAGCACTGCCAGACACACTGTTCTTTTGTGACCTCAAGAAAGTACACACCTAATGAAAAACACCTTGGAAACAAAAATCTTGGGAAACAGAACAGCTGACAAGCTGAAGAGTGATTTGGTTTGGCTTGCTGGGGTTTTTTTTCTTCTCTGAAAGCAAATCATCAGGAAGTCCTTACAATACCTTTCAGAAAATAACTCCTATTACTTGTTGACTTAAGAGTAGAAAATCACTTTTTAAAGCTGCAAAGTTATTTCTAGTAATGTGGACAACTACTACTTACTTCTTTTCAAGAATTTAGGTTCAAATGACCTTCAAATGACCACAGCTTTACTGGAAGACAGAAGGGCATTCTTGTATTTCTGAACTAATCCTTAAATATTGACAGGGAGACATCCTTGGATTCTAGAATTCTAAAGAGGAAAATGGTAAATTGTCAAGGTAAAAGTTCCATATATTTAACTTCGCCTAAAGCACACATTTAAGTGATTCACTTTATGGAGCCCAGAAAGTGACTAAGAGCCTGTCTACAAAAAAAGACTCCAGCAGTGGCTTTTCTTCATTCTTTGTTAAAAAGAACACCATTAATGTTCTCACTAATCCCAAACATGGTAGCAGATATCCTTGGGAAGAGTCCAGATCTCAGAAAGATACGTGCCAACTGCATTAAAGCTTGACAGCCTCAAAGCTTATTAAGAGCCAGTGTTTGTCCCACAGCAGCCCTTTAGCTGAGCTGCACACTGGAACACCTTCCCCAAGCCTCACAATGCTGCATTAGAGCCAGTCTGCAAATGCTCACAAACACAGTGACACAATCCCAGGCTAACTGGGACATGGATGTTATTGACAAAGGCTATGAGACTGTTAATTCCTTTGGCAAGAGACAGGAGAAGGAGAATGGGAAGCAGAAGCCCAGCACTCTGCTACCCACTCCATACCTCACTTGCCAAGTGGCAATTCCTCTGTTCAACACCCACTCACACCATGCACAAAGAAATGGGCCAGGGAACGTAGTCTGAAGATTTAGGAACAAAAATAATTTTATACTAGTGTCCTAGCTGCATGCAAGATTTCCTCTAGGTTCTTCTGCTGGAGATTTTTTTGGGGTGGTGGTGGTATGCTTTTAAGCACTGCTGCACCATGGAAATACTTTAAAGAGCTTAGGTGCCCATTCCATTAATAAATGTAAATTGCAGACTAATCTTACTGTCACCACACAGAAGCTGTGGAGGGGTGCTCCTCTCTTACCTGAGACTGGATCCTGACTGTGTAGACAGGACTAGTACCAAAAAATTAAATAGAGATGTACTTTAAAATGCTAACAGGCATGGCTTAAAAGTTATTGTACGATGTAAAGGGACTGCTATTTTGAGCCCATTATCTAAAAAAACCTTCCAAGCATGCTGCAAAGTGCATCCTGTCTTTTCTCTTGCTGTTGAAATTGCATATTGATGAAAACAGATCTATAGCCAATCTCCTACTTATTTTTAGTGTGGAGTAAGAACTTTCAGTAAAGGAAGAAGCACAATAGCTGCATATTATAAAGTGGAAAAAATACTCAGAAAAGAAGTCAGCAAAATGTGTTATGTTTCAAGCATGCTTGATAACTAAATTCAAAATATTATTAAAACTATAATTGATGCACTTTGTGGTAATTATATGAAGTGTTCTTATTTCCTTCCTGCTACAGTCAGAGCATGAATAAACAATCTGCTTTCAATTGCTCTCAGCAATGAAATTTAAAGAAGCTGAAGAATATGCAAGTCAAATAAGAAACTTTAAAAGGGCTGGGATTTATTTGTTGAAAAATTTGAAAGACTTATGGAAAAGCTAACTACTCAAGTGCAGTGGTATTCAAAGCAGTATTCAAAGGTAAATACCAGCAACAGCTCCCTTGCTCTGATGGAAATGGTCAATTGGCTTTCATGTACCCAGTGAAAGAAAAACGGCATATTTAAGTTACTGTGAAGACTTGTACACATTTCTTTTCTAAAAGGCACACCATGACTACAAAACCCACAATAGCCAATTATTGACTTCCAACAGATTTTACTGTTTCGTACAGTAATACAGTCACTTTATACAAACCTTACTTGAGTTGAGATTTCTTGATTCCTCCAACACTGTGAGGACAAATTTCAGTCTAAGTTCATGTGATTTTAATAGCTGCTAAATTTTACTGCCTGGCTTGTAGCTGCTAGCAAGAAAGGAGTTGGTTTATGCCATATTTTGTTTCTGGTTAGAGAAGTCAAAATCTCAAAACACCTCCAAAAAATTACCTACCTAAAAGCTAACTTCACTAAGACATCTTAAAAAAAAAACCAAAACAAAAAACAACAACCCCCACAAACAGAAACCTAACCCAAACACAGAAAAGTACCCAAGAGTGCAATATTATCATAATACAGATAATTCACACCCAATTAAAGCATCCTTATCCTATGAGATAATAATAGATTTTTCTGCCAAGTACTATACTCTTTAGCTTCCTACTATCCCCAAGCATCATCACTCTTATAATAGTATATGACTTGCTACTTAAGCAGCTGTGGGGTGTATCTAAATCCAGGAAAACACAAACATCTAGAAACTACCGCAATACCTATCATTTAAAGGCACAGTAGGAAAAACACAGTAAATCTGTCCAGCCATCCAATATGGAGTTTAAAGTGATGATTTAACACTGATATTCCTGAAGAATAATGATACAGGTATCCTGGAACAGAAAATCACATCTAAGCATTAATGTCAGTTATTCTGCTTTGAATCAGAATACACATGTTAGTGAAGTCCCAATACTCAAGCTTAGCCAATAGGCTCCTGTCTTTCCAAGACAGAACACCAGGTAGAATCCCCTCTGTTACTCAGATCATTTCCAGACCCTGATAAAAGAAAGCAAGCATTGATAGATGCAGTTCTCTCTTTTGATCTGCATGAAATGTGCCTTCTGAATTCAGCTCAAACTGGACAGTTTCAAAATGCCAAGTCCAAAGCTTTCCATGGACAGGGTGGCACAGGCAGCCCCTGTACTGCCCTTACAGGATTCTCACCAACACAGCTTGACAAGGTTCCGGTGGGAAGACCTCTCATCTCTGCCTCAAGCTTTTGGTCTCTTCCTCAGATTATCAAAAGACAGCCAATTGTGATGATGGATTTTCTGCTGGAAGAAAACTTCATGCTGGACTGAGACCACCAACTCATTTCACAGAAAATAAGATGGCAGTAGGTTTTTTGCAGTTGCCAATTTCAACCGTATTTGAGCTAGACCTAGATGTGAAAGGCTCTGTAATAAATTACCAATCTCCTGAGCCATCCAGTTAACAACATGCATGGTTTTCTTTAAAGCATAATTTTAAGTTCATAAATTTTCTGAAACTGTAGAAAGCAAAGTATCAGAAAAATTCAGATTCTTGGTGACAAATCATTTGCTTCCTGTCAGCCTCTAAAAAAATATAGCAAAGTTGTCTAAGTAGAAACATGCACTATGTATTTCTATATTACGTTTTGCTTCACTACTTCATGAGTCATGACAAAACCACCAGAATCTTGATTTTCTCCCCTCAGTGCTGAGGCTAAAACCAGGAGCACAGGCTAAAACCAGGAGCACATTAAAACCATCCACATCATCACTGCAATAAAGCAAAGTTTCTTTGTATTCAGTTCTGAAAATGCTATTTATCAGACGTATACCTTTTCCTTCAGTTTAAATGGAGAAACTGCTTCTCTAAAAGCATTTATCAGGCATGAAAATAGATGTCGAAAAACTAGTCCTTGATCATATTTCCAGAAACACTATTAAAGCTATTTCAAAGACAAAAAGTGACTCTGGAGGAGTAGTAAGGAAGCCAGATTTATTTCACCAAACACTGAGTATCACTGGTAATACTGACTCACAAGAATGAAAGGTCAAACTAATGATACTTTCTAATTACTGAAAATTTCATTTGTCAATGAGAGTATCATATACAGGCAGTACACTTAGAAGTAAACTGAAAAAAAGAATGCTGTTAAAGAGTAAGAGCTTCAAGAGAGTAAGAGACAAGTGGATTAGGGAAACTACTCAAGTTCAAGACATCAGACAAGAAGACCACTTAGCTGTGGGCATATTTTGAAGGCAAATATTTAAGAATTGGTGAAATTCACCAGTTGAAAAGAATTTGCTGGTTAAAGACACTAACTCAGGTTAAAAAATGTTTTCCTTGTATTATACTGTAGTTTGGATAAACCTTCATTTACTTGCAGAAATCATCTGAAGTTGGTGCGGCTATATTGCCGGTAGATTATAAACATCAGGAGAAAATAATGGCTTTCAAAAGTTACTTTCCTACATTAAACCGATAATTTCAGAAAAAAGTCATTTTACAGCAGTTCTTAGAGCCAATCATTCTCCCCCACCTACACCAAAGCTGTATTTAGTTATTTATCTTGCCTGCAGTGATACTACTAGAGGCATCTTCGGTACCTCAACGTGCCTGTTATTTAAATGAACCCATTTACAATAGTTTATTTAGAAAATCAAAGAACAAAACCAGCCATCTGATACACTTGTTCTCATAAGCATATCAGATCACAGCCAGCTTTTAAAATTCACTCTACTAATCAAGGCCGTCTGACTGTAGTGTAAAAATATATTTTAATTAGTACATGCTCTTAGGACCAAGGTTTTTGCTTCCCAGTGATTTTTCATTAAAAAAACAACCCTTGCCCTCAATCATCATCCCAGTGCTAAAACCCATTGCAGATCCACTTACCAAATCCCTGTGTAACACCCAGTTAGCATGCAGGTAGTGAATACCATCTAGGATCTGATACAACAGCGACTTCACCATTCCCCGAGGTAACTGAACTGGTTTCTTGTTTGCTTTAGAAGCTCTGTGAAACTTGATTATATGCTGCAAAGGGGAAAAAATAAATGAAAATAAAAGAAGTGCAATATTTACACAAAAAGATTGCCATCAACTCCTTACACTGACTTCTTAGGGTTTTCTCAACCTTTCAGGATTCATTTTCCAAACTAGAAACATGTGCAATAAGTACTAAAAAATTAATATCGTACTAGGTAAAGTGATCACTGTCCCAAAGCAATCTCTCCAAAATTAAATCAGCTTTTGCTGTGCTTTAACCCCATCACATAGCTAAGCCCTGCCGAGTATGAGGAATACAAAACTAATATGACCATCAATGCAAATTTCCCTGCAGATCACTGGTCTTGAAGGTTTTAGAGGTATTTTTGTTTAGGGAATCTGATATCCTGTATAGCAAATCACAGAATTACAGGTGTATTGCTTCTTACATTATTTTACTTCTAGGTTTTCTCCTACAGTAATAATGACTGTAACACTCAAGACCTAATGCCAAGCAGAAATTTTTGCAAAACATACTAGGAATTTTATACATTTAAATCAGAAGCCCAGATTTAATCCTTCTTTATTTACTGTATCCTTCTAGCACAGTACTCTCACAGCAGAAGCTGTTGACAGAGCAAGCCTACAAACCTGCCCATCTGAAAGTCAGCCATCAAGTCAGATACAGAAAAAGAACCTTTAGCAATTCTAAGTTTAGACACAAGCAATGATGTCTGGCACCAAGGAGGAGCCCAAAAGGATGTGTTGTCTTAGCACTTGAGTCCCAGGTGTCATTAAGTTCAACAGCAAGGTGTGCCATAGCCATGGTAACCATTTTCATGTTTGCCTCCTTCAAACACAGAGGCAATTTCTAGAACAAACTTCTTAATGCATTCACACTTTGTTTCTGTAATGGCTCACACTTGTGTGATCATCAGAAATGCCCACATCTTGTCTACCAACGCCTGGCCCCAAACTTCTATCATGTGCTCTTTCTACATTCATGACCCCTCCTATTCTAGGTGCCAACCAGCTAACCCAGCTACCTGAAACCCTTTGGGAAACTGCCTTGCCTGCTGCAGCCCAGCCCTATTCAGCCTGTCCTCTTTTGCTTCAGGCAGCCAGCCTGGCTTTCCTGTGAGGACCAGGCACATTTCTGCCCTGAGTGGTAAAAGTGGAAATGCACAGAGCAAAGAAGCATTTGATGAAAAGGTGACAGTTCCTGCACTGTCAGCCAAGCACCACATGCACAAGCATCCCTCAGCTTGAGCCACAAGCTTCACCTCCTCTCACCTCTCACTTCCACCAACTACAAAACAAATATTATTTTCACACAGTGGACAGAGAGAAGTGAATCTTCAGAGACAGGCAGAAAAACAGATGGCTGTCCTAGACTACTTCTGGTCCTGCTCTAATACACTCTGTATTATCTGGCACTTTCCCAGCCTTGCTTGAGACCTGCTGTGCTAAATACACACAGCCCTGGAGGACTTGATTCACAGCAGGCTCTCTGGGGCACAGAGCCAGCCCAGTCACTGCAACCGAGTCTCTCACACTCAGATACAGAGAAGAACCAGGAGCTGCTGCAGCTGGGCAATTCTGCAGTTCATACAGCTATGTGTATGCAAGCAAAAAGCTCAAAATTGAGGCCATTCCTAAGTTATTTACATACAAACCAGTGTTTCATTAACAGAAACACTTCTGTGGTGATTTAGGTTAAGTATGAAGCAATGAAGAAAGGTATAAATACAAACAAGGACAGGTCATAGTAATAATACTCCTAACAACTATGAAGCCTTATAGCACATTTTGAAACAAAAAAAACCCTTAAACATCCCTAGACCTCTGTAGCTTGGCATCTCATAAATACGGGAAGTAGTGAAAAAAAAGAGTGCTCTTATTTTTCCTTATATTAAAATAAAACCAAAAAACCACAACTGTACTCCTTTTCCTCAAGATGTTGGTTCTGTTTATCAGCCTTAAGAATGTCTCAACATTTTAGCTGTTTGGCAACTTTTTTGTCTCTAATTTTATTTTGGTAACAAAACCTCAATACGAAGTGTAAGAACTTCCAAGACATTTAACTGTAAGGAAATACCTTTCATTTAGCTTAACGGAAAGAAAACTGACACTATTTTTTAGGCAAATGCTACTGAATAATTCCAAACTATGAGGAACACAATTTTCCAAAGAAATTAGTTTTACTTTGGTTTGTGCTAAGTGACACATGCTGATGAAAAAAACTTCTCATGACTCATACTGTGCAATTCTCACATGCACACATTTATAAAAATTTCCACCTCATTCTAAATTGGTTCTGTTGCAACCTTTGATATGAACCTTAGCATCTTTTGAGTTTAGTATTTGTAGCATTGAGAGCAACGCTACAAATGTATGTCACACTCCTTTTTTGGTGGGAGTCAAGGCTGCACGGTATTTTTCATTTTTTACCATGCTACTTTGTTTAAGTATTCCAAATGGATATTAAGCTTACAAATATTTAGTTAACAGAGGAATACAGTATGTAAATTTACTTTGCCTCCAACAGGTTTATATTTTAAAGTTGTATCTTGCACTTAGGAATAGCTAGCTTTCCTCCCAAATACATGGAATTTCTGCAGACAAGTTGAGAAAAATTCTTCCCACTGAAATGTACAAATTAAATACAAGTGTCACTACTCATTTCATGTATTCATGGATGACAATCAATGCAACTAAAACTCTGAACTGCCCTATTCAGAAAATAAGTTTGTTTTACAAAGGGAATTTACCTGCATAATTAATACATTTTTCTGCACCTTACTTTAGCTGTAATAGGGGTTTATATCTACATTTATTTAAGTGGCCTTTTAACTACTGAGTTGATTTCTGCAGATTTTCATCTTCTTTAAGAGATCACAGGTTAACTGTGTGTTGTGTTTAGTACTGAAAATGCCTCCAACAAACATGGAGAAAGCAGCTATGCTGTGTTTAAAAATTATGTGTCTCCCCTGACCCTATTCTTTTGCTCTAAACCTAGTACCTACAAGCAATTCACCTTACCCAGAGGTCATGCTCAGCGTAGTCAAAGAGAAGCCACACTTTCCTGTCAGCATGAGAAAGGAACACCTTCTGCAGAGAAATGACATTTGGATGCTTGAGCTCCCGTAGCAACTGCAAAAGAAAAAGTCCACAACAGTTACATCCATACATCCAGAGCTGGGATACTTAGAACACAAACAATAAAAGTTGAAATCTGCAAGCCATAGAAAACTGTACCTTTTTCGTGAAAGAACTGGTCATTACTTTCAAACCAGAGCTGAAAGCAGGTCATAACCCCTCAGGGCATTCACTTCCTACTAATTTTCTAAAAGCTGAACTCTATGTAAACCTCTTTATTATCCAGGACCAAGATGACACTGCAAACAGCCAGCTGGGGCATCTGCCCTTTCACACAGGCCATAATCTTTAACAGTTCCATTTGGGGTACCCTATTTTCTCCCCACTCCCAATTATCTGAAGATGCTGCATTTTGCAGACATTTGAGATGAAATGGGATGGGTCAGGATGCTGTCAAAGCAGTCAGCTAGACCAAGATGTGGTCTGTAAGGAGGACTCTGCTGATCTACAAGGTCACCACTCTCTACAGAAGAGGGTCCAGCTTCTCGCCACAGCACAGGTTACACCAGTTAGCACATTCACCCATAAAACACCCAGGTCAAAAGAAAACTATGCTGGTGAAAGGTAACCTGGTACTGAGCTCTTGAACTGGAACAAATCAGGGTACTAACTGCAGAGACAGCAAAGGGACACACCTGGAAATTCTTTCAGCAGCAGTGAGCCATTAAACCAGCTCAGCTCCTTCAGAAACCATAGTCTGAACCCCAACAAAAGGAAAACATAGATGAGAAACAGCACAACAACTGAATGGAGACAGCATCAGTCAATTTGACCTCTACTGGTCATGTTGCAATCATACTGTATTCATTCAATTGCTAAGAAAGAAACAAAAACCTTATCTAAGCAAAATGTGGTTAAATGTGACTACCCAAGACTAGTCAAATTCCTGCCAGTTCAGTGTGCCAAAAAAGATGACATTTTTTATTAAAAGAATGGTTAGGGCTTTTTGGTTTTTTAAAAACAAACCTTTTTGCAGGGGGAAAATTAAACTAGTCTTTGAATACAAAATTTACTTCTGAGACAATCTATTTTCAAGAAAACATCATTTTTTCACTACATAACAGAGGAAACAAAAAAAATTCATTCCTTTCTATTTATACTTTTGTAATGCTAAAATTTTATCTGCTACTGAGATAGTGAAATGGAAGTACATATATGTGTGCTTGTTTCCTTCTTTCCTATTTAATTTGAGACAGACTTGCATTATGACTCACTGACCAGACTTCAGTGTGCTTTTTCTTGGAAAAAAGAACCTATAGCCCACAGAGATTGTACCTCAATTATAAGATCAAACAGGGAGATAGTGTAGAGAGAACAAAGCACCAACAGAAATCAATATAGAAGGCTGAAGAGTTCCAGCATGGTAAAACCCTAAGCTCTGAAAAAGCACTACTTTGAGGCACATTATGGCAGGATCCACAAGAAGTATGGAATTCTTTAAATGCCTGTAATTCCTAGAAAGAATAAGATCAGTATGGGAAAAACCAAGAAATGCTTATTTGCACTTTTTTATCAATTACAGGTGGGGACTGCCTGTGGTAATTTAACCCCAGCCAGAAGCTAAACCCCACAGAGCCACTTGTTCACCTCTCTCAGTCACACATGAACAGAAGAACAAAAAAGCAAGAAAATTTGTGAGTGATGTAAGAGAGTTTAGGAAGAGAAAGAAAGAAGAATTAAACACCACACCCACAGCAAAACAACAGAAGCAATGAAAAGGCAATCCTATACAACTTCCCACAAGAAGACTGATGCCCAGCCAGTCTCCAAGCAAAGGCTTCCTCTCCAAAGGGATGAGGGGCAGGAGTGAGAAACAGAGAAATCCTGAGCACTGGAAGCAACAGCCAAAGCACTGCTGGCTTATCAACACTGCTTTAGTCACAAATCCAACACACTCCACCACACAGGCTGATGTGGAGAAGATTAACTCCATGCCAGACAGGCACAGTACAGCACCAAAGATCAGCCTCTCAACGGTGAATGATGTTGCAGGGTCTAATATACTGTGCCAGTCCTTATAAAGACATAATTTTTCTTTAATCAGCATAAATTCACATATTACATTTATGCTTAAAATTTTATTCAACTGTACCAGAAGACTACATGACAGTTCAGCAACTATATGTCCAAACCAAAATATTATCGTATTTTCTGTGACCAGATGGACATATATGTACCAGATAAAACAAATTGTTCCTTGATGAAAGATGTAGGTACCAGTCAGAGTTACAAAAAATAATACAATGTTCCCTTTTGTCCTTTCTGATCCCATTTTAAGTCTGTCTTATTCCTTATTCCTGAGGTAGCAGCTATCATCTTCCTAGAAAAATCCAATCTCTTCACATCAAATGTGATTCAGCTTGGAAAACACACAAAAAACCTATCACCAAAGCTGGACACAAATATGAGAAACTTTTAAGCAATGTAGCAGAAGGATTCCCTGTCTGTATAGCAAAGCAACATAGAGAGAATTCTCCCTTATTTGTTCTAAGGTAGTAAATACTGGAGACTTTGAGATTTACAGCATTCCTTGCTTTTTTCCTCCCCAATCCACCTTGATCATTCCCCTTCCTGCCTTTTATTATCCCTCTAAACATCCCAGCAGTCCTTTCAAATACCCAAAAACTCCACCAGCCTCCTAAAAAATCCACAGCAACCTGCTTTCCTTCTCATCCAAGTCCCAGCTGACACTCTCCAAGAACACACCTGAGAAGTTCCTTTTGCAGCCCAACACCATTTTGTTAGGAATTCTGGCCTTTATTAGTCACTGACAGCAGCTGTTACTCTCTGTGCATCTGTGTACTCAGTTTATCATTCTTGCTGGTTTCTGCCTTTGCCTTTTGGTCTGAATAGCTGTTAAAACCACATTCTTTCTATCTGCTTAAAAAACCTGATGGGTTCAGCCAAAGCCAGACAGCCACAAGCAATCCAGTGAAGAGGATGGCTAACATACATCAGCAAAACCATCAGGAAAAGGAAATGACTGCTGCAGTGGTGACAGATGATTCCTGAGTCACTGTCTTGGAAAGGATGAAACACTCACAAATACAAACACTGTTCTAAGTATCTAAAAGAGCTCATGCAAATGGTAACATCACATGGGCTGTAAAAGGCATTTTCAGCAACCTCACTCTTCACAAACCAGTCCTCTCTAGCCCATAAAACCACATGCCTTTCCTACCAGATGACTTGACTTGTGTCCAGCACCTGACAGAGTTCAAATAAAGACAGTTCAGACAAAGACTGCAAGAAACATGCTTTGACTATCAGTATGATGCCTGCTAATAATAAAGGCTGGGTTTTGGCCTAATGACTTTGTTATCTAATTGCTTCTGTCTATCCTAGCTCAGTTATGTAGAACACAATGAGAAAGCAGACAAAAATTATGTGTTTGGCTCTCAGTATATTGCCTTCCTTTTCATTTGTGTATCACGTGATAATTCAATTCTGTTTCTTCAACCAGAAAGGTTTATCTTGTATTAGTTAGTCTGGATATCACCTTATAAAGAAGGGAGACCTTCAAAGAAATAGAAATCAGAAAATTACAAAGATGGCAATGCATCAGTTTTGACTTGAGTATTAGAAGTCCATGGTGTCCCTGGCTGGTCTTGCCCTCGTTTTCATATTGTTCAAGATCCAGCAAGGGAAACAACATCCCTGTGTGCACGTCCTGGGCTTACACTAAGGTCTCTCCATCTTCCTCTTGAAATGAAGAAATACTTTTTTCTCACAGCCATGGGGCAGCTGAGGGACAGTAAAGCAGTGTCCCAATGATGCATAAAATCGTTAAATTGCTTCAAGGACAAAGCTAAGTAAAACAGGATGTTATTAAATAATCAACAGCAGCACTAAGTGAACCAGGAAAACTGCAGCATGACTAAGGCCAATCTTTTCTTGCACTAACAACAATTATCTTTCACATAAAATATGAGCAGAAGTCAGCACACTTTTTTATGAACATGACCTGCTTCCTCCAGTGATCTTCTCACATTTCTCATAAAGCTCTCTACAACACAACACGTCTCACGGACCAAGACACCGCACTCTTCACATCAGTGAGGATTTCTAGCACTACAGCAAATGCCATTTCATCCCCACTCTTGACACTTGCTAATCTTTGTGGTCCACAGAGAATGGTTAACTTGCAAATTGTAGCCTTACAATGCTGCCATGCTTACTTCTATATTTCAAGTTGCACAGGGGGATTCAGATAAGTTATCAGGAAAAATTATTTCACCAAAATCCTTGTCAAGCACTGGGACAGGATGCTCAGGAAAGCGGTTGTGTTGCCATTCCGGGAGGTATTTAAAAGACATGGAGATGTGTGGTTACTAAGGGACATGATTTTGTGCTGGACTTGATGATGCAAGTCTCTCTAAATCTAAATGATTCTAAAATCCTAAAATGGAGTACATTTGTTAGAGCAATTTGCCAGGTAACCTGGCTTTGAAGGAGTTTCCCCTATGTCAGAACATCAGCTATTTCAGAAAAAGCAGCTTCTTGCTCTGACAGCTTTCTTTTGAGTGCCATGCAGCACATTTCTCCCCAGCCTTAGGACAGTCAGAAAACAGGCTACACACAAAACCATTGGCATTATCAACCAAACATTCATTTAAGCAAATGCCACTATCGCATTATGTGGCCAGTTCGATGGCATAAATTCAAACTCTACTCATCATCTCATGCTTCAAAAAGGATCACATCCGTTTCACCAAAGGATCCAAAAACAAACATCATATGTTTACAGTCATTCCATGGCCTTACAATGGAAAAATAGGCAAGGAGGGCCTTAGAACACAAAGCAGATTGCAGTTGATGCATAAAGACAACTTTCAGACCAGAAGGCAAATGATAAATTTTACTCATCCTGTAACAAATAAGGTGCCAGTGGAATTACTGCTACAACAGATAAGTATAGGCAGTGATATTACCTGAAACACTTTGCATAATTCTGGCCCATTTAGGGAAGATTAATTCCAATTGCAGCAGGGCAAAAAAAGCCCAAGCCCATACCCAGAGCAAGGGAGAGGCTACTGCTCAAAGAAAACCAGCAAACCAAGCCAAAATGCTTATAGCCTGCCAAAACAAAGCAGAGAAGAAACAGTCTCTATCTCTCTCTTCAAAATGAGAGCAGAAGAGAAGAGCTATTTTAACTAACTGACAATATTATGATAAGTACAAATGGGTACAAATTAGTCATGATTAATTTTGGCTTAAAGGCTGAATAATGTTCCTAGAGTCATTACTAGAATGAGACTCAGAAACTGCCTTCAGAGATCTCTTTTCCTTACAAGTCTAACTTGTAGCTTGCTAGATTTTTTGAAGTACCCTTTGCTTTCCTGCAAGAGCAGGAGTAGAATACAGTGACTCCAGAGATGTCACCCAATTCTAAGCCACAAACAAGTTTCAAAGTTTTCAATCACCACTCTTAGTTTCCTATGAAACACTGGAGCTCTACTCAAGTACTTTAAACTTGTTATATAAACTAGCCCCCAAATTTTACTATACAACTCCTCAAATCCCAGGCTGGCTTAGCTACTATGCAGCAGATTCAAGATCTGTTTGCTTCAGTGTAAACACAATTTTAGTTTTATATTCTCATGAGTCAGATATTCCACAGTATTAAAAAAGAACAGAATACCTGCTGAAAGTACATGCTGTTTTCTTTTCAGAAGTTTTCAAATAAAAGCTTACAAAGGCATTGTAACAGAAAACTTGTAACACTGCTCACTATAAGAATTTATTATGAAGCTGACAACACATTTTTGAAGCTCCATATCTTTAGACAAAGCAACAATTTCACAAGGTTGTATATTTTATTCTTTTGATTTTTTTAAAGTCCTAAATGTGCAAAAAAGAAGCCTGACAACACAAAATGTCAAGAAGAAAAAACTTCACCTTTCTTTTTAGCTTCCAGAGTTTCTAAAATAAATGAGTCTTATGGATGTCACTTGCAGTATTTATTAGAACCTAATTCCAAACACATTCCAAGTATTAAAAGAAGTGTTACTAAATGTTCTCTGAAAGTAAGGTGGGTGAACAACCCCAATGAGACAGACACTGGGTGCCACACTTGGATAAATTCTGCTGTTCACAGAAAAACACCAGGATTCCTAAGGATTCTAATTACAACACTTGGTCAGCATCTTTGTCTGTCACAGAACCAAAAGCAATGCTACTCTTCCTTTACATAAAATCTCACAAGAACACTGTTTTCAGATCAGCAATGTAGCTTGGTAAGGTATGTGGAAGCCAGTAGGCCAGAGAACCAGGATTCTGAGAGGGCCGACTGCTAACACAGGCCCTGGGGCCTTATATACATTTATTTTAATTCCATTCTCCCAGTTGGCCCCTTGGCCTTCCCGCCGCTTTTGTCCTTGTATGGAATTTCTCTGGAATGTTCTCCCCAGTTCGATGCCCCATTGGCCCCTTCTCCTTGGTCCCTCCTCCTGCCCCTCCTCATCGGTTCCCCAACCCATCCATCAGCATCATCCTGCCCCAGCCCTCTCCCTATTGGTTGTTGTAAACCCCGCCCCCTTTGGTACTTAAGGGTCGGGTTCCCTTTTTGGAGTTTTTGTCACTGGACCCTCCTGGCAAGGGAATAAACCGGACCTGGAACCCGCACAGAGCCCCCTGTGTGCTCCTTGTGCCGCTGTGATTGCTTCTCCCCCGTGCCCGTGTGTGCTGGGCACTGTGAGTGTGAGCTCCTGCATGGTCCTGCTGCCCCAGGCTGTGTGTGCTGCTCACTGGGAGTGTGCCCTGCCGATCACCCTGCTGCCCCAGGCTGTGGAGACGCTCATGGAAGGCCACAGCTCTGCCCGGCCAGACACCACAGGGCTGTGACAAAAGTACTCCGACACAACTGAGTTTACATACCGTGTTAGTATTAAACTAAAGCATTTGAGAATGCCAAAGAGTCAAACGTCTGTCTCCCTCAGTACTTTGTCACCTTTCACTACATGTAAAGGTTGCCAACAAACCACAATATGCCTTCTGACATGAGGAAGACAGGCCCTCATCTAAATGATTTCTGCGTTTGGTTTTCTTGTGGGAAACTGCGGTCACTGTCAGTGTGGAAGGGACACGACAGCCCCCTGAAACCTGAGGAACACCCAGCTGCTGTTCACTGCCACACAGCTGGTTCAGGACCTCTTCAGGCAAGCTCACTGGAGTTATTTGTTCCTTAGCAGGGGAAGGTATTGAAAGAGGGTAAATCCTAGTGTCACCCAGCTTTGGCTTCTGCCTCATGGGGTCCTTCTGGCTGCTGCATGCTGCAGAGATCACAGTCACCCTCAGACTAGCTATGAAAGAACCCTGACACCCTTCTTCCATCCATTCTACTAGCAGAGGGAAGAGAGAGCTGATAATCACATGGTGACAGCACTGTTGTCAGTCAGAGCACAGAAGCCCCAGTGTGTGAGAAGGACCAATTACTCTAGAGGAGCCTTCTCCACCAAGGTCAACTCAGGCAAGACCTCTCATCAACAGCGGCTCCCTTCTTGCTTGCCATGGGTGCCAGGGCTGCTGCTCTGCCTCTGTCTCTACCTCTGCCACCCTCCAGCCCAGGTGAAAGCCATGGGGACACTGCAGTTGCAGAGGTGAGCAGGCCTGCTACAGAAGCTCTTCTTTCACATGAGTTCTGTTAAGTAACAACACATCCAAAGGATGGTTCAACTCTTGCTTGCTCATTCCGCAAAACGAACAAAACTGCTCACTTGCCCTTTGTCAAAGACAGATGTCTTACAGTCACACTATCCCTAGATCCAACACAGAGGACATCACCTTCTGTGATAACAGCCTGCACTTGTTTCAACAGGAAACAAAATCCTGGAAATGCCCCCAAGGCAGACCTAGAGAGTGAAAACAACCAGAGAATCCAGCTGCTTGTTGTTCTGCAGTTTTCTGTTCCATCCCCAGCAGCCCCAAGGCTGTTTTGACTCACACAAACTGGATATGGTGTTTAAAGGACACAACACAGACCAGAGACAGCCAGAGCACAGCACTGTTCACCCCAGATCTGCTTTGTTACATTCACTATTTCCATCACTGAAAGTAACTGCTACCAGACCTAGCACTTCCTCTTCAGGGCCGAAACAAAAACTAATGCTATCAGATATTTCTGTTGGCCTAACCAGGCACCAATAAACAAATTACATGGAAAACCGGTAGAAAGAAAAAACAAACCAAACCCTCACAGCTTCCTCAACTAAACAAAACAACAAAAATCCCACACAAAACCTCAACCTAAGCAACTCCTCACTAGCCAAAGGAAGCATGTGCAAGCAAAGTCCTTGCAAGCCTGCTAAAACTGAATGAAAAATGCTAATCAAAACAAAACATGGCAGCAAGCTGCTTGCCTGCTTCAAGATCTAAGACTCCTGTACAGAAAACTGCCCAAGCCAAAATCCTGAAGCTGTATTTAAAGCCTGGTTAACTACTCCAGCTTTCTACAGCCTTGAAGAATTCTGCTTTGCGAACTGTGAAATAGCATTTGCTGCACTATTCCAGGTGGATAGGCTTTAATGACTTTCTTCCACGTGATTAAATCGGAAGACGAGGAATCAATCATTTGGCCTTGTACATTCTGCATATTTTTATACAAATCTTCTCACCATTCTATCCCTCTGCTCTCCTATCTGACACAAATTCAACTCTTGGCATGCTGAACGGGCAGTTTTTAGTGCCTGCTTAAATCCTCAGAAGTGAAATTGCAGATCACAAAACCGATACCCAGCGTAGCAGGATGTGCACAAATCTGCAGAGAACAAGATAGGAGCAGCCAAACATTCAGTTAAGGTTTACCATGGTGGATGAATGAGGCAAAGATAAGGAAAAATACAACTCTTCAACCAACTCGGTATGAAACTGATTCAATTAGCACAGCAACTATTAATTCCACCAAGTAAACAAATGGCTGAAGAAAGTCAGAGTTTGACAGTTGAATTTCTTTTTCTTACACTGTTCTCCAACTCAGGTGTCTGCATCAACAGATCTCTTAAAAGAGTTAAGTTATGGGCATTTTTAAATATAAAAGTTATTCAATAGTCCAAAACTGAAGTTAGTCAGCATAAGACAAAAGCCACAGCAGAGCTGTAAAAACACGAGTTTCTCTGGGATTTAAATCAAACTACATTCTTCACAGACTGTCACAGAGTAGAACACACAAGCCTCAACTCTCCAGAGAAACTGAAATGGATATGGCTCATATGCAAACCAAATCATCCTAGCTCCTCTTAACACCATCACGCTCTTCAAATGCATTAATTTGGGTAGTCCAGAACACACTGTAACAAAGTCTGGCACAGAGCTTTGACTTTTTAAGTACAACAAATAATTTTATTAGTTATCTGTACAGATGACAAGGTACAACACTGATGGTTAACTCAGTAGCATTTCCTCAAATGTTATGTATACCCATATCATCAATATAAACGTATTATTATCATCATCAATTTGATTCATTTCTATATGAGGTTGATTTTGTTACTTTTATGATATTGATAGAAGGGTGGGAAAAAACCTATTTAACAGAATTAAAATAAACAACACCATTCCAGGAAAAAAAAATTCTCTGGTTCACTTCAAACAGCAACATCAAAAGAAGGGCACGAAACAAATTCAAACCCAGAGTCCATAGTGAATTATTAATTCAACTGCATGAAAATTCAACCACAGTATTAGAAGCTGCAAGCCTGGAAGCGTAACTAGAAGCAAAGTCAACTGTAGCTCAAAAAACTCTGCTTCAAGTTTCTCTTTCTATCCTTACGCCTCCTTTTGGGCTCCCCTCCCCTCCCTGCTTTCTTGGCATCTTTGGTATTTGCACTGTGTTCTCTCCTTCCCTCACCAACTCTGTCCCACCTGGGTCCTGAGCTGTCCTGCTATTCTCTTTCAAATTCACGTGCTGCAGGAGCTCAGAGCATGGAGAGCTCCTGCTGCTCACTCCTTTTCCATCAATCCTGGGGACCCTGCTGCCCAAGAGGAATGAGACCAAATCCTTGGTCCCTGTCAGACAAGTCAATGATTCTCATAATGCACATGCAGTGAGTCAGGGTCATACACAGAGCAGACACCTCCATAACACCAGCCAGGCTTCTCCTGCCAAGTTCAAGCAGAATAAACTCTTCAAAATCTTTTTAGGTAAATCACTGCAGAAAGACAACAACCTATCCCAAATCCCCCTGAAATAGCAGCTGATGTTTCCTAAAAGTATTCAGCCTGAGTCACAGCATTTGGAAAACTTCTGCCCGAACGGCTCAAAGTAGCAAAATTTAAGACCATGTTTTCTGCTCCTTTAGTTCAGAGTGGATGTCTCCAAAAGCAGAGGGCTCAGCTTTCACCACTGGACAAAAGGAACACCTCCTAAAGAATATTCTTTGTGCTTCTTTTTCACCTCAGTTCAAGGACTGATGTTTTTGACATCACTAAGCCAACTGGAATTTGACTAAGTGGGAAAGTCTAATACTCACTTCAGTCAATGAAAATTGAAGTTTTACACTCTTGAGGAATGTGGACTGAAAAGAAACTATTCCCTTCCCACACACACCCTTAGGTTATGTGCATTTCCTTTTAGTAAGCAATTTCATTTGAAACATTTCAAGAAGAATGAACCCAAGCAGCAGTAAAACATAAGAACATTCAACAGCTAAGCTTCATAATACCAGTTTTTCCACTGTTTCTTCACAAACTATAACTACACTACATTATTCACCAGTTTCTAAAAACATGAAATACAGAAATATTAACCTGAAAATTTGAAGGAAATGTCTGAATAGCATTTCACGGCTGTATTACAGCCTCCAAGTTTAATTTGAAATTTTCACTTAAATAGAAGTTAAAAAAGAACTAATTTCTTTAGTAAAAGAAATAAAGTACAATACTAAAAAGTCAGACCAAATGTGTAATTTAAGTCATTGACTCCAATCATGTTTTTAAACCACTGCACTTAAACTACCAAATCTACCCTGAGGCAGGCCGTAAATTGCAACTTAAAAACACTGTCAATTTTAGACAGCAAACATAACAGGTACCTAAAATCTTCCATGACATCTGTACTTACTTTACACCCCTATGATAAAGATATAGCACACACAGTAGAATAACACGGTTGAGCAGACAAAATCCAGCATGCAAGCGAATTAATACTTTTAGTAAGTTTGTTTGCTAGTAAAAAGAACTGTTACTTACTGCTATTTCTCTGCACGCAGACATGGAAATTCCAGTACCTTCTATCTGTTTTAAAGCGTAATCTTTATCATCTTTCCTGTGAAGAGAAAAAGAAGTTCGGTTTGGTTTTCTTTTAATTGCACCATGAATTCAAAGTGAGCCCTTCAGTACCATTCAGAGATCAGTTTCTAATTAACACAAATTATGCATCTCACTTTTTTCTTTCTTTCTTTACTACTTAAATGTCTGGATATCCAGCTAAACTGTAAGCTCACCACAACACCTTGATGAAGTTAAAATATAAATATGCTCTCACTACACTGAGATGATTGTAAAGCCTTCGTTTTTAAATGCAGTGATTAACACTTCTTCCATTTCTTCCTTCTCTTATTAAAAAGAGATAAAACAAACAATTAGCACACACTAGAAATAAGCCCCACTAGGGTTTTATCTCACACAAACGTATTACTCTAGGACACAGTAAGTCATACCCATATTTTAAGGAATTCTTGAGTAGTCCAGAATTAATATCCCATTAAAACATCTTTCCTTTCCCCTAGGTACCAAACTGCACCTTAAAATTTTGTTCTTACCAAGGAAATGAATTAATGAAGTTTAATAAAAAAAACTCCACTAGGTCTTAGAGCAATCTGAAGAATCCAGAAGTGGATTCCACTGGAAGGTGCTCCTGTCCCTGACAGGGGGGCTAGAACTAGATGACTCTGAAGGTCCCTTCCAATCCAAACCATTTCATGAGTCTATGAAAAGTTTTTTCAGCTTCAAACATATGTAACACCTGAAAACAATACTGTGACCTCCCTGTACTTTAACCAGTATGCACCTTAGAGTCACTTGTTTCAAATGCAAGCCTATTAGTAACTCCAGCTACCAAAAGCAAAATCAAGAGGAGATACACGGCAGAAAAAGAAGATACTGAATTCTTGCCCATTCTCAGGCTCAAAGACTCAAAACTTTTAGGAGATGGACTTCTTGTCCTTCCCATTTGTGGGCAGTCATCCACAGCTGTGAAGAGCCACCCTAAATAAATAGAATTCAAACATCCTTAAGGCAAATAAAACTAAGATGTAGTTAAGGATTGGGAAAAAAATGCACTTGTTTCTTCCAGCTCTCACCATTTGTAAAGCTTTGAACTGCTTTATTCCTATCCAAAACACACAGTTCTTGCTATTCATCACCACACAGTGAAGAAGGAAAAAAGTGGGAAATTAATGGACAAAATCTGAACACAGATAATGAGGAGAAAGAACAAACAGCAAGTGGACAAGAGAAGATTTCAGTAAGGGGGCAATTACATGGATGAAGAAAGATAAAAGGCAAGAAAATATACAGCGTTTGACACAAAATAGGAAAAAAAGAATAGGGAAGGCAACGATAGAAGACATTAAGAAGTTTCCATGAAATAAAACTCCAAAACGTGCCAGCCTGGAAAAGAGACAGTCCTGAGCACAAACTCTTTTGTGGCCAAAACAAGGTGTTACACAATCCCCCAGAGCACACACCTCTACACACCTTAGACAAAAACAAGTTGTATGAAGCCCCAAACCAAGAAACCATTATGATATTAAGCACATAATTGAACTGTGCAACTCCTGATGTAAAAATATTACAGGGATCAAAAGCATAATCAGATTTAAGATCAAATTACACAATTTCATATTTTGATGATCTTTGGTAATTTGATTTTAAGATCAAATTAACACAAATCCATGGTGGATAAGGGAGTTACGGATCATTCCATGAGCAGCTTCTGAACATAACCCCAACCTGCTTTCCAGCACAGAGATTTCCAGTGCTGCTGATAGAAAAAGAGGGAAATTTTCTTAGCTAAAAATTGTTTTATGCTCTATCTGCCTTGGCCAGCAATGGCTGGCTATCCAGCTGCTGCTCAATAGAAATATGAAGTAGAACGATTTGGATTAAAGGTTATTCTCACTGCCCTATGTGCTCATCTACTTAGTCTGGGGTGTTTGGAGAGACCTCTGTTTCAAGAGAAGTGCTACCACACAGCTGCTCCTGTTTATATGCATTACCACTGACAGAACAGGGAACAAAATGGGTCAGACTAAAGGTTATTCTCATTGCCCTGTTGCTGATCTGCTTAGATTTCAAGGTATTGGAAGGACAAGTCAGTATAACATGAAGTACTACCATGTTACTGGTGATACTACAAGCACTTCTGGTATCCCTGTCTACAATGAAGCCTGCCATACATTTAAGATGGTACAACTATTTTTAATTGGTCAAATTTTTGCCAAATTAAATCTGGACTAAAATTTTCTGTACCAGATGGCAGACCTTCTCCGGAAATTTTTAGGAAAAAAACCCCTCAGCTGTTTCCTAGAACAAAACTAGAAGAACATTCTTTCAGCTGTGTACATGAACTCTTTCACAACCAGGGCTTTAATGCTGAAATGTGACAGGGTGGCTTAAAGAACACAGCATTTGGTCTCCTCAAAGCAGTGGATCAAGTCTCTGAAAATCAATCTTCTCACATTAAAGGTCATTTAAAGAGCTGAAATCCAGAGCCTCAATGCCCAGTGTTGCTCTGCCCTTACACTGACCCAGAGCTGTGGAGAATGAACTGTTCCCTCCTTTGCTCTGCCCTGGTGCTGCATGTGGGAACCCAGACCAAGTGGCCTCTGATGAGTCCTCAGCCTACCCAAACAGTCTAGAAGAAATATAAGCATAGCAAAAAGAAGGAAAATAAATTAAGTTTTGGGATAAAGCACATTTTTTAGAATCACCCTCTCCAGAATGAGGAAAAAAAATAACCAAAGGCTTCTAAGACTTAAATTCTCTGAATTGTGCTGGCACAGTTGATATAAAGTAATAAACCAATTCCTAACCCACTCCTAACATCTGTTCTATGCTGAGGCTGCTAAAACATCGTGGTTACCCCATTACACCAGAAGTACCAGCTTTTCCATTTACAAGAGTAGGAATAGCCTACTTTTACCTTTAAGCCAAGTGATATTTTCATTGAAAAACCTAGTAATTCTTTAGGAGCCAAGGGAACTGGGGGAGTACTTTCTAAAGGGAGTGGTAAGAGTATGCAGGAGTGCCAAACACAATGACCAAGCTTATTTTACAAAACTTACGAAAATATTTTGCCAATAGTCTATTTAGAACCATAATCCAGCCCAAGGCTTCTCCATGATTTTGGATATGGGCAATTTCCTTTTCTGAAGACATGTAGATGTTTGAAGATAAAGCAGCATTCAAAGACAAAACAGATTTAAACAAAAAGAAGTCCTGTTTATAAATATCTTCCACAGCCAACTGTGAGTACCAAAATGGGCCACTTAGCAGACTGCATTTTAAGGGCACAGTAAGAATCAATTCTAACAGAGAGGTCATGTTGGGAAAATCTTTTCTCTTTCTCTACTGCCTGGAATTAAACATTAAGTAACTTCAGCAGCTCCTCCACCTATCAGTAGCCTTAGAAAAGCTGGTCCATCTGCAAACTTCTTTTCAAACCAATTTATTCTTACTTTCCTGCACTTAAGTAGACTTCAACACTGTGGTGCTCCCCACTAGTGACATGCAGCATGAGAGCAGCCAGAGTAAGAAAACTCACTTTGTACACTGCTGCTGGCAACAGCAGTGCTTACTGCAGTCATGAGCAAACTACATAATCAGGTGGAAAATCCTCAGAGGGACAACACTAATATCAGAGGCGTAATCCTGAGGAAAATGGTTGCCCACAACACCACTTCCAGCAGACTTTAATGACAGCAAAAAAACCCCTAATAAATTACCATAGAAAAGTAAAAAAGGTGTTGCTCTTATCTTACAGCTTGAATAAACTGAAAATATTGCCATCTTTAAGGGTTTCAAGTTTTTATTATAATGCGGCTTCTAAACACTGTCGTTTTTTACGTTCTACTGAGTTTGGAAATACAACAGCATCATAAGAAATATTCAGCCGTGGGGGGAAGAAAACCTAAAAAAAAAATCTCAACATAATTAAAAGAAAGGAGACTTATTACATAAAAAGCAGATTTTGAAAAAAATGGTTATTTCCTCTCACATGCTAAAAATGTTGTGAAATGTATTGACACAACACTAGGTATACCCTTTATTCAGATCATCAGAACAGTTCAAAATTCATTTGAGTAATAAATATAGCATAATAAAGTACCAAAGTCTTTAAATCAGTGATGATCAGTCTAAATTTACATTACTGTTGAAGATCTCTGATTCAGAATGTAGGAATAGTTCTGTCTATAAAGAAGGAAATGTAAAATCTGACGGCAGTTAAAAATTTGAGGGAAATAGGCACAGAAGTTTTCAAGTACCAAAGGGAACTGTAAATGCAGTATCTGTTGTACAGAAAACTCTAACCAATCTCAGAACTGTTTATGCCTCTTATTCCCTAAAAAATAAATCTGATAACAAAAGGTAAGCCTACTAATAGAACACGTGTAGGGGGTTTTTTTATTTCTACATGTTAAAATCTGAAAATCAAACACAACAGCAAAGTACAAAATTTAGGAGAACTGGCATTTTCACTTTGTGGCACCATCCCCTGACTCTTCTCCCACGTCACAGCAGCGGTAATTTTTGGTTTTGCTTTAAAATAAATTAAAATCACCCTAGTCATGTAAGAGATCCAATGAAGTTTACAGGAAGTACTAATTCAGTTCTTGGGAAGCATGTAATGCTACATTTAACTACCAAGCCAGTGTGCTGGAGAATCAAGGGGCAAAGGACACAAGAGGCTCAGGTTGTCAGTGCCTTCTTGGCATTGGTTTTCACATCACAGTACACTTTCACAACTACACATTCCCAACCCCAGTAGTACAGTCCTGGTGAAAGGAAGTAGAGGAAAACCAAATTAGGGACTATGAAAAAAAAATGAACACACTCAAGTCCATGTGACCGCGTGGGCTGCATTCAAGGGTGCTTAATGGCACTGGCAAATGACACTGCAAAGCCACTCTGTCATCTGCAAAAGGTCATGGTGCACACTGGCAGATTTCTAATGGGAAAAGGGCAAATATCAGGACCCTCTTTGAGAAGGGCAAAAAGGTTCAGTGATATTATAGGCCAACCAGTCTAATCTCAGTCCATGAAAAGGTTATGCAGCAAACCCTCCCTGGAAGCTATTTCCAGGCCCATAAAGGAAAATAAATGACTGGGAACAACTAGCAAGGATTTTCTGAGTACAAGTTGTATCTCATCAACCTGAATGCCCCATACAATGAGATGAACAGCTGTGTGGACAGTGAAAAAGCACTGGGTATCACCTTGATTTTAGCAAAGCTTGTGACATGATCTCATCATACATGCAGAGCCAAATGAGAGAGCCTGGAAAGCAAGTGACTGCGTGGGGCTGAGCTGCTGGGGTTAAACCTCCACAGGCACATAAATTGCCTTTATAACTGAAGAATGCAGTAAAATTTGAATTTACTAAGGGTAATTATCACAACTGCTGAGAATGAGAAAAGTTTCAACTTGTAAAAACATTTAAACGTATGGAACCCAGCGGTTATCACTGCACTTCAATGTACAATGCTGAGCAGGTATAACTGCAGAATGAAATTTAACAGTTCTGTGAGGAAAAAGGGTAACAGTCAAACCACAAAAATTATGTGCATCAGCAGAAAATAAATAGTATGGGGGAAAATGGATACTTACTACTGGCTACAGCGGCTGAGAAATCACACTATAAACACCTGACTTCTCAGAAACACATTTAGGTCAAAACCTCTGTCAAACTAATTAGCACACACAATAAGTCTCATCTCTGACCCTGTACCTCCAGGTAGTCCTAAAATAAACAACAAAATCTTACAAATCATTCTCTCAAAAATATCTGAGCTAACAATGATGCAATGACAAACACTTAATCTTATTGTAATTTCCTTTTTCCAAAACCTGCTGGTTTTCATATATCAAAATGTTTTCCAATTATGTTGGCAAAAAGAACTAAAAAATACCAAGACGTTTTGCACAATGGCTTGCTTTGAGTCAGTGGGCTGCTGCTGAAACAACCCCATCTTCATCCACACAACACACTCCTCTCCCTTGTGCTGGAGCCCAGGCACTCATTGTCTGATGGAGATGAGCTTGTTGGGGGCTTCTTGTGAGCTCATTCAGAAAGGTATTTCCAGATTTTTCTCTGGTACACCTTCTGCCCCATTAGTACATGGAAGTACCTGCTGAGTGCTACGATGAACACAGGAGTTCTCTAAAAACAAAAAGCAGACACAGCAGAAGTACAGCAGTTCCTGTCCACATTTAAGATCATCTTCTAACCAATACTTTTTTTCCACATCAGCTAGATGCAGTACATCCACATTTGCCACCCAAGTGCAGCATTCCCTGCAGAAGTAATTATGATCACTGGAAAAATTCACCACAGCTAAAGCTGCATATTTTTCAAAATATGGAAACAATATAAACTGAAATTCTCTTCTATAACAGAAGTTTAAGTAGGACTTGAAAGTTATTTTACTTTTACTGGCGCTCTATGCGCATTAATGAACACAAATTTCCAAAATTTGATTATTCTACAAACACTTAATTTTAAAAGGGCCACTCGTGTTTTGTCTTGTGAGCACATTTCAATTAAACTGGCTAAAATAAGTTGGATGAAACCAAATCAGAAGACACACATTAGCTCAAATTACTGCTTCTTCATTTGACTGAACTTAAAAACATTTTGAAAAATGCAGTAATTCTACAGCATGCATTAAATCTACAGGAAATAGGTTAACATTGTCTTCTCTATTATAAACTGCGTGCCACACAAGCAAAGCATGACTATTTTTAAAAGTTCAGATTTATTCAAGCCCAGAGTATTTAAGTGTATTTACAACCAGCTTAAAGTTTATCCCATCATAAATTCTAGCTTGCTCCTTTCAAGGAAGAAATCTGCCAAAAATGAGATGAAATCCCAGATTTTTTCATGAAAGCCTCTTATGTATTAATATATGAGAAAGGATTATGAATAATACAACCCAGTCAGAAAATCTGTGAATCTGAACTATTTTGTTAAGCATTTCAGCTAAAAAGAATAGTTTACAACTCTCCTCTCCTCTACAAAGTTAACTGTAAAGAGAACATGAGAATAAAGGACCATCTTTTTCCAGGAAGAGAAGGGAATAAAGTGCAGCTGGTACTAGTTTATCTGTAGATGAGAATAAATTCAGCTCATGAAGTAGTGTGACTTCTTTGTCCTTATCATTAAAAGCAACACCTTCCACCCATTCTAATACAGATACCAGCATCAGAACCTCTTTACAGTGTCACTCTTAAAAGTGCTTACTACCAAAGGGGAGATACCAGACTGCTTCCCTTTTTCTACAGAAATAAATGTTATTTACCTCTTCAGCTTCAAATGTGAGATACACGAAAATAATATGAATAAAATGTATGGAAGCATGTTAAAAAAAAAAGAAGTAGTGAACAATGGTCTAGAATCCGCTAGAGCAGATTGGAGCCTCCAAAAACACAGCATCCCTGCAAAACTTGCACATTGCAAAACTCAGAAAAATTGACAGAAACTTCATATTTCACTTTAATTACCCTGTTGTTCTCTCCTTTTTCTTCATTTCTTTCCAGAGATGTAACAAAAATGTATGCCTTAATGCTAGGCAGTGAACATCTTTCAAGTTTGTCAATAAATTCTAGGTGAACTAAAAATTTAACTTAAGGGATCTAGCAGAAAGATCGTATTAAAAATGTAAACATTAAACAATCTAGCAGAAGAAAAAAAATAGACTTCGCCCTAAGGCAACATTTCAATAAATTGGCATGGTAAGGGGTTTGGGTTTTTTCGCCTTTTAAAGCCATATACACGATGTGCAGAAAACGCAGAGGGAAAAGACAACATATTCAAAAGCAGGGAAAAAAGATAGTTCGTGCTGTTCATTATTGCTATTAGCCCCCTGCTACCTCCCCATACAGCTTATCCTGAAGAAAAGTAATGCTTCAGAGTGACTGAGTCTTCTTAACATCTTAATACGCAATTTTTAGACACTATCTGCTTTTAAAAAACCAAAAAGGTTTTTACAAAAGGAGAGAAGTGTGTAAGGTACACGGTTTGTGACTAAATCTGGTTTCATGGACTCAGATCTAATTTTACAAGATGTCATGTGAAAATAAAAGCCCATATTACTCAACACAACGCTAACACAAAGAAATTAGTCCAGGGGAAAATGCACTAACAGAACTGAATTTATTAAAGGTCTAGCTAAGGCATCAATATTTTTTCCATTCCCAAAATAGTCAAGAGGACATGGCAAGATCACTGGGCCAGAACAGCATCATTATTTTTATCAGACAGCAAGGCTTATGCTGAGAATATTTTCTACTTCAAAATAAATCCTTCAATAATCAGAGCTTTTAGTGGGTAAAGAAAATGTAATTTCCAAAGCTGGAGGAAAAACCATCAACAGCAAGCCAATAAACACTAGGGCTTCTGAGACGGCTGATGTGGTGAATGGCAATTACTGATTCACTTTTTCCCTTTTGTTCTTGGATTTTTTTTTAATTAACAACTTTTGCCACAACATGTCGTTTGGCAAGAAGTTCAAAGCAACCAAGTAAATTCAGTGATGCACTCACTGTACATGTGGTTCTTCTCATCTAAGAATTTGCTGCTGTCAAAAGGAAAGTCTTCTCGCAACGTCTTTGCCTTGCTGCTCCCAGCCAAAAGAATCCCCTCTTTTATGCCAGCTCTGATTTGTGCCACAGTGCATGACACTATTCACCTCCTGCATTTTTCTAAGAATTATCTACTTCTAAAAAATAAGTTAACTAATATTTAGTATGTTCGCTAACATGAGTTAACTAATTCTGCCAGTTTATAGCAGGGTATGATAAGCATCAAAACAAGCACTAACAAAGTACATGGTAAGAGCAAAAGACAGCAAAGAAATCAGTAGAGGAGAAAGACAGTGATGAAGGAGAAAAAGCAAAATACCATTTACTTCCCACCCTGCTTTCTAGTGGTGGTAAAACCACAGGAAGTATGGCTGTCTGTAATTGAAAAACAAAAAAAAAAAAGGAAAAAAATAGGAAAATAACCCAAAACAAACAAGCAGCACAATAAAACAACAGAAAAAACCCCAACAAACCAGCCCCCCAAAAAAAGCCAGACTTGCCCCTAGCCCTGCAATTAACTCTAGCACAAAGTTTCCACCCAGGAGAGAATCCCTGGGATTTTATTATCTTTTCCTCTCTTAACACACAAAACTGCAATTTGTCAACTGTAATTGACAATTGTAAATTGCCTAAAACCAAAGTTTTAAACCCACACAATTATGAAGATCATTCCTATGAGATCAGCTGATGGGCAGCAGACCCTGCGCCAGATTCAAAGCTCCACGGTGCTTTACTAAAGGTCATGGCAGTCTTACCAGTACTTTTATAGGAAGCAAAACTAGCTGTGCCTACCCAAATTACCTCTAAAGGAAAAGATGGCTGTAATTCATCTGCACTTTGCTTCTCTTCTCAGACTGCTCTTAAGTCACCTCAGTATTTGTATCACTTTAGAAACTTGAAGTCACATAAAGAGAGCACAGCATTTCAAAGCATCAACAACACACCGGGCTAAAGCACAGGTCTACACTCCAGAAAATCAGAATTTCACTGGATATCTTCTATTTTTAGTCCATTTTTCTTCAGTAGTCCAATCTGTGACATTATTCAGTTTGAGTGGAAGAAGCAACATGATTGTTGCTTTTAAAAAAACTTTCATAAGTCTTTAAAGTCACAACTTTGCCTAACAGTCACAAACTTACTACTACAGGAGCTAAAAGTCCACAGATTATATTTGCTTATTTATTTGTCCTTAATGGAATTTTCTTTCAGAAATGTATCCAGTCACTGAACAACTGTTTCCTATCTTCTCAATGACACCTAAGATTTTTAGAGACTTGGCCTGTCCCTTGCTCTCACAGACGAGTCCTTGTCCATGGGAACGACTGAATATTTCACACAGACTCTGCTGTACATTCCTGAGTATTGTTGTTGGTTCTGTGATGAAGAAATTAGAAGCACCTAAAAAACTGAAAACAAGACTTACAGCAACAATGACGCTGTGCTTTGTGCTCCACTCCATTGCTAGTAAGTTCTGTGATTCTCTCTGCTTTTTAGCAACTGCTTGCACTGAACTGGCACTTCCACAAAACTGTCATTATAAACTTCACAATTGTTTTCTTAAATAATAATAATAAATTTGAGTGTGTGTAAAGAAAGGACCATTTTCCCAAACAAATCACTCCACATCAAGTACAGTGTGTAACTGGAAGACTTTGTGATACTCAGGGTAAAGCCCTCACAATCAGTGCTTGCCTTCACTAATCCACATGACACTCATCAGCAAACTTTCTCCCCAACAATTTATGACAAGTGAATTCCAAACAAAACTTCTGAGCAGCACAGATTCCTGAGAGATACCAGGAACGGTGACCTCTCACCATTATCTCACATCTCCAACTGCTCCATCCTGAGAAAGACTATCTCAAAGTTCAGCTTTAGTCTCTGGTAGGAGACTATATTTTGGAAATCTAGTTAGATTACATCAACAGTGTTGTTTAGCCTGTATATTAATTCCATTGATGGATTTTAATAGACTTCCGAAGTGCTGAATATGTTTTGTAAGACTGTTTTCTCTTCACCTCAGCACCTATCATGTGTCCACTGTCTCTGCTTTTGGTTCACCTGATCAGTTAGCAGTTTCCACTTTTCCAGAAAAGTCTTTTTAAAAATTCATCTCACCACTGCCCCTTTCCAGTCTTTCATGGCTGGGACAATTTAAAGCACAGGGCTGTACCTTCTGGCTGGAAATTTGCTCCTTCCAATCTGCAAAGATCTCTCACCTTGACAACTGACAGCTCTTCACTTCATCAACAGCGAAGTTTGAGACGGACCCCTCAATCACTGTCTTCACTGCCAATCCTCTAAGTTATTTCATAATGTCTACATTCACTTAGCTCCTATTTCTTTATTCATCCTTCACAGTAGACTTCATTTGTCAAAGAACATATGCTCGCTCCCAAGGGCTTCCTTTATTCTACTATTTCAGCACATCACATTTTTTTAATTGATGACTTTGGAGTACCCACTCACCCTCATCCACTGAGAGCCCAGCAAAGCTTCAGAAAGACTGTTCCCAGGCAGCCTGCAACCTTTTACCTTCTTGGCTCTCTTTTAGCTTTGAGAGGCCATCTCCTCCCACCACCGCTCCCCATATTTTCTTTTTTAACTCAAGTGGTACTTCAAGCAGGTTTTTTTTTAACCCTGTATAGATTCAGCATCCCTCAGGAGCAAAGTACAAACCATGTTTGTCACAGACAGCCCTCAGAAGTATTGGTTTGAATCTACTCTTTCACCCTACAGCAGGCCAAGTCCCAAGCTGATTCCCCCTCTGTGCATGCCCTGACTATCTGTTTCACTAAGTAACTACTCATGCCATGCAGTTTTATCTTGGCATTCCTCCCTGACCAAAAGCACCCACCTAAATTAAATGAGGCTAACGAGCCATTCATTGCTGTATTCTCTGCTTTGCAGCCTCGCTGATCCAACACAGCACAGGCAAACCAGTCAGGCAGATGTAAATGCAGTCCTAATGATATTGTTCCCCTGCCCCTACATTCTACCCACTTTCTGTGTTGCAATAGCTTGTCTTTTTTTTACGTCTTTTGGTATCTGACACTCGTCTGGCAGAGTCACATAAGCTTCCAGTCGGGCTTTTATAAAATGGAACTAATGAAACAGTGAATGGCACTGTTAACACATTTACTTGCGAGGGGTTGCTTTGTTCAACCCTGCTTAAATAGGATTGATGTTCACCCAAAAAGAAGAGATTTTGAAAGGCAAGCTGCTCAAGTAGAAAAAGTTAGATAAGATTCAAATTACAGTCAGGGACAAGTTTGCTGCCTTGCTGTCTTCAAATCCCCCCAGGTAAAACTTACTCCAGTTGCTTTTATTAAGCTCCATACCTTGCACAAAAGTTCTGTGAGAAAACACAGTTGATGAAACCTGACTTTCCTAGGCTTCATTGTGGGATTATCCAGTATCTGAATGGAAGCTGTAATTGGAAGTACACCTGCAGTTAGGTCTCCCCACTCACAGGGTAAGGCTATGCCTCTCTCAGAAAATGTCCTGGCCAGAAACACAATGTGAAATCAAGCGCTTTCTGCAATTCAGATCTTTTTGTACTTCAAGGTCTCAGCTGCACTTATTTTTCACACAGACAGTAATGAATTGAGTCTTCATTTTCAGAGCAACTCTCAAGTGTCCTTTATTCAAATGTCAACATCTTGTATGCAAGGTGTTACAAGCACACAGCAGAGCTTTCCCAGAAAAACAGGCAGATTGTTTCAGTGACCTTTAGTTGTGTTCTTGCCTGTTCACAAAACATGCGTTTTTTCAAGGATAATTTTAATTTTTGATGTTTAGGCTAGCATCTGTAGTTGATAAAATCATTATGTTCTCTTGAACATTTTGTCCTTTAAAAAGTATCTGCAGCTTTAATCCTGGCTTATAGCTATTTTCCTCCAAATTCTAAACTGACTGCAAAATATGTTTTGCCATATTACCATTTAACACTCAAGGTAGTTAAGACGCAGTTGAATATAAACTGTTTTCAGAACAGCAGTATCTTTTTGCTTGAATGGACTCTAGCATCCCAATACTCCTATGATTAAGTCAGTGCTTCACTAGGAGATGCAAAAAAACAATGCAACTGGGCAACATCAGTATAATTCTCCATTCAAAAAGCAAAGCAGAATATGAAATGGTCTATCCAGCACCTTTCCTATAAAAGATACTAAGGACTTCATATGCTTCTGTACAAAATTTAATATATTTATTCATAAAATCATAGAATGGTTTGGGTTGGAAGGGACTTTAAAGATCATCTAGTGATTTCCAAATTCAAGCAGCTATCTCTCAAATGGGAAGCCTCAATACACAGAAGTTAGCAATTCATTCACAAGCAGCCTAACAAAAAATTGTAACTATGAATAAAGCTAGGGCTGTAATCCCAAATGTGCTATTATGGGGCTTGACAAGGTCTCAGAAACCATTTGTTGAGCCTTGGAGGAGACAAGAGAGAACAGCAGGCTAGCCAGGCAGAACACAAAACCCTCCTGAATGGTTATCAGCCTGCACGGAGCAGTAACACGCAGCATTACTTGCCAAGCTCACAAAGAAGAGATGGGGGACAGCGGGGGGAGAGGAGCATGAGAGGTACAGCACTGGTGGGATGAAGCCTGAAACTGAAACTTCATTCCCATCTACTCACACAATACAGGCTTCTCAAAACTCAAAGCTGCTTTACAGTGGAAGGCAAATCAGGAAAAAAAGCAAGCCTTTTATTAGCAGCAAAGTATCTTGATGCCCCTGCCTCAGCTTCATTACTTCACTTGAACAAGCGTAGATACATTTAAGCTATTTTTTGAACCCCAAGGAATAATTGCATGACTTCAACTAGGAGAGGAAAATGAACATGTTATCATCATCTACATTAAGTCACAATCCAGAACTGAGTATTTTACAGTATTACAAAAATGCTGGCTTTGTTAATGTATAAAAGTAAGAGAGTAGAAGTATAAAAGAAAGAGAGCTTCTCATATAGTGATTAAACAATCTTCATCTTCTTACTCAGATTCAAAATGAGAATTCTGAATGCTTCTGTTCAGCATGGGTTTTCTTGTTGTATTTCACATGCTTAAGATCTGGCATTTCCTTTTCCCCCAACAATGTCCAGAAAACAAAATATTTTAACCTCAAATAAATTGAGCTGAACAAATCTAAGATACTTTGTGGCAGCAGACTGGCAGAAGACATACAGATTATTACGTCTGTACAACACATAACTTACCTCATCCTAGGAGGCAACCCTAGCTGCAAGTACACTTCCAATCTGAACTTGCATTTAGATAGTGGATAATTCCACAATAAAACAAAACACCCTTGAGGAGGAGAACAAATAAATCAGGTTTCGTAAATGCCATCACCCTTCTACCATGTGAGACAAAAGCTGCAGCCAGACCCAGCACATCCTGTAGGAATTTAAGACAGCAAGGCTGCAAGTCATCATCAATTTTCCAGTATCACA
This sequence comes from Petroica traversi, assembly GCA_025920805.1. Taxonomy (NCBI): domain Eukaryota; kingdom Metazoa; phylum Chordata; class Aves; order Passeriformes; family Petroicidae; genus Petroica; species Petroica traversi. Next base: position 9,743,375 of record JAHLSL010000023.1, read on the forward strand.
AAAGCAGCTAGAACCTCACATATCTTAACGGAGGGACTCTGTACAGACACAGAATTCATTGGGGGTTTAGCAGTTTTAGAAATACAGATGTTACTAGTGTATGTAGCTATAAAATTAGTAGTTTTTTTCTTATCATTAAGAGATGTCCTGATGGTTCTGGAGAAATACTTGAAAGCTGTGTTTTCCACAGAACCATTAATACATCTGGATATTCATCTGCTAAACATTATTATTTTAGAATCTGCAAAGGCCAGTCGAGGTCCTGAAGAAGCATGAAAGGTGTTAAAACCTCTACACACTCATCATCCCTCAATGCAAGGGAGATGCCACCCATTTTTTTCTTTTTTTTTTTGTTAAAAATCCATTATCACATATGAGGAAACACTTTCTCAAAATCTCCTATCAACCTGTTGACTGAAGAACTGCTGCTGCACTGCCAACTGAGTACTTATCACTTGCTTATCAACCTGAACTTTTGTTTTCAAAGTACTTTTTCTTCAAATGCACAAAATTACCAAATTAGATCCTTCCTTAATTCAACCATTTTATTCCTGATTTCAGATGTCAAACCTAAGGTGCTCCATCTAGGCCAAGTCTAAGTTTTTTTACATATTTTCTGCTCAGATTCTCAAAACACAGTATTAGAAACTGAAAGAGCTGCAAGATGTGTCATCCTGGGCCAGGAGACGCCAGGACCCTGACTCACCTCCCACCCTACTCATCCTCTGAGACAGAAACCCAATCCCACTCCACAGTGGTCACTGATCAGACCCAGGGAAGTTGCAACTCCATTTTTCTTCCTTTCTTCAGACCATTTGTTAACACAACAGTGTCACAGCCCACTCCTAGTCTAGCTGTACAAGAAGATGCTCTCCCATGCAGAGATGCAATGCCCCAAGCTCTGAACTCCCAAACCCTGCAGAGCCTCCCTGCCACATCCACCTCTTCTTTCACCTCCTCCTGAAGAGCTGTTTAGCTCCAGTTCATCTCCTCTTCCTTCACAATGCATTTTTTCAGTGTACCAAACACATCTTAACCTAAATGATTCTATGATAAATAGGCAGTTTTCTGATGTACAAGTCTAGAGGAAAAACAACTATTTAGGAAACATCCATTTTCTGTCTGTGACCAACACCATTAAAATTTTTTTAATGATTTTTTTAATAAATCCAAAGAAGACATTACCAGACCATGCAATTATTTATGATCCTCACTTCACCCACCCCTAATCAGCAGCACTCTATATCAGCATCACTGCAGCAAATAATTATCACATTTGTAGCTTCCAAGGCACCCATGAAAGGAAACCAGAGAAATCTACCTATCACTCCTATTACAGACTCTTGTAGAAAAACTCAGATGAATATCACACTTCAAAATGAAAGGCTCATCCTCTGAAACTAAGAGCCAGAGGCAACCTTCAAAAACAGGCAAAAACATAGACATGGCAAACATTTTATTGTAAGACAAAAAAAAAAAAAACCAACAAGAAAACAACACGCAAAGCAAATGGCATAGACCAAAGAGAGCACTCTTGGCCAGCACAGGACAAAGGAGATTCTGTGAGATGCATGCATTACCTCCTTTTGGGGCTGGAGCTCATGATTTCTGCTAAAAAAAGATACTAGTTGCCAGTTGTTACGACCAACATTCATGATCTTGCTTTCCTCTTCTCACTAAACTAATTTTATGTTTAAATCTAAATAAAAGCAAATGAAAGGCAACTACACTTTCCTGGAACCAGAGCTGCACATGACAGTATTAAGTACAGCAGAGGTGGGAAGCCACAGTTCACACCAGCAGTCTGTGCACTGCCTCACATCTCCAGTTCATCTAAACACAGCTGCCCACACTCCACCTCACATAATCACAACTCCACAAGGATAAGGATGCCTAGTAGAAAGAGTTCTGTTCCAAGAAAGCTGATAGGCAAACAAAAAATAACTGAAACAAACCAGTATTTTGTTAGAAGGTGCTGCTACCCAGACCTTTGCAATTCATGTTCTGCTACTTGTCCATGGAATATCATCATGGTGAAAGACAGAAGCACGCTGGTATTACCTGGTTATTCAGAATTATCTGCTTCTATGAGTATTTCAGGTGCACCAATGAATAGCTTGTAAGTCAGTAAGGTTCAATGAAGTTCAACAGAGCCAGGTTTTTACAACCACCTTGATACAGCGCCACAACAATCACCTTTTAATGACAAAATGGAATTATGTGGGCTGTAATATAAGGTCTTCTGAAGTGCATATTGGCACGTCAGCTGTTGCTGCACGTTGTTTGACTACAACCTTGCCATACACAAATCCAAGCTGCTCTACTTTCATTAGGTTTGTATGTAGTTTTCAAATTTCAGCCAAACTACAAGTCTTTGAAAGAATCAAGAAATTTTTCCGTTTTCTGCTACAGTAGTCTGCAAATTACAGCTCTTCAGATTCTAATGGTATTAAATGACATTGCCACTGTTTTGTGGTTATTTTTAACAACTAAAAAAAAGCATTTGAAAATACTTTTAAAACAGAAAAATCAAAGATTATCCAAGATCTAGAGTGAAGATACTACCTCACTGTCATTTGGCCAAAAGCAGTGTTCTCTGACAGCATGCACCTCCCTTATAATCAACACCCTCAAAAACCATACAGCCATACATGCCCCCATTACCTATTACTGTAATTTTCAAGTCCAGAATCAAACTACATGGAGACCTTTGATGGTTTTCTTTGCTGTTTGGCATCACTGCTTTCACAGCCTCTTCTCTGTACTTGTCATTGGCTTCAGGTAGGAATGAAATACTAACTCCTCTTTGATGCAGGGTATGAAAATACATTAACACATCTGTGACAAAATAACAAAAAAGCATACCAAATAAAGTCCAAAGGCCACAGCAAGATTCTCTCAAGCACATTACCTTAAAAACCTATAAAGCCTGGAGCCATGCAACTGGGTGAGAAGGGAAGGAAGAAGATGAAGTCAGTTAGAAGGGCGGTTGACCAGAAAAATGTAAGAGCACAAGACTTTATGCAATATGGCATGCCTACCTCATTATGTAGATATAGTTTAATTAGGAACTTTGTAACTACTGTGGTGAAGGATCCAAAAGAGACTCAGGGCATATATTTTAAGAAGATAATACCACATATTACATACATAAATAAAGCCTGTGGCATTTAGAAATTCCACACCACTGCTGACAGGAGTCAAAAGCCAAAGGCTGGCATGCCAGCTCTGCAGCTCTCACCACCTGCCTGCCATCTCCACCAACTGCTTCAGGTCAAAACAGTTGAAATCAACACACAAACATTCAGCCAAAAAGAACAACAAAATCACCACCCTCACGTCTATTAAACTGAGAGAAGACAAGTGTTGTTTGGAAATTTATAGTGAAAACTAATATAATGACATGCCTAATAAAACTCCTGTAAAGGCTTCATAAAGAACTAATCAAGAAGATCCAAGTCCAGCCCTGCTGTCTCACTTCTCACCAAGTAAAATTTTGACTCATTACCTCTACTTGTGGCACTCCCAAACTCTACGTACCTGTCATTAAATATCAGTTTGATGTAGACATTCACCAAGTAAGTGATTACTTATCTGATGTAACTCTGTCAATGCACACCCACAAACCCAGACAAACTGGAACTAATCTGCTAACCACCTTATGAAGGGTCAGAAAGTGGTGCAGTGTTAAAAAAAACAAAACCACCAAAACTCAGAATTCCTGAAGTAAACAAAAGCAGACTCTTCTGCATGCATTACAGATCTTGGCCTGATCTCTAAGCGAGCAGCTTAACTTCTACAGAAGTCAGAACATGTTACAACAGTCACAAGTGTCTGTTTTCGATAACATTACAGAACAGACACTACATTCTATCTTTTCCCTCTGACAAAAGGTTATGCAGTTTATCTACACTGCATTAAAATACTGTCTTTATGTTTTCCGAAACATTCCAGGTCATCCATCCTCAAATGCTATGAAAGAAGAATAGCACAAGTATCTTGTAAATTACCCAATCCATTTATTATTTTATCTAACTTAAACAGCTCTGCTTTCTCTATTTTCTAGGATAAATACCCCTCATCCTTTCAGTTTCTCTTTCTATGAGAGTTTTTGAGAGAGGATCAAAATTCTTTCAATATCCTTTTAATTGGTAAATAGAAACTATGACATGTCAGATTAAGCAACCCACTAACTTACTGGACATCTACTAGATTTCCACCATTCTGCCTCTTTTACAACTCATACAGACCCTCAAGGAAAAAGAAGGAGTAGATTAGATTTGACTGTTTGAAGCATGCAAGGCGTATTTTCATAATGCCAATTACAATGCGTCAGTAGGTTCAAATCAAACAATCTGCTCCCTCACCTACAGCAATAGTTCCAACACAGAACTGTCAGAGCTGAAATTACAAAACCAAAAAAATTCCAGTTCCACTTGTGTTTGGGATGAACCTCACTTCTCACAGTTCCTGACAATGACTAGGAGAGCACTGGTTTGCTTAGGGCTGGTTTTCCATTAACAGTCTCGTCACTCAAGTCTCCTTCCAACAGATCAGGAAAAACTTTTAATAAAGCACTAGGGGACATTTCTATAGTTCAAGACCTTCAATTACATAACTTTTTTGCTGTTGTAATTAAAAAGTTAGATATTGCCTAACAGGGACATTGAATAGTTTCTTATTCTCATCCAAACCACATCCGATAAACAGGAAAAATGATTATTTAGAAACACTCCAAACTGCCACTGAAACAACCAGCCTTACTCCACAGAATAGGCTTCCCTCTCAGATTTCTGACTGTAGCTGTATCATAAAAAGGGAGAGGAGAGCAAAGAATGCAGTGGAAGACCAATCTCATTAAACCTGGGCACACCACTTTGATAAGAGCATGTGCTCAGTACAAGGTGCCAGTTCCAGGAGGGGCTCTCCCTGCTGTGCTGCACAAGCTGGGCAGCCAGGCTTGCACCAAGAGCCCCCAGTGTTCTGCCACCTCTCTGCCCGTACCTGGCACTTGGCTCCTCGTGACCTTCGGAGAAAAAAAGGTAAAAACCAATAAAGCTGCATGTTACCTCACCAAACAAAAACTGACGGCATCTCTTCCAAGTCCAGCAGAAGTCAAATAGGTAGGTTTAGTATCTGGGTTGAGCGGTATTCCTAAGGGAACACACAAATGGCACACAAAGGCAACTTTTATGCAGGAAATAACTGACATTTTCTGGACAAATTTAAAAAGAAAAAAAAGTATCTTACAAACACCAGAGATGAGCAACAGTTCCTTTATCTGAAGACTGATGCTCAACATGCCATGCCTGTGCTCCATTTCCCAGTGTCTGCCATTAGAATCAAATGCCTCTGCATTACAGTCACTGCTATAAAAATAAACCCCATTAGAGTCAAATGCTTCTTTGTACACCTTTCCGCTATAAAAATAAACCCCATCAGTTCACAGATGGGTTTATTCTAAACAGGTTTTAGAGCCCACTGCAGGCACTGCACTGATGAAAAAGACACCACCATTCAATAAAAAGCCAGGAAGATTCAACCACCACAAACTTAAAATAAAAGGCATTAAAATAAAACGCTCAGAACACCATTCTGCTGCAGGCAGTGCACCAGAAAAAGCTCAGCTATGATGCCAGACATTGTCACTCAGCTGACTTGATGTTCAGTTGGGTCCAGTTTGGCAGCTAATACGTGAGAATCCTCCATGGAGCTGTAGCTGGTGATTCTCTGAGATGGACCAGGAGACACCCCAAGCCTCACTTTGTGGCAAAGGGGACTGCAGGGCTGGACTTGTTTTTTTCTGCAGAAAGGCACGAAACCCTGGTTACACCCTCATCTGGTCACAGGCACACATACCACAGGACATTTCTCCATCACTAGAAGATTTCTCACTGCATCAAGATATCTAAGAGACTGTCCTCCCAAACATTCCTGTGTAGTTCCAATGATGCAGTTAACTTCCTAGGACTAGGAAACACAGCTGCTGTCTGGTTTTCAATTGCCTTACCACACCTCAGAGGCAGCTGTAAAATCTCTAAAGCAGTAAAACAACAACAAAAAAAGGATGAGAAGACTGCAGTTGTACTACAGACACTGCTCCTAGTATTCTTGAACTGGGTTTTATCACCAAGGGCCTTAGAAGACACATTTGCACAAAATTAATTACTAAAATTTAGGGTTTTTTGGGATCCTTCTGTCCCTCAGACAACCATAGTAGAAAACATCATTTAAGAAAAAGCTGAACCAATACTGTTAACAAAATATTTGCAGTCCTGCAGCCCACTCTTCAAAGTACTCTAAAAATTACCATGTATATCTTTAAAGACTTGTTCTATTTAAATTAAGAATTAGAATCACGTAACAAATCTTAAAGACAGCTTGCAAGCTCGAGGGAAAAATAAAAAAGAAAGTATGAGCTATATAGATACTAGAAACTACTAAAAAAAAGACTGATCCACCACTACTTACCATTTGGGGAATACTAAAAGAATGCAGGAATATTTTTTCAATATATGCATGTCGTACTAAACAAGCAGCAAACTCTGTTGCAGGTACTCCCCTCCACAAGAATAACATCCACCCATATATTTCCACAGCTTCAGGAAAACTAAATGTTACTACAGATTTGCTTCTTCGATTTAATTGATTCCCTCTGGATAAAGGGATGTAAATGAAACCTTCAACTTCATTCCTGATTCCACCCTTGTAATTTAAGATCATATATGTACAAATAAATCACAAGCTACAAAAGCTTCTCTGGATGTTTCTATTTTACGTATTTTAGTGACTGTCCAAGAGCAATTACACAGCATATTTAAAAGTTTCCAGAAATCAGAAAGGCAAATGGGAAGTATTAGGGAAAGGGACAGAAAGCAAGGCACTAAATGAACAATAAAGCAAGGAAAAAAAGGAGACAAAATACATTGCTCATCCTTTTCTTTTTCCCCAAACTTTAATGAAATACCGTATCTTGATTTCCTCCACTCACCAAGACTGAGGATTTAAAATCATATACATGCTACTGTAACACCAGCTTTGAGTAACTATCCATTTGTATAGCAAACAATTGAATGTTTTCCCGATATTTCTCAAAATGGCACTATCACCAGCATTCTTAAAACCTCTCTCCCCAAACAACATCAAGCAGACCGATGATTTCACCAAAAATGCTTCAGCAGTACGACATGCTGAATTCCCTACACTTTGCTGCAGTCCAACATGCTGAACAGCTGCAAAGAGCCTGACATAAACATCAGAAATGTAGCCGTATCTTTCATTACCTCCATTTATTTTTCATATTAAAGACTTCTGTATTGGCACAGAAACCAGGGCTGGCTGTATCAGCAGCGTTGGTACCTGCACATAAGGGAACTTGAGGCAACAGCTTATCACACTTCCAACTGGGTTTTTTTTTTTTCTCTCTTGCCCTCCAAGAACAGAAAGAATTCAAGCAGGATAAGAATTTTTCCTATGAACAGCTGGAAGGATCTAAATATAAAAGTTGTGCAAAAAAGTGACTGACTTCTACCATCAAACACAATTCAGGCTGAAGTAACTGTGCTGCAATTAATATCGGCGTGTTTAAGACACAGACAAGGTGCAACCATTCCTATTACAACTGTTCACTAGGTAATAGCCACAGCGCTTCCTTCGAGAATCAAAACCTTATATAAACACAACCAGATCGTATTTTGGCCACGACTGACCACTGCCTGCTTTAAAAGTTTATTTATTCAATGCAAAAATAATAGCCAGACTTTTTGAATGCACCTCATTTAAACGACAGCATACAAAGCACCACTGCGGTGAGACTTCGAAAGACAGGATGCAATTCAAAATTTAGGACCTGCTACAGGAACAACCCGTGCCTCTCCCGTTTCTCCTGTTCCCCACTTCCCATTGTTCCGCTGTTCAGCAAGTGATGCCATGTCACGGACAAGGGAAACCTAAATGACAGTTTCATTAGGTCTTTCTTTAAAATGTTTATGCCAAGAAATTCATTTACTCGGCTCTACGGCGAGAGCTGCTCGTACACAAAAGGTGGTTTAAAGCATTCTAAAGCCCCAAAAGCAATAGCAGACTTTGGCTTCTGAAGCAGCCAGCAAGACGACCCAAAATGGTGACTAGAAGTAATAAATCATATAAAAAAAAGGCATTGTTCAAAACCCACACCAAACAACAACAACAAAAAACCCGTTCTATGAAGCAGACCGCCAGGCTGAACAGCGTGAGCGCCCACTGATTTACTCACAACGAGAATCCATTAGGGAAAGGTTTTTTCCTCGGGCACCAAATTGGTTTCTCCCAGCCCACCCGTGCCCAAGCACGACTCCGGCACCGCGCCGAGGGGCTCGGAGCCACCCGGGGG
>JAHLSL010000023.1:9761745-9772160 GCA_025920805.1 Petroica traversi
GATATATATGGCTTTTTTTTTTCTGTGCAGCAATAGAGTGATGTACCTGGGAAGTCAGTTAACTTTGTGTGATCACTGTCGGGCAAGCAGCCACCTGTTGTTTTAAGATATTTGTCTAAATAGCAATCTCACGTGAAACCAAATTAATTTTTTCCTCTTTCTCCCCCTCCCCGCTGCACATTTGTCAAGTTGTAAGTCACCTGGGGCAGAGGTACTTCATATTTAGTGCAGCATGGATTGGGGATTTTCATTATAACAGTCATGATGGGTGTTATCAAGGTAATGATAGTGCTGGATGAGGGGCTGGGGAATGGCTGGGAACTGCTTTTGTTATGAGGAAATCGGGGTAGTAAGAGGAGGAGCTGGATGAGAAATTTGTGTTTAGAAGTGTGATGTGAGAAGTGACCTGATTTGAACATAGTCCTTGTGGGAAATCGAAGTCAGCAGTTATCTACAGCTTGTGAGGCTGAGCCAAGAGGGCAACGTTGATTAAAAAAAAATAAAATATTACGGGAATAGAAAATGTCTTGAAGGGAAGATACTCAGATTTAATTTCATTGAAGTTGAATGAGTAAGAGCTGGGAGAGAAGATGTTAAATGCACCAAAATGTGGTGATGGACACAGGAGAAAGATGATTGATTTGGAAGAAGTGTTTAGAAGTGCAGTTACCTGGGGCAGGGGCTGGTGGGGGGGAGTAACATGAGGTATGGAAATAATGAAACCAAGGATACATCAGAATGGATCCCACAAAGAACATAAGAAAGGTATATTAAATGTATGCCAGCTTCTGCTGTTGACAAATACATTTTCTGACTTTTTGTATCTGTTTGCAGTAGTGATAAAGATTTGCTCTTTTTAAAATGTGTCTCTAATAGTTAGTTGGTTTGGTCTGTTTGTTGTCTCATCACCTGTCCTGTGAAGTCTAATTATTGATCAGGAGTGTGCTTAGAATGCTGTTTTCTGTGTTTTCCCCGTAATCTAAACTTGAAGTGACTTTTGCGTGTGTGTTCATTGACCAAAAGCAAACAAGCAAGAAAGAAAGGCATTTACTTTACCTACATGGAAGCAGAATGGTGCACTGTGGTTGGGGCTTTTTAGCCATGATCTCTTTAGGGAAGCGATCTCTTTTGTCTGGTGCCTGCCTTGGCAGGTGTTACAGGTGCCTTTTGTTAAACAGAAGCTCAACTGAAAGGACACTTTATTGTCTTTCAAATAGAGAGTGGAAGAACAGGTTTTCTTTAGAAAATAGTAAAGTTGAAGAGTGGTCTTGAGCACTGATTGGCCCGGATTGAGTCCTAACCAGAGGGAGGTGGTAATGGCACAGAAATCGATGGAGGTGATGCCTCTTTGACAGTGGAAGGTTATTCTTGACTTCTTTCAGTGTAGTCCCACTGGTACAGAGTTTGGTAAGTGATGAAGAGCTGTGGCTAAAGTACAGCCCATCCCTTTTACACTCATTTTCTGGAAATACGTACCCCTTTGCTAGCTAATCCTGGGTTAGAGAATGCAAGGAAAATATACAAATAATGTAAGAATGTCAGAAGAGTCATTCTACCGAAACTAAATCTGTAGGCTGGATGTTATGTGGGGGGTATTTCTCATAAAAATACTGATGTAGTGTTATGTTTGGCTTACCACAAGTCTACACTGGGTAATTGCAGTCCAATAATTAGAAAACCATGTTTTTTAATATATTTTAGCTTTTAAAAAAATCTACGCTGCTGTTGTGTTCTACCTGGCAGAAAGGGCATAAATTTAATTCTTTTAACTTTCTAGAATATCCTTATTTAGCTAAAAAAACCAACAACCTGTCACTGCATTTTTATTTTAAAGTTGCCATACCAACCAATAAGCCCTTTCAGTGAGGAAGGGGGCTCGAAACTATTTTTCTGCAAGCTAGTAGTATTTATATATTTGCATTATAAACTACACCGTTGTCTTGGCAAATAACATGGAGCTTGGTTCACCTTAATCATCTTTAGCTATTAATAAACTAATTTATTTGAAACTGCTGGGAACGTTTTACTGTAAATTGAGGTAAATTCTTCCTGTAATTCCTGTGCAGTCTAATCTTCTGGTTTTGTCCAGGACAGCTTGGCATTATCGTGATGGATCGCTCCCGACAGCGTGCAGGAAATGGCAACGAGCAGGCGCCTTCCCAAGAGCCCAGCCACGGTGAAGGTGAGAGACAGCGGCAGCTGGAGCGCCTCAGCAGGGAGGAGGCCTATTACCAGTTCATTAACGAGCTCAACGAGGAGGACTACAGGCTAATGAGGGATCGAAACCTGCTTGGCACTCCTGGTAAGATGTGCATGCCTTCAGCAGAAGAGATGTAAGTGGAGGAACACTCCTGCTGGTAGGCACCACATGTGGTACTGTGACTCAAGCAGCCTCACTGCTGGGGCTTTGTAGAAAGGGGAAAAAAACTCGGTGTGGAACAAAAGTATAACACTTCACCTGGATACAGAGATGCTGCATTTAAATGTCCAAACCCAGATAAGTAACATTTGGTACTTTAAAGTATATCTGTTGGTATGTGGCAATTTTGGGCGCCTGTGAATTGTTACTGGAAGCTTGCATACTCTTGATACATTCAGCATCTTTTTCTTCCACCCCACTATCTACTTCATGTGGCATCTGCATTATAATCTCACATTAGTGGTGTTTTCTTTCTGTTTTCATCAGTTTTATCTGTCTTCCGAAGATTTTCGTTCAAAATAGAAAATGTTATTTTGCGTGGCTGGGTTGAGGCAGTGTCTTATCTAGCAGTGTTATCAAAATGTAAATTATTACAGGAGAAATAACAGCAGAAGAGTTGCAGCAACGTTTGGAGGGCGCTAAGGAGCATCTGACATCACAGTCTGATCTGGGTAACGGTGAAGGTGGAACTGTTGGAGGTAAACATTCGTCATTCATATGTGTGGACACATAGTATGTGGTGCATAAAATACAGTTTTGTAAAGATATTTGAGAGACTAATTTATCTTGCTTTTTTTTTTAATGTGCCTCTGGGGATTTTTGAAAAGTAAGAGATTTCCTAATGATACCAAAACAAACTTGAAATACTTAATGAAAACTCGTTTTTGGTAATCACAAATTACTTGTTCCTTTTTCCCTCTTTTTCCTTTATTAGTAAATGTAATGGCACAAAAAAAATTCAGTTCTTAGAGGTTTTTATCATGTATTAGAGCAGTTGGAAAAGAAGTTAATTGGAAAACAGTCTCTCCACTGTTTTGCCACTTTTGCTGCTTCATTTCCATTTGTTTTAGGAAAGTGAGGCTTGTGTTTTATGCACTGTCTTCAGTTCCCTGGGAATATTGTCTCAATCATTTGGCCAGTTGTAGTCAGATTTAGGGGAGGAATTGGCAGCTCAGAAATGAAGATACCAAAGTTCTTGGAGGTTTCCTGGACATAGAGAGGTGATGGAGTAGGAGAACTAAATCTGATCCCTTCAAGGGAAAATTTTCATGTGAGCATGACAATTGGCCTGCATAGTTAGCCCTAACCACAACACTTGTACCTGTTCCTGAGCATGTGGTTGGAAGAGGTTTGAAAATGGAGCTGTGGGTATTGTCATAGAAAAAGAGGGTATTTGCACGAAAGGGGGAAATCTGTTCAAACCATGCATCCAAACTGGATACATTCCTGTGTAAGCTGCTCTAAGTGACCCTGCCTTGGCAAGGGAGTTGAACCAGATTATCTCCAGAGGTCCCTTCCAACCTTAATGATTCTGTGATCATCTATTTTACTGCTTATGGGAAACAAGTTTTTAAAATGTTTTTCAAAAGAAGACAGACTTGTTCTTTTTTTCCCTGCTCTTGTTAAATGAGTTGTTAAAACATTCCCAAACTGATAACCTCAGCGGGGTGCAGATATTGGATAAATACAACTATCTTTGGACCACCTGAATCTGAACACTGGTTCAGAAGAGACTTCTCTGGGCATATTAATTTCTTTCTAAATCCCCTGATGAGACAAATTTTGGGCTGAACTGGTGAATTTTGCTGATATTTTTACACAGAGCCTAGTTTTATACATTAGCATAGTATATGCGTCTGAAGTCAGAGCCCAGCAAGTGAAGAGGATTTCGAGTAAAGGATTTGGAGTGCATTGTAGTGTGCAGAGCATGCAGTCGTATGAATGTTTGCAATTCTTTGTTTCTCTCAGATTCTGAAGTTCTTGGGGAAAACTCCAACGGTGACTCCTTGCTGGAATGGCTTAACACGTTTCGTCGCACAGGAAATGCCACTCGCAGTGGGCAGAGTGGGAACCAAACATGGAGAGCTGTGAGTCGAACGAATCCGAACAGTGGGGAGTTTCGCTTTAGTCTTGAAATTAATATAAATCATGATCATAGCAGTTTTGAAAGCTCTGGGGAGGAGTATGTTGATATAGATGCTACCAGACTGTACGTAGAAAGAAGACGGCAGCTGGTTGCCAGTTCAGCAGCCCCACGGACAAGGAGCATAGCTGCTAGAGAGGCGAACAATGAAGCTGCAAGGACCAGGCTTTTAAGACGTCCCATGGCACTAAGGTCAGAAACAGTGTCTCATGCAGGCTCGGGGAGGCTCAGGAGCAGAACGAGGGAGCTGACAGGCCAGACAAATAGTACTACACAGAATAATTCTGCGGCTGCTGGGGAACCAAGAGAAATGCTGGAAAGAGGTACTTCTACAGGAGTCAGAAGGGGCAGAGCTAGAACTAATGTCCGGATGAACACAAGCCAAAGACTAGAAATTTTGCGGCTGAGGTCTACCTTAAGTAGTCGAAGCCGCTCCCCGCTGCAAAGGCAAGGTGATGCTGCTCGCTCTGAGGAAAGTGGGCAGAGGCAGGATAGAAATGCACAGCAGGTCAACAGAAGCAGGAGACAAACAGCTCAGGCTTCTCCACAGCCTACTGAAGAGCAACCAAGAGGTAACACACAGGCTCCTCAGCTTTCCAGCGTAGCCCCATCCTCAGGAATAACTTCGCAAGAGGAAGAATCTAGTAGGCCAGTAGCTGCTGTCAGAAGGCACCCGACAATTACGCTAGATCTTCAGGTGAGGAGAATTCGTCCTGGAGAAAACAGAGACCGGGACAGCATTGCCAGTAGAACTCGTTCTAGAGTGGGAATGTCAGAAAACACCGTTACCTTTGAAAGTGACAGTGGGGGGTTTCGGCACACGATATCGCGATCAGAGCGCGCGGGCATTCGGACCTACGTCAGCACTATTCGGATACCTCTTCGTAGGATTTCAGAAACTGGGCTGGGGGAGCCTTCATCAGTAGCTCTTCGATCAATCCTGAGACAGATAATGACGGGCTTTGGAGAACTGAGTTCTTTAATGGAAACTGAATCTAATTCAGAAGCGCAAAGAGGCGGTCATCACGTAGCAGATGCACAGAATAACTCAAGTTCAGCAAACAGCAGTGACCCAAGTGGCATTTCATCCAGAAATGGACCTGCAGCAGACGGCAGCAGGGAAAGAAATGGACAGAGGGGTGGGAGTCAACGCTCTGGGCGCAGTCATGAGAGCCAAGATAGCAGGCAGGCTCAAGATGCAAACAACCTGGTGGAGAATGGAACACTGCCCATCCTTCGACTTGCCCACTTCTTCCTGCTGAACGAAGATGATGATGATGATCGTTTAAGAGGTTTAACCAAAGAGCAGATTGACAATCTTTCTACACGGAGCTACGGGGATATTCACACTGAAAACGAGCGGAGTAAAACGTGCAGTGTTTGCATTAATGAATATGCAATGGGGAATAAACTAAGGCAGTTACCTTGTACGCATGAGTTTCATATTCATTGTATTGATCGCTGGCTTTCAGAAAACTCCACTTGCCCAATTTGTCGGCAGCCAGTTCTGGGGTCTAATGCCACAGATAATGGCTAGAATTGCTTGTACTGCTCAGCACTCAAGGATTTGCTCCTGCTCTGTTTGAAATGAGCCAGATAAAATTTATTGACTTAGATAGGGGTCCATTTGTGGGGGGAGTTTTGTTAAATTTCTTTAAAAATTATAGGAAACTTGTCTAAATCTAACAGTGTAAATACTATTTTTTCCAAGTGCAGGTCTAGGAGCACACATAGAACCAAATGATATTGGTAAAGTTTATATTTTTTTAGGTAATTTTGTTATGCTAAGCACTTTTGTAAATACAGAAATGCAATAGTTAATCCTGCTTAATGTATGTTTTTTAACATTGTAACGGACTCGCTTTATTTAGATTACAAATCGTTTCACACAGACCCATCACTGTGTTGAAAAATTAGTGGCTAAATAGCCATTTGTTAGCTTTTTGTTCTAAGAACAATTTCTTTTACAGAGAGTCTCTTGCTGGACATATTTGCTAAAGATATTTAAGTTACTTGAAGTGCTCATTTTAACAGACTTTTTTTTTAAACATTGAAATATCCTTTCCAAAAACTTGCCAATTTGGTTCTATTTAAAAAATTCTATGGCAATTTTTGCATGTGGGTTTACACAGTTCTTAACGTTGATGAGTTCTTATTCAGAAGTGGATGAGTTAGTGGCATTATGAAATGTACATAACTAAATGCTGTCTTTGACAATCTTTGTCTTTTCAATGCAGACAGCAAAGAAATTGATAATTTCAAGGGGCTGTGTCTTATTTGCTCAAAGAATAAATGAGCACTAAATAAGCCTTTTTACTCTTCCAGATTACTCAGTTGATATTCCTGGGGTTTTAACTGCCTTAGTTTAAAGAGGGGAAACATTTCCTTGACCATTATATTGTCTATAATATGCATGTTTTGGGCATCCTATCAGAGGAATTAAACAAAAACTTGAAGTGCTTTTCTACAGAAATTTAAGGTACACGTGGTCCTCTTGAAACACTCTTGAGGACCAAATGGCAAAAGACACTAAAAAGGACAAAATAAGCTTCCCTGAAAACCCCCAGTATCTGTATAATTAGATATTAAACTTTATACCAATGACTTACACCGAAATAAAGTTGCAAGTTAAATAATTGAGGCTTTGTGTGAATTCCTGTTGAGCCATATCCTGTAGCTTAATAAGACTTACTATTCTTGATGTTCAGTCTCAGTTTTCACTTTATTTTCCCCCCGCTTTTCCCCAGCTCTGTTCCTGCCCTATTAGTTGTTATGGTACCTAAAAGCACAGCACAAAATGCTCCAGGGAGAAGCTGGATGTTACCAATCTTGTCCTCTGAGCAGCTTGCATCTCAATCCCTGGAGAAAAGCAGAATTGTGCAGTAATCTGGTGTGTGTATATTCTGAGCAGTAGAAAGAGTACTTGAAGGGAACAAGTCCTACTGACTTTCTCTACCTGCAGACAGTGGCCTTGACAAATGTGCTTCTGTGCCAGGTGCCTCACTTAGAACATCTGCCTCTGACATTCTTCAAGGGGAGCTGTAAAATCCCATGTGAGCTATTGGATGTCTCCTTCAGTTCTGTAAGTGGAAAACTTGTGTCATAAATTCCTTCTTTTCATTCCTAAAAGTAGTTCTGAGAAGCTGTATTATGAGATTTAGGGTATGATCAAGGTCTCTTCTGATGTAATATGTGCTGTTAATTACTGCAAACATTGTTGACCCCTCCCTTGAGTGCTTCCTTAGCTGCAATAAATCGTGAGGAGGTTTAAATGTGATAATCAGAGCTAGCTTATTTTTTGAATTTTTTCCTGTTACTTCTGTTAGCTCCTGAAGTTGACAATATATAAACATATATATATATATATATATATGCCTTTGCTGCTTCCTTATCTCCTTATGACTTTCTTTAATATTTGAAGTCTGCCTGATTGAAAAGACACATACATAGAAACGTGCCTTTGGCTCACTATTGCCTTGCTGGTCAGGTCCTTCAAGGTCAATTGTAACTTTAATCCTTGCAACTGCTACACTAATGAACCAGAGGTAAAGGGAGATTCCCTGTGCCTTCTCTCATTCAAGTGGGATTTTACTGTGTGTAAGACCACAGCTTTCCCAAGATACTGTGTTGATGGGACCAATTAAATCTTAGTGATTCAGTTTGGTAATGATTTCTGTTACCTCCATTTCTGTGATGAAACTTTAGTTCTCTGCCACCCCCAGCCTCCAAAGCCTTTTTTTTTAACCTTGTCCTTTGGTGACATTAAGAAATGTAATTTATTTATATGGAAATAAATAGAAAAATGTGGGCAGAATTTTTACAAATCAGTTCATTTAGAATGAGATATTAAACGGAGTTCAACTGGTAATACTAATCCAGAGCCTGTAGAAAGTCTTAATGTGGAAAATGACCCTTAATGTGGAAAATGAGCTGCCTTAAGCATGATTCCTGCAAAGATGTAGAGAAATACCAGGCTGAATTAATAGGTTTTTCTGATTTTTATATGTATGATGCTATCAGTGACTTTCTAGCTGATATCGTGGCCCTATATGTCTCTCTAATAGTTTCTCCTTTAATAATATATCAGACAGAAGTGGATTCTTGTGTTGCCAAGTAACACATAACAATTAGCAACATGAGCAAATTTGGAAATGTAAAAGGAAACAGTAAATGATAGCAGGTTATGTCCTGCCCCTTCATGCTTTTGCCTTGATGGGAAATAACCATTCCACTTTTAAAAGCAGGTGCCACTTTCCCATGCCCAATCAATCTCCTGCTGAAGTGACCCAGTGCAGTCATGTGGGAGCTGCTGAGTGATCAGAGCCCAACCAGCCTGACCACCAGCCAGCTGGGAATGATGTGGGGAAGGGCAGGACATCCTGCAGCCACGTGAAGATGTGGTGGGCCAAGTTGGGCATCAGTGTGCAAGGTGATATGGGCAGGAGAAACCTCTCAAGGGAAGGGAGTTGTAGTGGGCTCCCCCCAGGTCTGTTCACACGAATAACACAGCCCTACAGGCTGGTAAGGTGGGGCAGGCACTTCTTTCTCTAAGAAATCAGCATCTCAAGTGCCAGCCTGCAGAAAGCCTGGGGAAGAAGCAGGAGGAATCGGGTCTGCTTGCATTTCAAAGGCTGTGATCTCATCAGGATCACAGAGACCTGGGTGGGATAGCTCACACAGCTGGAGTGCTGCAATGGGTGGATACCAGCAATGGGGAGGAGCTGCCCTTTGAAGTGAGAGCAGCAGGAATGCATGAGCTCTGCCTCAGGATGGATGAGGAGCCAGCTGAGAGCCAAGAGAGACCAGCATGGTCAGTGTTGTGGTAGCTGTCTGCTATAATCCACCTGCTCAGAAAAAGAGGCAGGTGGGATCTTCTTCAGACAAAATATCCAGAAGATCTCTGGATTACTGTTTCACAAAAAGTAGTATGTATTCTTGCCCATTTCCTTTCTTTCAATATCCACCCCTGAAAGAGACACTGACATTAATGTGATTGTAGAATTTACCAGTTCCTGAAGGCTTTGAATCCTGACTCTCCTTTTCAATGCACTGACCATACATTAGTGCAGTCTGCAGGATTTCAAGGGCGAGAGGGGGCAAATGTCAGAAGGATCAGGATTATTGTTATCCACTCATATACAATTGGTTATAACTGTGGAGCTGTGCATACCCAGCTGTGGTCAGAGCAGCATTCAGAACAAAAGACAAGGCCATGCTGACAGTGCAGCACTCAGAGATCAGTCTTTAAAATTAAAAATATAATTAGCTCTCCTGAGATCCTGTGCAGCTAATCTGATTTCAGCCTGCACGCAGAATGCATCAACAAGAGGCAAGCACTGCCCATCAATCTGCAGACTTCCCTCAGCCTGCTCATCTTTACAGTGGGAATGGGGTTCCTTTTGGACAGACAAAATTTCTTCCATTTCTTTTTTCCCCTGGGCTTACACTAGACTTTGACTAGTCTGAAAGAGACCTGGAGCAGGTTCACCAGATACTCAGTGCACAGTGCTCCTTGGTATTCACACTTACTCCAGAAGGTGTTTATCCCAGCACTAAATTTATCTTTAGTGTAATGTAAATTGCTTGAAGTGCAAAAATGAAGCATATACAAACTAAAACAAAACAAATACAGCTTTGATTTTCTTTTACAGGTTGAACAGCTAAAATGGGATATGTGGGATCACTTTGTCCCATTATTTGAAGCAGTCCTTTTGAAGACCTAACTTCAGGCATTTATAACCCACAACTGGGGTTCTTGTCCTGAGTAATGTGGGACAGATAAAGTGTATTGCTTGTACTTCCAAGAAGAGCACTTGAATTGTATGTTGAACCTTTCCATCTCATCAGTAGTATTAAGACTTCAACTAGGCCAGTTCCAGTGTGATGCATTTCCTTGCACAGCACTGTTTCTACAGTGCTGAGCATCTGACATACCTTACAGAGCCCGTGAGCTATTTTTGCAGTTCACACACATTTCAGCTACATTAATAATGGCTCACTCTTTACCTTCAGGCATGCGTGCCCAGGAAAGCATATCATGTTGCTATTTTAATACAGAGGTCTTGCCCTTTT
>JAHLSL010000023.1:9782160-9816595 GCA_025920805.1 Petroica traversi
CCGCCCGGGCCGGCGCTGCCGCACCTCCCGCCCATCCCACCGCCAGCCTCGCCCGCCGAACGAACCGTCCCCCTCCCTTCTCTTAGCTCTGGTGGGCTCGGACGGGAGGATTTCTGCAGGAGCAGGGGAGACAGGGGTGCCCCCCACCCAACCAGGCCGGTCAGGGGCGTCTGTCCCGTGGCCAGGAGTGGGGAGAGCGTCAGGCACCGCAGTGAGCCTGCGGAGAGTAAATTACAAGGTTTCTTAAGAGGTTCGTTCGGGAAACTGTTTTCCAACTAGTTCATAAAAAAATAGGTAGAAATTGAATACTTTGAAGGTAGAATTTGCCTCCCGAAGGACTTACACTGACTTCTATAGGACCAAGGTGCTTTCAGATTTCAGCTCTGGTATGCTTCTAGTTGGGCATAGATGAAGCATCAGTGACATTGCCAGTGACTTACAGACACCCCTTCCTGAGGAAAATATTTAGGTTCCTAGTGCAATCTCTGTGGTGAGTAGAAGTGTAATATAATGCTGCTTCAGCACTTTTTATTTCAATGAGAAATGTGCTTTTGAAGCACATTTCTTGTTCACCTCTGCCTTGGGTTAAATCTCAGAGCACCTTGGAGAGCATTTGCTTTTGGATAATGCTGTATTTGAAGATGTCCTTTAGCCACTCACGTCTGTTCAGCCCATGGAACCAGGCTGGAGCTAGCTGAGAGGAGAAAGCCACCTTCCCTTTGGCTCCTCTGCACAACCTGGTCACTCGAGTGACATTTCCCTGTTTGTCTCATGGCTTGGTAACAAGGACAGAACTTCAGGGACTTCTGCATAGCTGCTGAAGTAAGTGGGATGCTGAGCAAAGAGGCGTATAATGCCTGCTCAGAGGAAATGGTAAGGTTTTAGGGTAGGATTTAGCATATTACCAGCTTTACTTATCTTCAGCCTAAGCCATTCAGATGAAAGTTGCAGTTAAGCAGATTCCACTTTCCAGTGTTTGGGGTTGTGTCCACTTCTGCAACCCTGTCCTGTGACAGGAAGGCTCCTTTCCCAGAGCTGCAGTTTGGCAGATCTTGCTGTGACTGAACATTTGGAATCCCAGATTCCCTTCAGATACTGGATGCTTGGCACTTGGAGAATGTTTAGCTTCAGTGTGGCATACTTAAGCTTCAGCTTTTGTAAATCACAGAATCACACAGGCTGGGTTGGAAGGGACCACAGAGGGTCCAACCTCCCTGCTCAGGGCAGGGTCATCCTAGAGCACATTGCATAGGATTGTGTCCAGGCTGTTCTTGAATGTCTCCAGTGCTTGGTCACCCACAATCCACAGTCATACTCGTGGATCTAGGTGGTTAAGTTGTGCCTCAGTCATCCAGATCTTCTAGCTGGGATTTATCTGTACACAGCTTCAGACTATTACATGTTCTTTGCATTTCACATAAGGAGAATCCAAATTACATTATACTTTGAAGAAAGATAGGGATGCTTGTTAGCATTAAGATAAT
This sequence comes from Petroica traversi, assembly GCA_025920805.1. NCBI lineage: Eukaryota > Metazoa > Chordata > Aves > Passeriformes > Petroicidae > Petroica > Petroica traversi. The sequence continues at coordinate 9,783,645 of JAHLSL010000023.1, forward strand.
TTTCTAGGGCTTGAACAATGTGTTTCCCATCTAGAGTATTTTAAAGGGTAACAAGAGTAATATCTAGTATAGTCGTATATATAATGCCTATAAAATTACATAATAGTGGTTTGTGTAGCTCACTACACAGACTTAATAAAGGATTGTAGTTGGTTTAGGTCACCAGAGCCAGCTCTGATGACTTAGGACAACCAGAACCAATCTCTCTGCCACCCAGAGAGAAAGTCCTGCCTTTCCCATTCCTGTGTATTCCTGCTGCCTTGCTTGTGTCAACATTAGCCATCAGATTGGTCACCTGGATCGGTGCTGATGTGGATCACCCCCAGCCTGTGTGAGCTGAATGCCAGCAGGGAACAGACACAGAAAGGCAGCAGCTCTGTTCTTCATAGTGTGTTGTAGCTTTGTGCAGACCTGCTGTGTGTGGGCACCAAATGGGTTCATGCGAGGGGCTCTGGGCTGTGTGAACCCAGCTGTAAATGCATTCACTGGGAAACTGAGTCACTGTCCACTGACAGGCAGTCCAGATGTGGTTGTGTGGTGGCACTGCAAAATCTCAGGACTCTTCCCATCCGAATGGTGTGGAGGGGAACAGGTCACCCTTTTGCCATCCTTAGTTAGGGTCAGGTAACTGTCTCTTACCATTGAAGGTTTTTTGGCATCTATGTATCAAAATGTTCTATCTCCTTTCCTTTTTAGAAGAGTAGGTCTTTCCTGCTGTAAAGTATTTTAGTTTATTTGCCAGTTTTGTTTACTTTTGAGGGAGTTTTGGTAATCTAAAGTATTAGGTTTTAGTTTGGGTCACTGAGATTTATTTTCATACTGTGTAAAGTATTTCAGTAGCTTATAGACATTCTTCTTTAGTCGAGAAGAATCACACTACCTCTGTGATGGTCTAACAATGTTTTTTTGTCTCAGATTTTCTATCCTCCTGCATTTGGTGGTGTGTGCTAATACAGTATAAAATGTAACTGGTATATTTGATAGTTTTTAACCTGCTTAATACCAGTACAAAGCTCTTGCCAGAAAAGCAGATGATGTGGAAAGGAGAATTTAGAGATGGGAAGTCACCTTCTGCCACTCAGATGATCACTACTCTTCTTTTTTATGCATTTGCTCATTAATCGATTTTTTTCCTTTGTACAAGTAAACCTTTTTATTGCTGTAATGTTGTACCAACTGAGCTAAATTGATTAATTTAAATTGTTCTCAAAATCTCTAGCTCCTTACTGTTATAACCACAGACATCAAAGACTAACTTGTTCTTCTCCTTCCTGCCTCCTTAAAATCACTAAAAATAAGAAACTGTCAATAAGACATTGGATACAATGGCATTTTTATTTTTAGGGGAAAAAAATCGAATTTCAGCTTTATAATAGATTAAAGGTACAACTGATCTTGATGTTATTTACTGTGGTCTTTTTCAACTGCTTAGTGATATACATCAGCAAGAAAAATATTTTAGTGTAAAGGTAGTAACAGAATTTTCTCCCAGGACATGAAGAGCTGAAATAAAAGCATCATTTCATGGTATAAAACAATACTTCCTTTATATGTTTTCCATCTACACTTCCTGTGAAATACTTGCTTATAGTTTATGCTGTGTTTTTGATCTTGGAGTCCTATTCCCTTCTTTGTAAGGATCCATCTCTTCCATTTTCAGAGAAATGTCTATGCGAGGAGTTCTTTGGGCTATTTTTGTGCTGTGATATAATTACCATGATTGCAACTGTTGGGAAGTGTCATACAGAGCAGTTAAAACTACACAGGAACTTGTACTTTGCTCAAAGCTTTTATCTTTGAGCTAAGATGGTTAAGCATTGGAACAGGCTCCTCAGGGAAGTGGTTGGGTCACCATGCCTGGAGGTGTTAAAAAATGAGTAGACATGGCTCTTTGCTACAAGGTTTAGGGGGAAATGCTATTCAATTGAAGGGTGGACCTGATGATCTTGGAGGTCTTTTCCAACTGTAGTGATTCTTTGATTTTATCTGTAGTCATTTACAGGTTAGACATAATTCCTATAGATACATAAAAAACGCACAGAAACCATAGGTGATCATACAGCTCTGTAGGATCTGCATATGGCTGTTGCTGCTTCAAATAAGGTGTAATTTGGTTTTGTGGAGGGCAGGTTCAGATGGTGTAAGAAGCACGGTGGGGGCTCCAAAGCTTTAACCTTGAAGCTCATTCATGACACCTCTGCTCATGGGATACCTACATCCTACTTTGCAGGAGGATCAGCAGTTGCCTTGGATGCGTTTTTAAGCAAACAACCCATATGAAGGGGTCAGCAAAGTGCTGAGCTAACAAATTCTTTAAGTATTATTATTAAAACTGTTTAACTAAGAACAAAAGCCCTATTCTGCTGAGAGAAATGTAGCTGGCAGGAGCAGTGGCAGTGGGGACTGAACAGAGGTGTGCACTTCCTCAGCAAATGCTTTAAGTGCCCATTAGCATCACCAAGAGATACTGAAACATTGAGCAAGATGATTGCAACCAAAGGTGAGAAACTTTTCCAGGTGAAGGTTAAACTTCTGCCAGTTTAGTGGCAGAAGTTACTACTGAATAGACAACCTGCTTTAGTCCGTGTTTGTTCATGCATGCACTCAAACTGGGTGCTGGTAATTTGGTGTGTTGCAGTCCTCCCATTTCTTTTCATCCATGTTTAACTGGCACGTCGTGTAGTAAAATGTGCAGCTTATTCTGTCACATCAAAGGCCCGATCCTATTTATGTAAACACCAGTGACAATTATGCCTCTTGACAAAGCACTCATAACAATAAACCCATGCTTTACGTTACTGTGTTTCTATAGTAGCACAAAGGGGAGCCTTCCAAGCTGGGTGAGATCTCACACCACGGTAAAGTGAGGTGGTGACAGTGACAGGGCAAACTGGAGGCCAACCTGAACTTCTGCTGCCTTCACTTAAAGCTTGTTTGGCTGTGCAAGTTAGTTTGCATTAGAATAGGAGGGAATTTAAAATACCTCTGCTTAGGACACTGAATTAGAAAAAGGTGATTTATAACAGTTACTGTGGAGCAACTTCATAAATAACCAAGGTCCTAAGTAGAGTGGCAGAAGAAACATTCTTTTCTTCCCTACTGTGATGGGGGAGGTGAGATTATTAATAAATCCATTAAAGATCAAACCACTCAGATAATGAGTACAGTTACTCAGGAGTTAATTGAGGACATGAGAGATTTAACTACGCTTCTGTTTCTAGGATCAAATGAATATATTTTTAAAAAGTTAAAAATTCTTCTCTGCTGTATAGCCACTATATGAACTCTCTTATGTTATGCTACTTGAGCATTCAAAACTCCATTGCAAACAGTCACATGTACTGTCTATTTATAGAAACTGGTATTTTCCTTCTCTGTGCCACTCTCTCCACAGGACTTTTGTTTCAGATTTTAGTTCTCTAGCAGTATCTGCTTTTAATATACTTTCCTGTGCTGGATGAGTCAGTGTTCTCATTTTCTGGGTAGACCTAAAAGCACTGCCCTACTAGTGTGATTTGGCAGAAATGCCACTGTAGTTCCGTGAAGGATTAAAATATCTAACAGTAAAATGATTGCAAGGAAATCTGCTTGTCTGTTCAGGATCCTAGAATATCAGCAAGAGCATGATACTGCTGGGTGTACTTCCCAAATGGAACTCACTGGGCATAGAAAGAACAGCAGTTTTGTATTGCATTTCCTTTGCCACAAGGTTCGAGTGCAGTCTTTATCTCTGCCAACTCTGCAGGGTTTTTATTTAATGTGGAAATCTATGGCTTCAGAAGTGATGTTGCTCTAAAGCAACATCCCTTTTTTTTCTTAGCGTTAACCCTCCTTCCTCCTTCCTCAAGAAGTTTTGAGCTGATAGCTCCCACTGACTCTAGATGGTATTTTGGATGATCATCTGCAAACTGATGTCAGCATCTAAAACTCATCACTCTCCAATCAGCAATTCACAAGGCATTTTTATTGTAGTGAGGGCCCTGTAAACAACCAGTCATCTGCTCTTCTGGAAGGTTGTCAAGTGAAGCTCTGTAGACTCCCTACAGGGTCTCTTGGCTGGTTCATTTCCCTTTGGCCAGTCTTGTTTGAGCTGTCAAGTATAGCCTTTAAATAATCTTGGAATCTGACAGAGTTGATTTGCTACTTGTGAAGCAATATTCTGAGCACCTATGTTAGCTTGATTACTATAACAGGGAAGTGTTTCAGACTCAGTGTCCTGTACCGTGTTGTATTGTGGCACATTTTAATTAAGTCTGTAGTTGTACAAATACTAGAGTATCTGTTACAGACAGTATCTGTAGAGCCTGATTGCCAACACGTTCTTCTTGTTGTTCTTGTACATACAACATGTAGTTATTCTTGTACATATAGCTGGTAGAGCAGAACAATACACTAGATTTTGAAAAGGCAGTTTGTTGAGTATCTCTGCTTCTGGGACAGCTCTTAAGTGTGGCTTGCCACAAATATTTTTCTTTCAGTCTCTTATCTTTTCCAACTAAGCTCGTTAAGCCTTTTGGAGCAGTTGCAGGGATGCAAGACACGGCATCTGAGGGCTTTAGATAACTGATTCCCGGCTGGTACACTCAAAGGATAATTTGGGAAAGATCACTGACACTATTGAAGATTGAGAAAAAAACCCCAGATTTTACAAAGCCTGGGGGTTTATTTTTAGTGAAAAAAAAAATTATCAATACTGAAAATGTATTATTTGAAGTTATTGAAGTATTTTTTAGGAAAGCCCTCAGATTTTTGATTAGCATTATTGCTGACTTTTCATAATGAATCCTGCCCACTACAGAAGTTCCTGGGCAGTCTCTTTCCAGCCCTAGGAGTTGATAGATACCTACCTGTTTCAAAGTTCCTGCCCTCAGACCACTGGTTGAGTGGTAGTTGCATGTCAGTAATTCTAGCTTCTTGGGCTTTTAAATGTGATTACTGAAAGCTACAATGGAGCAAAAAGACCTGAAAGTAGAAGATGCAAAGTTTTGTATTTCAAGGAAAGGTGTGATAAGGCAAAGCTGACATGATGCAGATTTTAATGAGTGACCCAGTCCACCCACCTATTTGGACTCCTCACAGAAGTGACACAATCCCTATAGTTACAAATATCACATCCATGCACATGACATTCATAGGAGGTTTTCCTGACAGCTACAGGTGCAGTTGTCCTTGCAGTGAGCACTAAAACCAGTTTAAATGAACGTGATCATGAAGTGTCAGTAAATTAGTCTCAGATCTCTTAAGCTGTAATGAAGAATCACAAGACATACTGTGGATTTTAAATATATTTCCACTGCTACCTCCCCTTTCATAGGGTATTTTTGTTAATTCTAGTTCTATTTAGCAGTTTGAAAATTCTTGCAATTCTTGTACAAAAAGAAGGTAGATGAGAATTTGCCTTCCACCTAACTGAAATGGAAGGGTCATGATTGTATCAGTTCATAATGGATCCAACAAAATGTGTCTGTTTTAGCTAAGGGTTTGGTTTGATGAACCGACCTTCTTTTAGAGTGTTGGAAATCAGAATTAACACAAATGAAATTAGTATATAGGTTCTATAAACGAGAGAAAGCAGCCTGACATCTTGTTTAAAACTGACTGCCAGGTCTTGATTTTTAATTCCTAATTTCTTGAATGGAGATGACCAAACCCATTTATTTCATCTTATTAATTAAGCAGGTAGTCAGAAAGAGTGAAAACAAAGTGTTTATCTCCTTATAATAACATCACCCTGATTATTTTGCTGCTTTGAACAGAAGGAGCTCTCAGCTGTTATCTCCTGTTAACCCAGCACTGTTCTGCCTATTTGTACAAAACACAGTAAAGGCATTCTGAGATCCCATGCCTCTGAGGTCTAGGAATATTCAACTCAATGGTTATACAGAGGATATATGAAACCTTTAAATACTCTAAGCAATGCCCCCTTATTTAATAGATACTGTTTATTTGTAAATGGGAGACAAAAGATGCTGAAACAATATGTACAAAGTCAATATCAGCCACCACAACTCTGCAACAGATAAAGAGGTTACAGCTGCATTTGTCATACCAGTTACACAGCTGGGAATCAGGATTTAACCTGGAAGCTTGAATCTGAAATCCAGATGACATTTACTCAACATTTCTGCATCACTGGGAAGGCTCAGCATAGTTACTGCTTCAGTGGTCCCATGGCTACTGAACTGAAATACATTGACATCAATCCTGGTGCCTTGTTTTGAAGAGGGACAGAGAGAGGGGAATTAAGGTGTGCAGGGAATTAAGGTATGCTACCCGGGCTGGGGAGGGCACCACTTCTGCTTTACAGATTAACAGTCAAATCTTCTTCCCAGAGTTTCACTAATACAAGTCTGCATCTGGAAGCCATCCTTGTGCCATTTACCTGACTGGTCACAGGGGAGAAAAGGAGCTTTCATAACAGCCTAGCAGACAGACAGGTGGAGAGAGTGCTAGCCTTCTGTCTCCCTGCCCCAGCCAAATTCATCCTAATCCTGTGCTGCCTGAAGAGGGGGCATCATTCACCATCAGTCCTTAACTAAAATCCTGATCCTTGCTAAAGTTCTCCCAAAATGTCCAGGAAAAAAAAAGTTCATACCCTCTGTTTTTTATCAAAGCAATTCTATTTACAAATCTGAATTTTGCTGATCCTGTCTTCGAGAAGTTTTTAAACCCTACTCATCATCATTAGGGTAACAAAGTGGTCTGATCAGTCTTCAAAAAGAGAAAGGAGTTGCTAGAAAGATCTGAAATATATCAGGAGTAACAGTTCACTTCTTATAGGAAAAAAGTAATTGGGGGAGCCCCAATCTGGGTCCCAAATTAAGACACTTTGGGAAGGTGCAAGTATCAATGACCATGCAAATGCGCAAAGGAGCTCATTACTTTAGAGTTATTCTGGATCTGTTCCATGTTGAGGAATCAGAATTGTCCTGGTTTCAGCTGGGATAGAGCTGCATGGTACTTATTTTCCAGCTGGAGTTAAACCACAACAGGTATTTTTTCAGGTCTTTATATATCGTGCTGAGCCTCTATGTTAGGAAGAATTAAAGATCCCTCTTTCTAGAGAAGGTGAGCTTTCTGCTGTGAGTTGTAATGCGTGCTGTCACTAAAACTGTCCAGTAAGCACAGATGAAGCTTTCCCTAGTGCCTTCCAGGTAGCCCTTCTGTCATGGATCTCTTAGTTGGGACTGTGAACGTGGTGACTTCCATACACAACATTGCCCTATTAACATTCCCTCTCTTGTGACAGAGCATCTCATAAGACACATGCAAAATCCAAACTGCTACGGTAGACCCAAGAAGGCCTCTTTAGTTGCAGGATCTCCCCTGAAAACAGGAAGTCTGGTTTGTATCACAGTAGTTACACCTGCTTTAAATCTCTGGCCATTTCCATCCCTGACTCTGTACTGGATGCTGTCTTCCTCAAGTGTTCTTAGCCATGTAGGTTCTGGTAGGAATTCAAGTTAGATGCAAAGGACTGTGTGTGGCACAGCATGGGAGAGAGCAGTAAGTATTCCCAGCCTGGACTGCTTGTGAGACTTCAGCAGTCCTAAACTTTCACCATCAAGAAAGACTGCAAAGAAGAAGATTCTGCAGTCCTCAACACCGGCTGGTTTTGTTGAAGTTTGGGCCTGCCAGCTAATTACTTAAACCATTTTCTTTGAGGGCTTTCTGCCAAAACCCCAAAGAGACAAAAATGGGAATAAAATAGCTGTAATAGTAAATCTGATATGATCTTGTTGAGACAGTGCAATTTTGTGTTAGTGCTAAATAGCAGGGGATTTAAATAATTTAGTATTCCTTTTGGTACTTTTTGGTTCATTAGATTCCCAGGGTGCATGTATTTGCCATTCCTGTTAGGAATGCTGTTGTTTACAGAGACATTAAATTCTCTTATCGGCGTCATCTTCTATATAGAGAAATCCTGACAACCAAGGGCAAGAGTTAATCTTAGATCTTCTTTCTACCAGAAGCCTCCTCCCTTTTTAAAAAATTAAAGTCCCTTCTTAAGACACCCAGCACTTTGCAGACTCAAACATCCTGCTGAATTTCTACAGGCTTCAAATCAATCCAGAACAGTTTTGGCCACTGATGAGATGAAAAGATTTATATTTTTATGTACCACTTCACATCTAGTCAGGGCACATGGTTCTATTTGAGTTCACATTGTCATTCATTTAGGACTCAGTAACTGTAAACAACCATATTTTTTATTTCCATCGGAACGAGTACACGAACTAGTGTTCAGTAATAAAATATTAGTATCCTAAGCAGAAGCCACAAAATAATTTAGTGAGGTAGAGAAAGGCAGCAGTGATGTGGTGGCTTCTGTCTTCGTGAGGAGCTAAAGCTGTTTCACTGCAGTTCCAAGTCTTTTGGCATCAGTGGCTTCAGAGCAAGGGCATAATTTTAGTTGTCTACATCAGAGGTCAGTATGAAGATTTCAGGCAGCTACACAGTGTTTATATCATGCTGGGAAAGAAAAGGTCATATACAAAAATATGTCTTTAGTCAGGTAAGTTTATAGCCATTAGAGTTACTTTTTTTTTTTTTTCCCACAGTTGCCACCTGGCTATGGTGGTGTCAAACCTCATGAAACTAAGCCCTCCTGGATATGCTGGGCAAAATAAACAGAACATGATTTTTTATTTAATCCTCTATTCCTTAGAAAGGTTTGTTTTTACAAGGTAATTTCATAAACTATGTTCCTGTACTGTTTTGGACATTATTTTTTACCATCTAAATAATTTATTAACAATGATTCTATATTGACATAAACAATTCTAATAAGAAGATGGATGTATCCAATTTTGTAGACTAAATTTTGAGAATAGTGATTAACAACCTGAAGAAGGGGGAAGGGAAGTTCTACATTAAGAAGATTGGCAGTGCTTCAACTAGAAGACTATGCTGTGACTGAGGCTATAGCCAAAAATAGAATTGGATTAACAGAAGAAAGGCAAGTAGATAAAACTAAGGTCAAAGCAGAAATAGATGCTTTAGAATTACCTCATGCACCAAAAGATATGAAGAGATAGTCAAGGAGTTTTCCTATTTTATACACCTATAATGGAAAAATCAGTTCGCAATAAAAGGAACTATGAACGATGACTCAAATAATAAGTTAATTAAGAAGAACTAAGCTTTAAAACAGGCAGAAAAAATGCCAATAACTTTATCTGATTGTTTATACAGGCTTTAATGTGCATGCTATTAAAAATAAGTTTAAAAATAAGCTACCGAACACAACTGTAGTAATACCAATACTTACAAAAAGAAACAGTAAAAATAACTTGGCTAGAAACTCTCATTGAGGTGGGGAAACATAGTGACGAGTCAAGTTCAATAGGTTATGCTTTAACTCCTCCCCAGAAAAAAGGCTTAACAACTTCTACCTGATTACAATTACACAGCTCTGTTTACACTAATGAGCCCCAGATCTGTAATTTGTGGGTGAGAGAAACTAATGCAACAGATAGGAAGACTTTAACAGAGGAAAAAAGTAGTAGGTCGTGTCTGTAGAGATTTTGATAAGATATGCTATAGCACCTAGGAAACTTTCCCTTCTTGTAGCTTTGAATTTCAGTCAGGTAAGTCGTTTTCAAATGGGGAAAGATTGCACTTGATGAAAAATTTATTTTTGATGTGCTCAACTCTAATGCTCTGAGGTAGGTACTGACTATCCTTATATTTTCTTCAGTTTTCTAAATGGAAAAGCTGAAGGCCTGTCTTCTTGATAGGAATGTTTACTCAGAGCTAAAGTAATGGTCTACAAATAAGCAAGACTTCTATCTGCTTTTATTGAAATGATTTTGTTCCTTTATCTCTGATTAGATATTGTATGGTAAAAGCCAAAACCTAAACCCTGAGAGGAAACACTTATACATTTATAATTCTTTCCTGTAATTCCATGTGTTCCATGTGACATGAGCACTACAGTGGTGGTTCTCAACAGCTGCATAGAGGGAGTTATGGTAAAGATGAAAGGTATACTGGCTTCATGCAAGAGGCTCCTTCAAATTTCTTGGGATATAAGGCTCATTAGTGGCAAGGAACTGGTGTTTTAATGATGAGCCCAGTATTAGGACAGTATCTGAATGGGAGGGATTTCTCTGTAGCAAAACTACTTCTCACAGCAAAATAGAACAGCTGTGTGGAAGTAGTGTTTCTGTAATATTTCTAATGACTTTAAACATGGTATAGCAAATTAATGCTTTTTATTTAGGGACTTCTGCTCATGTTTGACCAAGTAATTTCTGTATCAGTCTGCAGAATGACAAGAAATAAGGCTTGCAGTCTTATAGCCTAGTCATATAGCAGAAAAAACTGCTATATGAAATTTGTCCCCAGTAGTTATTTCAAAGAACTAAGTATTTGCTTTGATCTCTTATTAAAAAAAAAAAAAGAAAAAAAGTAATGTGTGAAACTTACATTAGGGGTGAGACTATTTCCCTTTCAAAAGGTGTCTCCTTTTTCACAAAATGATTTAAGCAATGGGGACAAAATTCAGGAAAGGTTATAGGTTAGGACTGTCTGAAATTCTGTCCTGAAGAGTGTAGCACCACTTTGAGCTCATCATCTGAAGTCTAGCTGATAAACCTTTCCTAGGAGTGAAACACCAGTGTTTGCTGTTCCTGAATGGATGCACTGTCATTGGAAATTCACTCAGCCAGGTGGTGGTATTCAGCTTTCAGCAGTGGTTGGTTGGTTTGGGCTTTTTTTTCCTTCTTCCCCCTAGGGCTACTTTTTAATGAAAAACTCCTCCAGTACCAGCACATGAGTCATAAACATAATTTCCTCTAAATTTGCAGCAGCCTATGCAATGCTAGATAATTAAATATTGAAAAGGTCTGTGATTCTTGTCTTTGCTCATTCTAGAATCAATTGCAGTGAAACTCTGCCTGTTGCAGACAGGTGCTGGAATGTCTCAAAAGTGACAGATGGATACAGTACAAATGTACTTAAAATCCCAGAAATGATGCAATAGGTCAAACTCAATCCTGATGCAATATAAAGCAAACATTTAGTGTTTTGGCAATGACAAGCTTTGTGTGGACCCTAGCAGGATGCCTGTATGGTTGCAGTCTCAGTGTGTCCAGTCAGCATAACTCTCCCTAAATCAAATTCACTGACACCAGTCTGCAGCAGCTCAGGGCCTGATCTATAGGACTACCAGCAAAATCTGTCAAAGCATCATAATGTATCTTCTAGAGATCGAGCCACTGAGACTATTATCTCTGTTTGGAGGTGGTGGGTGATAGGAGAGAATATTTTTAAAACTCATCCAGTACAGATGCTGCAGACAAGATAGCAGTTCCAGGAAGTACAACCAGTGTAAGAAGGCTTAGTGGGCTGGGATTTTTAAAATAAAAAACTTTATTGGGGAAAACATCTCCAGCTATGCTTATAATATAGGACTTTGGCATAATAGTAGTAGGTGGCTGCAGCATTAAAATAACTGGTAATGATATTTTTTCATATAATGTGCTTCAAAGGAAAAAGTAAGAAACCACATGAGGTTTTAGCTCGATCAGATTTATTCTCATCCTTGGTCTGGTCTTCTGGCTAAGGCTGCAGAGCAGAGATAAGTCTGGCTGATACTGCAAACCTGTAAGCCTCTCTTATCTGTCAATAATGCTCCCTTCCTGACAGGGACAGGCAGAGGCGTGTGATGGCAGCTTTTTTTCTTGTCCTTGGTTAAACATAGAACTGCTGTTGAATTTTCTGTTTTCTAGGTCTGTTTATACATCCATTACACTGAAAATAAACTTGTCCTACATGGAGATTTTCATTAAATTCACAAGTCTGTTCTGAGCTTAGTGCAGATATGTCTTTGTTAGGCTGCCCTAAACATAATTAGCTGTGTTCTGGCTTTGATAGTCCTTGGTGATACAGATCAGGTTGTAATCAATATGAGAGGTTCTGCACTAGATTCTTCATCTGCTGCTAAAGGCTGGGAGTACAGAAACAACACTCTGAGGTCCAAAGATAAGAAACCTGAAATGCAGCTATCCATTCTTCCACCGCCTTGCTGCAACTCTTCTCTTGGACAGGTGGTAGTTTCAGTCTGGCATTCCAAGTCCTCTGGAAGCTGCCAGGTGGTGGGGAGGGCTGCTAATTCTCACACCAGCATATTTAAATGGAAGACAATGTCTGTTAGAGCCAGAAAATGAATCTGAGGAGTGCACTGCCTCTCTGCATGGCCTGTATGGTGATGGTGATACAGGGCAGCAGAGTCTCTCTGTCATGTATCTGTTATTCTGAGAGCTCTGAAAATAGTTACCCTGAGGTTTATATTGACTTTCTGCTGGTAACAATCAATCCATGATGTCCACTCTGCACTGGGGATGGCATTTCTTGTTTCTCTCATGGAAGCAGTGTGATGAGTCTGTGTGGGTTATGCTCATTATTCTGGGATTCAGTGCAGTTTTCTACATGGTCATGAAGTGTTCCCTTCATCGTGTGGGATTGCTGAACAGTTCTGAAGGAGGAGAAATGTTCTGATTTTCTTTCTGATTAACAAGACAGTATTAATTTTGTTCCTGCATTATGTCAGACATCAATGTAGCTAGCAGATATTAAATTAGACAAATTACTAAAAGATAAATAAGGACACAATAGACTAATTTTATTAGTTGCTACACTATGTAGTTACATGCTGTTTTCTCCAAGACATTAGGATGCTGCATGAGACATCAGAAAGTATTTTGCAATTAGAGAGAATGAATTGGTTGCCGATTTCCCCTCTTGAATGTTTCCATTAACAGTCCCACTAACAGTTGTAGTGAGCCTTTAATGAATACAATAAGCCACATAACCCGTATGAGCCTACATGGCTTGGTACATGATAGGTTCTCTAATGATACCTTGCAGTCTTATTTTCTAAGTACTTCATCAACAGCTTTATATGATATTTACTTTTTTAAAAAGTTGCCTCAGTGAAGAGAATGGACTATAATTTTCCTTTATCCCTATTATCTTTTTCATCTGCTTTGTTCTGTGTTAAACACATTTGGAGAATGGCAAAAATAGCGGTAGTAAGGATGTACTTGATTAATGATGTGCTGCTCTTAGTTTAATACTCAATCCTTAGGACTTTTAGTATAATGCTGGGGTACCCTCTTAGGTAGGCTCACTTTGGTGGCTTGTGCAAACCCTTAGCAATGCTGATGGGTTCTGCTCTGTGCCAATTCAAAGGCATGTCTGAGTATCCAAGATGAGTGCTTGGATGTGTGTGCTTGGGCTGAATAGCAGGACCTTCATCTAATGGAGTCAGGATGAGGTAAAATTGGGCCTAGTCACTTCCTCCTCTAAGTGATCCTTCCATGCTGTCTTTCTGCATGATGTGTCTCCTTGCTATAAAGCAGAGAGAGCTGATTTGAAGAAATGCTGCAAGTGAGCTTTGTGCCTGACTGTGTCCATCAATTGCTTCTGGATCAGTCTTTGTACCTCCCACACACACAAAAAAAAGGGATATATGGATTTGAGACCCTGGGGTTTAAGAGAGTTTGTTTAAACCCTAGTTCGTAACCAAATGTATTCTTGTAAAGGCAGTTTCAGCTGTCTTGCATGGCATATAGGTGTGCTCAGGGTATGCCCACATGGTCATGTATTTACGTGTCTTCCTGAAAACTGGTGTTCTGCTAACATCCTCTAGAGTATGGACTTCTGTGTTTGGGGGTGTTCTGTTGCTGTTTTGGACAACTTTGGATTTAAGAGATGGGACTTCTGGGGGATTTATTAAGGGTGAGTTGGGAGTTGCCCTCAAGGGTGCTGCGGGAGCCCCAGTGTTTCAAAGCTGGCTCCACTTTGCCAGGGCCATTCTCTCATAGTGCTGTACCTCAGGTCAGCATTCAGGATGTCTAAGCTGTCAGCAGCACTAGTGAGGAAATGGTGTTCAGTGAGACAAGCCTGGCTTGCTGCTCACTGAGCCCTTCCCAGTGAAAGAAGCTGGCAGTGGTGAGATGAAGACATGGTGTTGGATTTAATGGGCTTTTGCAGTAGGATCTGTCACAAACTATAGAGGGGCCAGCACTGGTTTGGTTGGCAGTGGAACTGCAGTCTGCTGTGTTTTGTTCCTGAGTGTTACAATTTGCCCCAATATACTATTTTCAGCCCCTATCTGATCCAGGCAAAATACTCATCCTTGCGTCTGCATAATAGAGAAGATGCTTTGAAGAAACAAGGCTTTCCTAATGCATGTTTTCCTTCTGCTGAGCTCTTCCACAATAGCTGTGCGTGTGTGTGCAGACATGAGAACAAACCTGACTTCCTGAATAGTTTCCCCAGTGCTCTGACATTTTAATAAAACAATGGAATTGTCTTTGAAATCTGATTGCTATTGGCTGAAGGAAGTTTAGCAGCTCTAGTGATTTTGCCTGTTGCTTTTAGCTACAGGGCCCCCTTCACCTTTCTCCATTAAGAGTAGGAACAACTTTGTCCATACATCTCATAGCTGTTGCAAGGTGCTGCCTAGCAAGCAAATGGCTGGTCTAAGCTGCCTCTGACAAATTCAATTAATTATCGCAGCCTAGTTCATTAACCAAGTCTGAACAGTGAATACTGTGCTATTAGTATTGCTAGTGGTACATTTTGCATGCTGTGTTTTCTCTTTGTCCCCTGCTGCCTCTTGTTCAGCACTGAATTTCTGAGGGTACCTGCTAATGCCCTGTGTATTTAGAGCACGGCTGCTGTGTAAATAATTCATAGGGCTTACAGGTTTCAGGCAAGTCTAGTTAGGCTGGATAAACTGAAGATGACTGATGGCAGGAGATGCATGGTATGGGATTTTCATCTGATGCAAATGTGGATTTTGGTAGAGCTGATCAAGATCTCCCTGTGGTAGCTGAAGCCAGCTTTCTCCAAGACTTGGTCAGACTGTTTGTCTGCTGTTGCCAGAAGAGAGCTCTCTCTACCTTATAGCCTGCTTGTCTGCTGAGGATTCCTTTGAGGTTTTTGTTGTTTGTTTTTTCTTTTTTTGTTTGTTTGTTTTAACAGAGGGTTTTTGATATTTAATGAGGGCTGCTCCTAAGGGAGTTTCTGTGGATCCAGTAATCATTAGAACATCTTTATGAGTGGAGTCTTGGGGCTGCATTAAACCTGTCTTGAGTACCTGTAAGAGAAAGGCTGTGCTTGATCTCTGTGCTTGTAACTATAGTGTATGTCTGAATCTTTAACTGGTCAGTTAGACTTTGGCCAGACACCAGAAGTTAGGCTGTAGGTCTTTGTTGGGCAAGAATTACAGGGATAGAGTTTGCTTTTGAATTAGTGCATGTGTGGCCTTTCATTTTAAAAGGCATTTTTGTACTGTGGTTCAGCTGGCGCATGAGTTCTGTCCTGGCCTGTTAGAAGGCAGCAGTCTCAGGAATAGGTCGTGTTACTGCCACAGGGCATGAAGAATGTATCTCTTTGGTTCATCTTGTCACTCCAAGAAATATTGTTAAACGTTTTTATTTTGCCATTACAGCTACTTAGCATTCTTGCCTATAGAAAGAAAAAAAAGATAGCTTAAATTAAGTCTATAACATTTTTAATGCTGGCTTAATGTAAGTGCAAATAAATGCAAGAAGCTGTAGTGGCTTCAGGCTACTTAGAGCAAACTATAGTTATCTTAACATAGTGAATATTTGGCTTTTGTTGGTGTTTACTTGAGAGGATATTAAGAGTAAAAGGATAAAAAAAACCAGCCCTGTTCTCTTTATTGATAGTATTACATTGTTTGCAAGTATTTCATCTTCTTTATTGACATCAACATTTTGGCTTTCTAAAGTAGAAAGCCTGCTTAATGTGGAAGCATCTGCATTGGTAACAGTGAGCCAAAAGCATTGATAAACTGGATTGCAAGGACTGTCTATTAAGAGGCATGCTGCTTTAGTTTGATTTGGTGGCCCAAGTTAGTAGAGCACAAGCTAGGTGGCAGGATATTAGTTCACAAAATTGAAAATAGTTTGCTATGGTTACTCAGTGTTATCTTTAGATAACTATGTATAATAGGCATTGTTCCTATTTATTGAAAGGCTGAATTTCTGTGTATTGGTTTCCATGTTAACTGAAGAGGTGATCCGTAGGGATGAAGGTGACTGAGAAGTTGGTTATCTTGCTAGCAAAATTTATGACCTAATTTGCTCCTGGTGCAAGCTTTTTTTCCTTCCTCCCAGGAATGTTTGCACATCAGCATTTGTAACATGGTCTTCTGTTAGTCCTGAATGTCTACATGAAAGTCACAGGTGACTTCAGCTGACAGTGCTGCATTCCTGCTGTACATGGCAGGGGTGGTCTGGCAGTCCAAGTACAGAAGTGCCTTTGGAGGTGCAGTTGGCTCCTATGTTTTGCCATACCCTGGCCTGGCAACACTGCAGGAGTGGGTGTGTTTACAGTGGGAAGAGATGGGATTTGGCATCTCCCACATTTCAGTGATGTAAGACCGCTCTGGAGTACTTGGAGATCAGAGGCTCGTCCTGTGACACGTGTTAGTGCTCCACTCTGAGCTTTTCTAGCCACTAGAATAGGAATATGCGTGGTTGTTATCCTCCTTTGTATTTTCTGTAAAGATAAAAATTGGTGGTTTGTGCTTTAATTTTGACTGTGATTGCTTGATGAATAACTGTTTCAGGAAACAAAAGCACTTTGTACGCATCAAGTGCATTTGCTGTAGGTAGTACTATGAAAATCTAGAAAGAAAGGTAGCTTTGTGGAATGCTTATTCTCTCTTCCTTTGTATGCCAGGTATCTTAAAAAAATGCATTTTAAAAAAGATAATAGCTGCACTTGAGTAGGTATAGATGGGACAATGATTAGAGCTGAACCATAAGAAGCCTCCAAGGAAGCATACTTGGAGGCAAGTGGTAGGCAAGCAGCTCAGTCGGTGGTTGGTGTACATCATTCTTACCTTCAGAGTGTGCTTAATTTTATGGTGCTCTTCTGTTTATCTGTGAATAGTAGTGAAAAAATCATATTTCAGCAAGATTCTTTTCTTTCAGCAAGTTGTAGGGGTTTCAGGCCACAGAACTCGCTTTGTGGGACTCAGTGTGCTTCTTTGCTATGAGCCTTGAGATTGAGGCTTGAAGTAAAATGCTTGAAATGAATTAATGTTTCAGTATCTTGCTGGATTTCTGTTGAGAGATGTCAACAACTTGGAGAGCTAAGTTACACAAAGTAGAAAACTTCTCCAAGCTGCAATATGTTATTTTTTCTTTTAGTCTGGAGCTTGCTGGCTGCTGTAGGATGTGAGACAAGCACTGGGGGCAGATGGGACCCAGTACCTTCAGTGTTAGTCTAAGGATGCCTTGCTAAATAGAAGGTAGCATAACCTGGCTGTTTTTCAGGCTCCCATTTTCCTCTGGAAAAGACAACTGGAATTTCCTTTATTCTCTTCACCATGTGAAAAGGAAGTATTTGATGTAATATTTTTCAGAGAAGGGAAATATAGGAAGGCTTCCTGTAGCAGGCTACTGGATTGTGATGAATCTCACATTTACTGATTTTAATATGTATTTAAATAAGCAGAATAGGTGTGTGAAAAGCTGAGTCCTCTGTAGATCTTACAGCAGTATAGGCTTTGGTGCACCATCATGAACTCAAAATTGCTATGCTTTTCTCTGTTAAAATTCCATAAACATGAATTGGCTGGCTCATTGCTAATCTCATCAGGATTAAGAGACCTTAATCTTACTCAACAACATTATAGCATAACAGAGTAAGAGACTGGAAATTGATTTTTCTTGTTCGTACTCTATTCATTTGCATACAAGTGCTTACTATTTCCTGATTTAAAGCATCTAATCAGCAGCTTGGAGATGGTCTGGTAAAAATAAATTTAAAATTGAAAATTCTCTTACTAAATTATTTGAGGTTGCATTCTCCTGAGTATGAGTTATTTGAGGTCTCCCTAGATCTGAGCTGCACTGAGAATTAATTCCCTTCCCAGTCTATGATAGGGAACATGAATCTTTGATTGTACAAGCTAGGGAAATATATTCAAAAGAGAACCTAGCTTCTCTTTTATTATTAACAAATGCCTGTTAGAAGAATGGTCTTTCTGACCCCATAGGCAGTTCTGTGCACATCTGTCCATGTTTTCCATATAAAAGCATAAAACTGGTGCTCAATGCAAGTGTTACTTCAGGACTCTTTTGAACAGGTGCTTTATAAAAATCCTGAAGGGATAAATCCTGGAGGTGAGTGAAAAGCAGGTTTCTGAACTTGACCAACATCCAGCTAAGAACAATGGAACACAAACTGGTTATACCTGAACTTTTGGCTGGAAAATACTCTCAAAGGCAAGTGGCAGTAGCAATTACTACCCTGCTTGTTGCCTGCATTTGAAAAGTTGGCTTTCTGGCTGGGAAAACTGAGTTTAAACTAAAGGGGTTTGATACAACAGTATCATCTTAAATCACTTGAATCCACTGGCAAACTGATGCTAGAAGAGCTGTTTTCCCAGTGTTTCAGCCACTCTTCTCTAACCAGCAGCCTCAGGCAGACGGGATTAAATCCTGTAATTAGATGCTACCCCTACCAATCTGATCTATTTTGAGTCAGCATGCTAAAGCTTTTTATACTTTTAGAATGCAATAGAAGTTAAGCTAATAGTGGTTGAGATGGTGAGTTGGCACCAAGGGAAAATTTGTCAGTTCATCCCAACAAAAATCCCATGAATTTTGGTGATACCAAATTTATTTTGAAGTTATTCAAACATGGGCTTTCAAATGTAATGTTTAAGCAAAATGTCATATTTCTAAGATGCTAAGAATCCAGAAGGTTACATAACAAATACAATTTGTCTGAATATAACTGCAGAGAAGTACATTCCAGACTTGAGAAATCATTAGCTGCTACAGGACTTGAGTAATTGCTAATTAGTGTGGTTTGTGGCTAGTACTGATAAAGTCACCAGAGTAGGAACAAATGCACTTAAGCCAGCTGTGGTATTTGGTTTCTTGCTTGTAATCCCTCTTGTTGGCTTGCCAGGAGCTTGGCCAATATATTGACTCTCTTTCTTCACTGAAGTACAGAGAATGAAGCGATATTTGCTTTATTGCAAGTTATTAATTGGGTGAAACTTGGTTTTTAACAGCTTGCAGCATTCTGAGCTCTGCTTGTGGCTGTGGGTGCTTTGCTGGCTTCCAGTGCTGGATACACACCCCAGTAATGATTTAGTGTGGAATGAAGGTCTCCAGGGGCTCAGCATATAGTGATCAGGTATTTGAGGGTATAGGCAGAGGAGGAGAGGCTTGAAGTCTGAACTCTGGGAGTGTTAAGTAGTTTAAAGTTCTCTACAGAGTAGTCTTCTTTGACAAGCACAGATCACTTATTCCCTGCTGAAGGAGAAACAGCTTTTGATAGGACTCCCAACAGTTAATGTGATGTTGAACTTTGTCAAAAATACGTTTCCGGCCTCCAGAAATATTTGCATTTCACCAATAAAGATCAAACCATAAAGATGGAGTAGAAAAGTTTTTTTTAAAAAGTTGACATCTTGATGCCAGATTTGTCTCTGCAGCCACCATCTCTAGGATATGCTCAGCTTCTAGTCCTTAACTTTGCTAACTTGATTAGTTGCTAAGAAAGAAACTTCAACTTAGTCGTAGTATTGAAACAGTATTCTATTTAAATTAAATTTAAATGTGACTACTAAAGAGACTCTTTGGTAATTGGACAATAGGCCCTGAAAGAGGCTTGCATAAAGCTAACTTGTACAATTTTGTTCTGCTCTGATCTGTGCTCTTGCTAGATATGTAGTGACCTCTCAGAACGTGAGAGATTAAGACCTAAGATTTGGCTTTAAGCTGAAGAACTTCTACAGCAAACCACTCAAAATAATTTACCCATTGCATTCCTGAGCAGTGTGTATACTGGGGAAGGGCCAGGACTAACTGCTAGGGTGGGGAATTGTCTGGATAAGCTCCTGTTCAGGGGTGTCCAACAAACAGCCTCAGTTTTGCTCTTAAGTGTTGTGACCAGCAGTAAATCAGGCCCCTGTTTCACTGCTGGACCAGCATGTTTAGGTACCTTCCTAACATGCAAAGCCCTTGGAGATGTGTTTGGGCACAGAGAGACACTGGTCTTGTAGTACCCTTCACGTGAAGCTTAAATTGAGCAAGTAAGAAAAGATTGCTTTCAAGTTTGTTTTAAAAAAAAAAAAGCAAAACAAAACACACCATAAAAAAATCCCCAAAAAACCACAAAAACAAACCCAGTGTGAACTCTGGCTATTTATATAATTGCAGTTGGACTGCAGTTTTGCTTTATGTTTCTTTAACAATTTTTTTCTCCTTTAGAGACTTGGAACTTTAGGAGGAAAGTAGATCGAGATTTGAAAATCTGGGATGTATGAAAGACTGATAAATTCTGATATTGACTTGAAATTATTTTATAAGAAGGACAAGTTCAAAGCTTTGAAAGTTGTTATTTAATGTTGTTCAGAAATTTGATCACTGGTCACTTGCAGTTCTGTGCTCTTTTGTGATGTTACATTTGAAATGTAGAGTAACTGTGGTGACGTTAGAGGATGACAGCAATGACTGTTTCATGTTTTGATGCAGTCAGCTGTCAGCACAGCTGGGTGAGTTGAAGTCTGAATGCAGAAGTAGTGGCAGCAGTACAGTTGGGGGCAGTGAAGCCTTCTCCAGCAGGTGTGGGCCATAAAGGAGCTGATGCAGGCTCTTTGAGGGGTGTAGGCTGCCTTCATGAGCGAAATGTGGGAGACAGAGACTGGGAAGGAAACTTGTGTTCTGCCTGATTAAGAATGACCCCTCAAAAATTTGTTCTGATCTGTAAACTAATGGTAAAAGAGGGATTTTTAAGAAGTAGTGTATTCCACAATAGTATGGACTGATTACTAAAAGATACGGTTAGATTTGTGAGGTACAGAGGTCAGGAAAGGATTAAAACCTGCGTAAATTTTTGAGGCTAGGTTTCTGGGAACCCAGAATGTTCAGGAATTAAGTGCTCTTGTTGAAATCTGAAGGCTCATTCAGTAATAAAATGCTTAATGGTATCTGTAGGATGAAGAATATCTCAGAAGTATGTACGGTATGTCTTGGTACCCATCTGTGATGCACTGATCTTGAAGGTAGGTATGCTGGAAAGAAGTGGGAAAAGCCGAGTCCCTGATTCATGAAGAAGTTCACCTGTGCAACCCAAGTGCTGCACAGCTCTCTTACCTTAGTCAGCTGTGCATTGTGCCTTGGCTGGCTGCAAAAAAGAAAGCCTGTGGTGGTGGATGGACGTGTTGAGCCTGTGTGAACGCTTGTGAATTAGGTGGTTAGAGATTTCATTTTCATGTGCTTATGTTGGTAACTATCAAAAATATTTGCTGTGAGCTGGTACTTTGCTTTGTGAATCATTTTAGCTGGGCTTATTCCCTAGCATGTAGTTCTGCTTGTCAGGATAAAAAGATGATGCCAATCACAAGGTGACTTAGGAACAGATGCAAGTGTATATATCTCATCTGATATTTAGTCATTCTCTGTGGTTGTCAGTAAACTTGCTCAAGTGTGAACAGTTTCCTTGGGGAAGGAATGGGTTAAGGAATTATCCATCTTTCAGTTCGGTTTGTAAGCTTGTTTTTAATCACATCCTTTAAGTTCTTTCATATGAATACTATAATAAATGAGCAAAAGCCTGTTAGGGATGTGTACACAAAAAATAAACTTACATTCAAGTCTATTTTACTTGAATAAATGTTGGATTTGTATTTGGAAAGTTTTCCCTGAACTTCACGTAAAAACATCTTTTACGTCAGAGATGAGCTTTATCTTCAGCATTAAAGCAAAATACAAGTATTTCCAGCTTTCATGATACTTCTGATCAGCCTTATGTCAAGCTTCTAGCTCACTTTCAAGCAGTGTGTGGGGAGAGGAGCCTGCATTGCAGAACAATCAAGCTGTAATTGCAGGCAATCCTGAACATGTGATGTGTTTACTCTGAAGGGTCAGGGATGAGGAAATACTTATTTTTTGGAGGAACGAAACTAAGCCTCAAACCCCAAGACTCTGAACATTATGATGTCTAAAAAAAAGCTTTTTTTGATGTCTGACTCATTTTTGTCAATGCCTGGAGCTGCCAGCACTGAGTCAGTGATACTCAGCATTATGCATGGAAGGGATTTCCAATAATAAAAAGCAGTACTGATGCAAGGCAGCATACTTGATGGTAAATATGCCAACAGAATGTCTTAAAATGTATCCTAATGGCTCTTGAGTACCCTGTATATGTCTTATGTATGTTCTGCTTGCTCTGAGAGAAGCTCAGAGGGATCTACACAAGCCAATGAAGGATGTAAGATCTAGGAAACTTTGAAATAAGCTAGATTCAGCGTGGCTATGATGGCTGGGATGAGTCTGTAGGGTAAGTGGGAACCCAGGATAGGAAGCAGTCAACACCCTGCTTGGCTGATTTTAGGCATGGCCATTCTGGTGCTGTTGCTGTACTCTTCTCTAGATGTGTTTGAGGTGCCTCTGCAATCTGCTGTCAGATCTCACCAGCCTGGAAAAGGTGAGATAAGTAGTTTAGGCTCAGGCTAGGCCATTCATTTGTCCCATAGTAGGGAGCTGCTCATCTAGGCTAGTCTAGTCAGCTGGTGAGCTTCTATTGTATTTTTAGTAAGGAAATTAAAGGACAACTATATGCAGAGGATAAACAGATAAAACATTATCTGCTCATGGATGCATGTGTGTGGGGAATAGATAATGTTCTTGAGCATTGTTCTCGGATGTTTTCCTCATGCATTATGCAACATGCTTCCCT
Organism: Petroica traversi; assembly: GCA_025920805.1. Taxonomy (NCBI): domain Eukaryota; kingdom Metazoa; phylum Chordata; class Aves; order Passeriformes; family Petroicidae; genus Petroica; species Petroica traversi. Next base: position 9,806,394 of record JAHLSL010000023.1, read on the forward strand.
AATGAAAGCTGGATAAGAGCACCTAAAATTTTAGAGTTACCTTCCTCTCCTGAGGAAAGAGCACTTACTTGTAGCTAGTAGTGTCTTCCATGGTTTCCTGTCATTATCTTGCTAATAAATATTTGATTGTCTCTTGCCAGCCTTTGTTGTGCCAGATGTCAGGTGATGCATGCAGTTTCCTCTTGGTGGAGAGAGATGGGCTTGATATACCCCTCATTTCTGGATCCTGGCTCTGCACAGGCACAAACAGAACTAAACCCCACAGCTGATGGTGTCACCAACATTTGTGTGCTGGTGGCTTCAGAAAAGCCGAACTGGCCAAGGTGTAGTTGCTGGCAGTCAACAGCCAGTGGTGGTTCTTCCCATCTCCCTTTGCTGATGTGGGCTGGCTTTCTCAGAGCATACAGCTGTCTTAGCCTCACTGTGCTCCCTTGATAAAAATAGATGTACCACTCCAGTGGGCCTCATGGCCACAGGGAAATCTTCTACAGCTCCAGTGCTTTGCTGGGATGGTCATTCCTGATACAGTTCAAAAAAGGAAATCCTTGCTCCCTCCTATGGCTGTCTTCTGAGGCTTTAAACAAACTGCTGATGTTTTCTTCTCTATTCCCTATCCAGAAATCAAGCAAGTAGTTTGGAAGGGGGCAATGGGAAGAAGGAAAACAGACTGCCAGGGAGGAAGGACCCTGGAAAGCTGTTCTTAGTGCTTGATAGTTATGTACCTGACTCACAAATAGGATTGCTACTCATGGTTGTCCAAGGTGCATCCAACATAAGTAGATATTACTTTAAAGAGAGATGCATAATAATGGGGTTACTATGGGTGAAAGGAAAATGAAACCCACCCTTTCTTCTAAGGGAAAAGAGTTTTTATTGGCTGAAGTGATAGCTGAAATAGCTTTTCATTTGGCAGCCAAAATACTTTGCTATTAACCTTGTTCAGAAGCAAAGAAAAGTAAGTTAAAAATAACCCTTTATACCTGCAGAGGTAAATGGGTCCCATGACCTGTAACACTGCAGATAGCATCTCTGGTAGGAACAGAACATCTTTTTGCTAGGATGTCACTTGAGAAATTGTGCTTTGAAACCTGGTAGAGGTGGGGAGGAGGGATAAGAGTCCAGGAACTGGACAGGTTATTGTTTCAAGTGCTAAAATCCAGGATGATGTTGAATTTTCATTTTTTTTTATTTGGTTGAAATGTATTAGAATGTTTCAGTGAAAGCCTCAGCTGTCTCTTCGTGCATGGGCATACACAGGCACCTAGTGCACACTTGCCTTCTGGGAGTCCAGCACGGAGCAGTTTGAAAGTGCAAACATATATTTCACAGATTACCATGGGGATCACTTTAATCAGCTTTGAGACCTGCTAATGCTGTAGAGATCTTTGAAGGACTACTGCTGTTTTCATCTCCATGCAGCCAGTGCAAGAAGGAATGAACATCATGTCTCTGTGCCGTCGCTGGAAGAGATGCTTCTCTCTAGGTAACTCTGCAATGGGCAGCTGCTTTTGTTGTGCCTTACACTGAACTGGGGGTGGACAGAATGAAGAACAACAGCTTTGGGAGTGCTTCAGAGCAAAAGGTCACTATGTATGCAGTAAATCTTTCTAATCTATTGTTGGCTAGAAGCCAGCGTTATAGGCCTCTGGGCTTTTAGTAGAAGAAAACAGCTTTAAATCATGAGCATATAATGGAAACCCATTTATTTTTCTTGTTTAAATTGTTCTCTTAGAAATCAAGATCAGCTGTGCTTGCAGCTGATATGCTTAAAGCTGTTAATAAATTGTTATAGAACAGATGCATTACAGAAAAGGAAAAGCACTTGGGTGTCAGAATGCTAACAGAATTACGATGCGCCAAAGATATTTTTAGCTTCAACCAATATTAATACAGGGAAACAAGCCTCGAAGGTGTGAGGCAAGAAGGCTGTAGCTGCTTTCTTCTTAGGATTAGCTGTGACTGTCAGTTGAGCTAAGGAGATTTCTGAAGTCTGTTTTTGAAATATTCCTCTAATCACACAACAGATATGCTGCACTTGATAGTTATTTATATGGCCCACAAATGGGATTACTGGTCGTGGTTATTCAAGGTGTATCTGAAAAAAGTGTTGGAATTCCAGGATCTTCCTTGAGCAGTGAGATTATTCACAGGAGATATTCCTATTCTTGTTTGAAGTATAAGAATTCAATTTAGCTGTAGCTTCTGCCACCTCATGTTCACTTTCTGTCAATTGTTTTAACAATCAAATATACATTCCAGGAACTGCAAATGAGACTGGAAATGGAAATGGAATTAGTGTTGTGCAATGTCAAATGCAATGGTTTATGGTTTAAGTTTTTTCCTTTGTATTGACAGATTTTTTTCTTCAGCAGAAAGTTCAAGAGAAACTTAATTTAAAAGTTTTTATTTCAGAGGCTGAAAGTTCACACAGAAGAAACACAATGTGTTTTCATGTGTTTGCCCAATGAACCTGCATTTGCTTTGTTGCCTTGTGTGGGAAAATTCTTAGGTTAAATGTGTAGCTCTAAATCCAGTGCCCTCCACACTGTCTCAGGTGCTGAAGACTTACTGTTTTCTAATATGTGCACATATGTTTTTAACTTGACTGACAGTTGGTAGGTCATGCTAATCCAAGAATTAAAAATAATAGCTATTTGTGAAAGGAGCAATGAAGTGGTGACATGTGGCATTACTAACAGCAGGAGCCTGGCTCCCCAGTGTGTCAAACCCAAGTAATCCTAAAGAGAGAACCCTGGTGCCTGGTATATCAAGTTCTCACTGAATCATTGCCTCTGTTGCCTCCTTAAAAGCTGCCTTGCTGCTGTTTCTTGTGGAGCTTGTTCATGTGCTGTTGGTTGGAAAAAATGGATGTGGTTTTTTTTTTTTTATTCCTTCGTGTCTTTATATCTGCAAAGTTGTTGGAAACCTGGAACATAGGGAATTCAATTTTCAGAGTTGAATCTGAGTCCAAGAAGTACAAATTGTCTGAACAGCTTTGGAAAAACTTATTTCACAGGGAGTATTTGGATTTGAACTTGAGGGGTTTTAGTGACAGCTTGGGAGGCTTGAGCTTAGTGGAGCTGCAGCACTCCGTTATTTAAAATTCTGGTGTCGAACAGTAGCTGCTGAAACTGAGTATTCAACTTTGTGTCAGGCTATTAGTTCTAATTTATATGCTGCCTGAAATTTATTTTTTCAGGCATCAGATACGCCATTGGTTCTTATAAATCAGACACATGTTGTATATACCAAAAACCCTGCTTGAAGTCCAAATTATGGTGACAAACTGCTAACAAATGCACTAGTGAGGTTGGAGAACAGAAGGAAAGAGTAGAATAAGAGTGAAGCTTCTAGAAACACCATTTTGGTCCAAAGCAATACGGGAGTTTAAAACTAACAACAAACCACTTGTTTGAATTGGTGTCAATGACTAGTCCCTCTAATGTTTTTGTAAACTTAGTCTGGAAGCTGGGACAGGGGAAAAAATTAATTAATTTTTTTACTTACTAGTGATACAAGTTCATCCTTGGAATTTAGCTGACAGTTGTGGCTATGAAGCTTGGGGCAGAATAAGAATAGATCATGTGCAGTGTTATTAGTTCAGCATTATCAGCAGAAACTGCTTGGTTTCGACATTAAGTGAGAAGGTACAAAATTACTTGGGAGATGGAGAAGAGCTATTTTAGGCCAAGTGCAGATCTTCTTGTGGTGTCACCAAGGCTGCATATGAGGATTGTTAGAGGGAGTAGAAACATCAGGCCTTTGTGTCACTTCAAGAAGCAAAAAGAAGTGTACCAAGGAGACTTTAACTTAGAGCACAGGTAACCCTAGGTACCTTTGCTTTCCCATACCCTGAGTATTCTGCCAGTTGATTTTTTTTTTTCACTTTGAATAATGTCTTTTATTGATACAGAAGTAGGTGAATTTTATTGGGTAGGCCTGATTCTTATCCCTTCCCTCAGTAAAAGTTCTGTTCTCTCTCTAGAAATATGCAGTATTTGTGTGTGTCAGTGCATCTGAATCTCCTTTGTATACAGTTTCTGCTGCACTCCTGAGGTAGCATAATTCTAGTTGTTGCTGTTTAGTTATCTAAGTCTCTAATGTTCTGCTAGGATCTGTCTTTTTTGTTTGTGACAACATTTAGCTGCTTCATTCAAATGAATTTGGGCGTATGCAAAAAAAGCCAGGCTCCAGCTGTCTCTGTAGCATGCAATTCCATTTACAATTGGAGGCTGCTCTTCAAAAGCAGCAGTGTTTTGTGCCTTGAATTTCTTAGAGTTAAGAACTTTCTAGTCAGTAATTTAAAATTATTCAAAAAGACCTTTTTTTAGTGTTGCTAAATTTAGCTAAAATCTGGGATAAACACAAGAAAAGTGACTAAACTTCATAAGGCATATACTATTCCTGTTTAGACTTACCATCAGCTGGGCCAAGCAAATGGAGTTCTGGTTCTCCCAGTTCCTTTGACCTCAGCTGTTGCTTTTGCATCAGCTGAAGCTGCAAGAAGTCTTTCATAAATGTGTGCAGTTTAGTGAAGTGAGAGCTGCTGATGCTGTGTCTGTTAACACAATCATCTATGAACCACTGATCTGCCTGTACTGTGAGTATCTCTGCATTTATTAGGACACTGCAGTTCTTCTGTAGCTACATCCCACAGGCAGATTGGTCCTCCTTGAATTGACCAGTGTATCCAAGCTTATATTCTGGCTTTCCTGAGCTCCCATTTCATAACAACATTCTTTGCAGTGATCCTTGAAGTGCAGAACTGAAACAGTTTGCAGTAAAACACATCTAAAACCCCATCTACTAAATATAACTTAATAGACATAATAGCTTCATTTCTTGATGCAACTTGCTTTACTCCTAAGATTTAGGGCGAATGTCATTTGGGCAGGAATACTGTGTCATGTTTGCTTCTCCTGTAACAAATGAAAGAGCCACATCACGTCCAGTAACTCAAAGCAGAACAGTTCTTGCATAGCTCTTGAGAGAACTCAGAGGTGTTTTGCAACTGAGTATTGACTTCAAGGCTGCTGCTCTTATGAACTCTGGTATTTTCATTCAGATGATCTAAAGATATCTTACTTTGCAGGATATGGATATCTAGAGTGAAGGAAGCATATTTAAAATTAGTTTTGATAATAGAAGAGCTAGAAAATAAAACCTCCACTGTGAAATCTTGCAGATCTTCCTTTGTTCAGACATGATTATGCCAAAATGTGTGCTTACAATGTTACACTCTTGAACACTGTGGCTGTTTTTTAAATCCTTAAAAATTAAAACTAACACCGTTCATCAGGGTTTTTTTTTTTTTCACTTGAACTGGTTATAATTCAAGTTCAAGATACGCCAGTCCTGTGGAACAAAGCTCTCCTGGAGGACCTGGTAGCTGAAGTTCATACCCTGCACCTCCTGTTGACAGTGTGCTGTGCTGTGCCTCTTTGAACTCCTAACTTTTGCACTTCTAGATGAACTCTCAACAGCATTTCTGTTGAACAGTGAATCCAGCTAGGAAAATAGTGCAAGAAATAGCATATTTCAGGTAAAACAAACTCATTTAGTCAAGGGTCAGAGTCACTGTTCCTATATTAACTTGTTGACAATTCTGAAGTGCAGAACTCCTCATTTGGTATCAGTTTGTGATAGTAATCCTGTGAAAAAAATGTTATCCTAAGAAAGGGAGGGTGTTGCTGAATCTGGGTGGCTTGTTGAGAGCCAAATATGCATTTCATTGCAAGGAAAACTCCAAACTTGTCTTCCAGCTCTCTAAATACAGCTCTTACCTTCCCAGGTGTTGTCTTTGATAACTTTCTTTGAGGCTTAACGAATAACAAAAATGCTATGTTTTCTGTATATGAGAAAGTTTGGAGGCTTTTGGTGACTTCTCTTTCACTCTGAGGAAAGTTGTCTTTCATATGTCTTAATTCAAAACTCTCCCTTAGTAGTTGGCAACATACAGGGAACTTTGTATGGCTGCTTAAATTTGGAGTTGTGACTGTCTAAGCTTAGAATCACAGAAGACTTGAGGTGAGAGGACCCCTGGAGATTGTAGTCCAACTGTACTCAAGAGGGGGCAGCTTCTTTACCTCAGTGTACTTTGGGTCCTTCTTGTACTAGGTCCTAGTCCTGCAAACAGTGTGCAGAATCAGAAGTACGATTCTTGGTTGTAAACCCTCTTACCATTGCTTTAGTTCTTAAGTGACATGAAGCCTTTGACCTTCTCCTGTACAAAGCAGCTGTTTCTCATGGCTTGTGGTTGGTTCTGAAGTTTGAGTGAGGGGCTTATTGATCTATAATCACTTGTTCTTAAAAATGGAACACATGTTATCAAGCACATGACCAAGCTGGAAGTAGTAACTAGCTGGCTAATCTACTTAAGAGAAAAAGAGATAAAATTTCAGCATGAGTTCTCTTGTGATTTCTGACAGTTGACAAGCATCCCAGGAGACTCATCTTTCAAAACACTACAGAATTCACAACACTTTATTTACTCCATCATTCAGAAACTGACTGTTTCTGAGCAGGAGACAGATACACATGGAAAAATGCCATCTTTGCAGGCCCAGTGATTGTCCTGGGGTGATGTCATGAGGCTGTTTTATTCCTTAACTGTCTGCTTAATGCCCAAGGTTTCTGTGTCCTTAAGATGGAAGTGGGGGATATGGCTGGAGCCGTGGGACCCCAGGTGTGGGTCAGTTCAAGGGCTCAGCCCAAGCTTCTCGGCCAGGCTCTGAAGGAAATGTACCAGCGATGCTGCACTGCTCCTCTGGTGAAATATTTCATTCCTGTAAGCTTGGAAAAAGGTTTGTCCCTACCTTCCTTCCCTTCTCTCTAGCCCGGGGAGCCTACGGGGTGGCCCCAGCAGGTCTGGACCCCGAGGAAGGCCACACTGGTGAGTGAAGGGGTGAAGGGACTCAGAAATCCACCAGCATCACCTGCTGTGAGGAGGAGAACTGATGCCTGAGAATTGGCAGGTTTTTTTTCCATCTGCCCTCTCTGTGTGGCTGTGTGTGGACTCCCCTTCACAGAGACTGGAGGGACCAGTTGTTGGTTCCTTGGGCACTCTTTCACCTTTTTTTCTTTGTTTTCCCACTTTTGTTCTGTGGGTTTTTTTCCACTTTCACCTGCTTTTGTTAATTTGTCTCATTGGCAGAGGAAAGGGGGAGGCCCCTTTCCATTGGGAGGAGGCACTCATTCCAGAGCGTTTCCCCCTGAAATTTTGTCTCCAAATCCGAGACAGTGGTGTAAGAATATTAAGCCATAATTCATTGCTTCTCAAGTGATAATAAATGCCATGTGAATTTGTCAGGGCATCAAGTCTGGTTTCTCTTAATGATGAGAGACAGCTATAAAATATCTTTATTTTTGTCAAGCTTTAATTCCATCTTTTTTTAGAAGAAACCTCATTAAATAGTGTGAAGTAAGAGTCTTGAAGAAATGAATGGGCTTTTTATAAGGGAGTTTATACCTCAAGTGTGACTCATTGAACTTGTGCAGCACAGTGGGAAGCAGTATTAAACTCCTGCAGAAAGTGTCTCGTGCCTCAGAATTGAAGCAAGGTGCATGGGACAATGTTTAAATTCCACAAGGATCTAAGAAAAAGAGTTACCATCCTTGAAGATGCTTAAGAAGCGGGTAGTTGTGGTGCTTTGGAACATGGTTTAGCAGCAGACTTGGCAGTGCTGGCTTTATGGTTGGACTTGAGGATTATCAAGTTCTGTGATGCAGAATTTAAGGTCCATGTGATTAGGACATAAAATCTGATGTAGCTAAACATGCTAAATGAAGAGGTTATGAGATACAGTGATCTGTTATTAATGCCACTAACTGAAACATGAATAGTTTGATGCTAAATGGCAAAGCAGTGTTGCAAGTCCTAGGGTGAATTACAGGAAAGGAGCAAGTCTTGTGGGAGAGAGGGACAAGTTGGCATGCCCTTAATGAGTCAAATGCCTCTGGATACAGGCAAGTAAACACTACTAAGAGCTGCTGAGCCTTCAGTTTCAAGTTCCACAACTGTTGGAGGTGCTCAAGTCTGCTGTGTTTATCCACAGCCTTTCTGAAGCAAGAAATAGGTGAAGTTGCTTTTGCATGGCTGAAGTGATGGTCTGCATGTGGTCAGGTGTCCTTGGGGGGGATACTTCTGAAGGGGGTGTAACCCCTGGGACTGCTGCCCACCAGGAGGCCTTCAGAAGCTCAGGGCTCCCTAACCTTTTTGGAAATGTAGGGAAAGGAGAGGATCTACAGCCTGTAGTAAAGGCCACTGTCTGCAGGCTTTTGGATGTGATCTGCTTAGTTACAGGGGAGGGAGGTGGAAGGCATTCCTGATGGGCAGGATTACTGGATAATCTTCCAAAATGAGCCTTATTCCACTAAGAGTTGAAGCAGCTGACTTGAGCCACTTTCAAAACCCAAAACCTTGTTACAGCTATTTCTACACTCTTGTAAGTCTGCTTTGAAAATATTTCAGTGCATCTAAAGAAAGAGGTGACTTGTCCTTGAGGCACCCAAAAGCATAGTACGTTAATTAAACCTAAATACATCTGAACTTCATCAACTGTATTGACTCAGTTAATCCTTAAAGTTGTGGGACAGCTTCATAATACTTTGCAGTGAGGGGAACTAGTCAGTGGGATGATTTCAAGCATCAGAGGAAGTTAGGGAAGAAAGCCCCAAATAAATAAGGTCTCTGGAAAAAACAAACAATTTTTACAGCATGTTTGTTCTAGAATAATTGCAGTTTGTTCTGGCACTTGATTAGGAAAACTGATGGAAGCTGCTTCCTTGCACTTAATGCTCTTAAGAGTATTGTTGTTTGATCTCCTTTGCAGTTACACAACATGAAATCAATGGCAAAGGACAACAAATATCCAGTAGTGCATTTAGTTCTGTTTTTCTGAAGGAGAAAATATCCACTCAGCAAGGCTGAGTGGTCTTCTGTGTCATGGCAAGCTTCTTCAGGCTGAGTAACTTAATATAGTATCATAATGGCACAGCTTTGCACAGTGTATAGTCTTCATATTTCACTTTCTGAATTTGTCTCTTTTAGCGAAGTAAAAATGATCAAGTTAGCGTATTTTTGCTGTCTGAATTGGTATCAACTGAAATGAAAGAAAATCAATCAATCAGCCTCGAACTTGCAAGTCAGCTTGATGTCTCCGAAGTTTGACTTCGGAGTGCAACACTTGCCTTGGGCAAGAGGCGGTGCTGTTGAAAGCCCATCAGTGTGTTAATTACATCGGCTTTATTGGCCCCGCAAAGGTTGTGTGCGTGGCCGTGGTGTACGAGCAATGGGTAACGTTGCCCTCCAGTGGCTGGCGCCTGGAGAATGCTCTGGCAATACAGAACCAAGCATTGGGAAAGTCTGGGATGAGTAGGATGTTCGCTTAAAAGTAGATTCTGTTAAACAGGACAAGTTTTCACGCGGTAAAAGTACTTAGGTGTTCGATATGCTGAGGTTGTATAGGATTGAAAAATTTCCTTCAGCTTTAGTTAAGGAGGATGTAATTTCAAGGACCTCTCCTATTCATTGCAGGAGTCCTTTTTAGCCATTATCTGATTAGATCAGCTTGTTGTAGTATCATCTTAGCTTCATACAGAATTCAGAAATAGATTTGGCTTTACAAGACAGTTTATTGCTTCTGTTAACCTTCGAATGAAGTTCTCAAATAACGCTAATGTAACACCTTTAGTACATTCTCATGAAACAAGTTGTCTTACTCTTCTCTAGAGCTGCTTGTGCTAGCTTGTAAATCCATGGCTTATTTAATAAATGGATAAATTCTTATCTAATATATCTACAGCTCAACTAACTTAAAGTATCCCCATGGCTCGGGAATGAAGGGGAAAGCAATAAATCTGTCTCCACAACTTCAGTAAAGTTTTGAGGCTTGGCAGAGGAAACAGCTCCTTTCCCTTATGTTTTTGCATTCTTTTAACGTAAAGGGAAACAGTGCTTATAGAACTCAATTCACTCCAGACCAGTGGGAAATTAAAAATACTTTGAGCGGCAGAAGCGTGAAGTCAAAGCTTTGAAGCTGCACGTGTAAAGCAAGACAGTATTTATCAATCGAGTCTGAGCCTTAGCTGTAGGTACAGCCGCTGTAGCCCCCGCGCCCGGTGCCTGTGGCGGGGGAAGGCAGCTCGCTGCTGCCGTGGGGTCTGGGCGAGCTCCGGCGGGGGAGCTGCGCTGCTCAATGCGG
>JAHLSL010000023.1:9816995-9866466 GCA_025920805.1 Petroica traversi
GAGAGCCGCCGGCCCCGCTCCGCTGGGCGCGGCCCCTCGCTGACCGCCTCCCCTCCGCGCTCTCCCTGCAGGACCTGTCTGTTCCACCTCGGGCTATAAGAAGGCGGATGATGAGATGTCCGGAGCCACGTCCGCGGCGGATCTGGACGAGGCGCCAGCCCGCACCATTTACTTGAACCAGCCCCAGCAGAGCAAGTTCCGCGACAACTGGGTCAGGTACGGAGCAGTCGCCGCTTCTCTCTTTCCGGGCGGCAGCCGCGGGCTCGGAGGGCTCGGGTCCCTCTCCCTTGCCTCTCGACCCTGCCCACGCCAGGTTTCGCCACAACAAAACCGTGTTGTGCCGTGCGTCTGTGCCGAGGCGAGTGGGTTTGTTGTCTGCGATGGGAATCAGCGTCTGGCTACTGCACGGGCGAATCCAGCAGCAGCAAGGGATGAGCTGCTTCCATCGGCAGTAGTGAGAGCAGGGAGCTGGTGGAGCTGCATGGGCAAGATACACGAGTAGGGCACTGAATTTTGCAATAAGTGGACCTACTCATGTGCTTCTGGATGCAAGGATTAACCCATTAAAATTTAGTGGGAGTTTTCGGTAGATTCCAGTAAGCTCCGTGAAGTGTTCCCTCAAAAAGTAGCATTCGGTTGAAAGAACAACTAGGCTAAGTATATCAAAAATGTGTGGCATAGGAAGGAAGAAAAGAGAAAGTACATCTAACAGGACAGGAATGACTACAGAAATCACAATGTGTAAAAGGCTATGGCTCACTTATCTCTTTTACTGGAAAATCAGAGGTAATTTTCTTCCCTGTTTAGAGCCTTTAAAGTAGGTGCATGTGTTGATACTTCTAGTGGTATGATTAATGCCATGTTGTTGCAGTTTGGAAACAGAAATGACATGGACTGAAACATGGAGTACAAGGATGCATAACGTGAGCAAGTTGTGATGGTGCTTGCCACGCTTGCCTGGGGTTAGCTGGATGAACAGATGGCTCCTGTCATGACTAAGGAGGAGCGTTATTTAGCAGGCTTCTGTTCGTTAATGCAGATGTTTGGGTTATTGTTCAAAGAACAGTTTACACAATGAGTGCCTTTATGAAAAGAGAAGGGTTTTATATCCTGCTGAAGTGATGATTTCCATTATCTGGTTTATTGTGTGTATTACCAAGGGCAGTTCTAAGAATATCCTCTGGAAGGGTGCTGCTGTTCTGGGCACCACGGCATCTTATTTGTAGGGTTTTTTTTTCCCCCCTCAGCTTTGACTTGTTGCATACTTCTCTGGGAAAGCCTATGTTTTAGGAGCAGTTAAAATGACACATTTTCTTAGCGTCTCCCTTATTCTATGTGGGTTGCAACAGTGGTTTTCTTGCTTTATTTTTCCTTGACTAATTGAGGGATAAGTTTAACAGTTTCCTGTGCATAGGCTATTTGTGCTTTTCCTGCTCTAAGAAGGAAAAGCAGGGAATAGAGGATTGGCAGAATCTGTAGTTTAGGTTTTCCAGAAGGGATTCTGTTCTGTTCTGATCTGGCTAAATCTTATAGAAAAAGTAGTGTGTGACTCTGCTACCAGCAACTTGTTCCTCACAGAGCTATTACTAAAGAGCAGTGTACCCAATTTGCTGTCAGGAAGCCATCCCCTGATAGCTGTTCAAGTTTCTCAGAACTTTTTTTGCATCTTTGCCTCCTGACAGGCAAGTTTTGAGTTCTGAGGAATATTGGTATGTGAGAGACAGGACAAAGTGCAGGTAGTGTAATAGCACAGTAGAGATACTTCTATTACCTGATTAGGAATCTTAGCTCCTTAGTGTCACTTGGAAATTAGGTTGACTTTATAATGATTTGCTGCTGCTTAGTAAGAAAGCTTTGATCTCTTGACTTTTAAAGAGTGACAGACATTGCCTGTGATCTTTCCATCCTCTGGATTAGCTTTCTTCCCTCAGCCTGGTGGGACTGAAGTCAAAGGTGGCCTGAGCTTTTAATGTCTGAGTAAGGAGGCCTTGTGTGGAGTTTGAGTGGTTGGTTATTTAGTTACTTAAGTATATTGGAGTTTCTCTTGAGGAGCTGCAGGTCTCTGTTGCCTTTGGGCTTTCTTACTCATCTGTGTTCAGCTTCAGAAATTCATTCAGCACTGGATTTGCCTGTCCTGATGGATTTGCAGATGTTTGTCTCCCTAGGAAGGATCAGTGCAAGACAGAGCAAGGTGCTGGGTAAGCACGTAAACACCTGTATGAAAAGGCTTGTGGAAAATTAAATTGAAAATAATAAACCAGCTTGTTTTAAATTGCATGAGTTCTATCATATTTTTGGTAGTCTTCAAGGATCCTCTGAATAACAGTGGGAATTTGTGAATGTTCATAGGAAGTTTTCTAAATTAAGGGTAGTGTGAAAATCTTGCTCAAAACAAAGCAAAATACAGCAAGAAATGCAAGTGCAGAGCATGGAGGAGGGTAGGTTAGTGATATGGCTTTTTGTGTAAGATGTTCTAAATATCTTGAGCTGCTTAGCCATTTGTGGGTAGAGAAGCACTGGTAAAAGTGAATTCCAATATTTGTGGAAGCATAAAGACAAACTAATTTGGATAAGTTGAGAAAAATAGATAATTTTCTTGAAACCACTTCTAAGTAGTATGTAGTACTATTGCAGAAGTTAAATAGATGACACTTACACTTCCAGAAGTCTTGAAGTGTGAGGATGTAGAAAGAAGAAACATTTCTTTTTTCCCCAGGCTCTCCAGCATAAATGAGACGATGAGATTGTGCAAAGAAATGGCCAACTTCTTTTGTGTTCTTGGAATTTTGTAACAAACTATTTCAAAACGTAGTGCTGTGTGTTCTAGGCTGGATTTAGCTTGGGCCTTGACCTGCATATATATATATGGCTGTCACTGTTTATTACAGTGTAGCAGCAGTGATTGCATCTGTAGCAACACCTCCTCTACCTGCATCAGAAGCTGATCTCAGTCCTTCTCTGTTCAGTTTGAAAAACTTTATGTATGTTTTACTTTTTAGACCTTTTAATAAAAGGTAAATTATGTTCTGGTTTCGGCTGAGGCGTTTTAGAAGCTTTAAAATATGAATAAAAGGAATAAATGTTATTACTTTGTCCAACACAGCTGTACTGCATTATTCAATGTTTGTTTTTAGGAAAGCTAACTAGTACCTGTTTTGACATATCCAGCATACATAAGTTAAACACTTGTCTGTTTAACCAGAGTATTTCTGTACTTTCAAGTCCGGTAAGAAACAAAACATTTTTGTTGAGGAAAATTTCCAGTCGCTCTACAGAGTTGTGTACCACTTACTGAAGCCCTGCTTCCTGGGAAGTGGCTAGACATGCCTGTCAGTGGGAAGTAGGGAGTTGTTTTTTGTTGTCTTCTGCTTCTCTGCGTGACCTTTGCTTTATTAAACTGCCTTTATCCTGAGATGATATTATATCTGCCTCTTGTCCTGCTGAGAAGCGGAATGATAAAACAGATCAGGGAGTACCAAGTGTCCAGCCAAGGTCAACCCACAACAGGATGGGAAATAAGCTTCCCTATTGCCTTGTGAGACCAAAGGAATACAGGTGGAGTGTGGTGATAGGGGCTTGAATGCTGTGTTAATATTTCTGAGATGACCAAAGTAACAGCATGAACACTTTTCCAAAGGTGTTCTTGGTGAAGACTGGGTATTTTACTTGAAGTGAGAATGTTCTACAAATTTTGTTTTCATGTAAATACAGTTTCTTGATGCTTTCAAGAATCTGCTCTGACACCAGTGCCTTGTTCTGAATGTATAATAGGAATTTCTTCCAGTGCAGGCAGTAAAAATCACCAGTTAAGTGATTTGAGCCCCTCACTTGTTGCATGTGTTAATGCTGATGCAAAGGAAGTCGGACTTCTGTTTTATTCATCCAGGAAAGACAAGTGAGCTGAGGTAGCTTTAAGGACATTAGAAATTGCCTTCAATTTTTTTAAGCACATGGGAGCTGCTCTAGGAAATAATCTATTCCAGGCCTGGTAGTGCATCCTGGTGCAAATCTGACTTTCATCTGAATCAAGACCCCAAGTTCAGTCTCAGTTCATGGCTTGAGTGGGAGGTTGGACAGTGCAGCAGTCATGAAGGGCAAAATTCAACTTGTTTGTTTTTAGTGGACCTTGAATCCAAAAGTCTTGCTCAGAAGTTTTTTTTCAAAACAGACTTTAAATTGATCTCTTAGGGAGGTCCCAAAAGTTGCATTCTGATATCCAGAAAATCCTCAGTTTGGAAACTTGTCTTCCATACAGGCAAAGTCAAATTCTGTCAGAAAAGGTAATGAGCAAAAAGTCTTCAGTGTTTACTTTTAAACTCTCAAGTAAGCGGGTGAGAATCAATTTCTTGTCTCATAAGGCAGAAGCACTTCCAGTGGGAAATTTAGCCCTGATGCCTGTAACAAGGCTTCTGGTAGAATCATAATTTCCTGTAATAAACAGACTGCTGTCTATCTGTGCTCCCAGACTGTCCCATCAGTGTTTGCATGATGCTTGCTGGTGACAAAGCTGTAGAACCAATCTTTATTATTCCTTTTATTTCTTGTGTGTTGCATTAAATGCAGCCAAGTGCATTGCTTTATTGGCTTGTGTGTAGGTACTGTAGGAGTCAGTCGTGATTTGGAGGTGTTAATGCTGTCTGGAGGTGTGGGGAGGTTCTCAGTGGTGAAACAGGAGTTGCTGGTATCACTAACCAATTAGTACTGACCCTTGTAACCCGAGTAGCGTTTGCTATGATATGTGGTTGAACATGTGGATTGTAGTCTGCCACGTGCAGGTGAATTTCTCTGCACTTAGTGGTGCAGCTCAGCACTCATCTTGCACCAGAATGTTCCCATGTTCTTTAGGTAGAAGTGCCTCTATTTCTGTGCAGTTTATTCTTAGTGGAGTTCAGGCACTGGCCATTTGTTTTATTGTGTTTGTATTACGTTTGAAATACTCTTCTGTTGTCATGTGAACAGATTGCTTGCCTGACTGCAGAACAGCATTTTGAAATTCTTCAAAGAAGGGATGTATTATTATAATCTGAATGGTACAAGTCTAATCATGTGTTAAACTAATCCTCTAACCCTTTTTAGGTTTAGATAGATGGTGTTTTTAAGGGAAGAAAAATACTTAGTGTAACATACTTTTTTAAAAAAACCAACTTGTTTCCTGCAGTGCAGCTGTTGCTGATACTGCAATCTATTACAATGAAAAAGGCTTGTGTACAGCTGTAGAATGGTTCTTGTAGCCATTAAAATTTACTAAAAGCACCTGTTATTGTATGCCTGGTATTGTGTATAGAGATTATACCAGTGTATTTGAAGCTGCTGCATCTTTGGTCTTGGGCTATTCCTAGGGGAAGACCCCTGGACAGTTAAATTATTGAATTTCGCCTAGATGAAATATCTGGTTGAAAAAAAGCCCCAGATGTGGGAGTCCTAGTGCCTTTCACCTGCTGCATGCTGAGCTCTCTGGTATCCTGAAATTGTTCTGGTTGTTTGTGGCACCATGAATTTCAGAAATCGGCCGTAGCAGCAGGGGACTTAAACTTGGCCCCTTTTTTCTCTTTTTAGATCTCCCTGACTGCTAGTGGTCTGTAGAAAAAGGTAGAAGACAAGAAATTATCTCAAGTGGACCTAAGTAGAGTTTAGGAAGTGTACTAACTGCATTCCACATAGTTTCTGTGGGTTGTGAAGATAATTACATTTCTCGCAGGACTGACTAAATATTAATTTCTTCTAGCAGCCCCCTGCTTGTCAAATAAACACTGCTTAAGTTGTGGTGACATTTAGAGTTAAAAATTTGCTTTAAAACTGAAGCTAGCACTGTGGCTTTTAGACAGCTAGCTTTGTGACTTGTTTGATATTCATTTTTTTCAGTCATCTTCATATCAATGCTGAGTGTTTAAGTGAAGGCTATTTTGTTTGCACAGTGACTAAATGTGGTACTAAACTTGCTTCATTAAACAGTAGAATTTCAAGGTTAGCTGTGCTGGTCGGCTCTGTTTTTATTGAGCAAAGCAGGAGTTTATTATTGTAGTGATGACCTCACATGCTGAAACAGTATCATACCTTCAGAGCTTTTAGTACCGTTTCTAAACAGTCTTTGTTTAATGTATTTGTTACTGAAAAACAGTTAGGAATGTGTTCCCCTTTTTGCAGGGATTTCATGAATAGAGAGCTCACGGAAAGGCCTTTTCTGTTTGCATGCTTTAGGAAAAGCCTCCAGGGTACTGGATTTTGAAGCAAAAGTGCTCTTGCTGCTATTAAATGTGCCACGTGGTCTGGTTTTCAGGTTAAACTGAGCGTAAGCAGTTGTGGCAGTGCCTACTCTGTTGAAACTGTGCTACGGTGGGAGGCTTTCCTTGTGGAAATAGTATTTGCTTTGGTAATTTGCATCAATTACATCAGTTGTTGCAGTCTTTTACTACCTATGTGTGGCAGTAGGGCTGCTGATACTGGGGCAGCTTGGAATGAGGTATTTCAGGTTAGAAATCCTGAAAAATCCTTACGTGGTTGGGAGGTGATCCTAATGAACTAGAAAGGAATGGGATTGTCGTGCTTCAGTGGACAGGAGTTCATAGTGCATTTCCATGTACTTGTGTCTTAGCAGTGGTGTGTGTAAGGAAAGGAGCTGAATTGAAGCCCTTGAAGATAAGCTTGTTGCTTATGCAATTCAGAGGATGTGCAGGTAGCTCAGCCAGGCTGGTTTGGTCAGCCTGATCATCTTGCTCCTGATATGGAGGTTGTGCACAAGGGTAGCTGACACGCCTTGCCTGCTCAAGCGATGGTAACCACTGAGTATTGCCCTCAGCACCCTACCTCTTTATTAGGTGTTGATGTAGGATGCAACACTCAGATGTGCTTGACTGGAAAATGATGGGAAATGTCTGTGCTAATTTACATTTTCCCTTGTGTAAAACACTCCTTGACATTAGTGGCTGGTTGTCCAGCTGACAGCTGTCTGCTTTTTCCCTGCCCCCCCCTTAATTTATTCACATACGAGACCTTGAACTTAACTTGAATAAACTGTTTTTCTGAAGAGTTTTGTTTTCTTATTTCAGCTGACCCTAATCATTGTGGCCCCTATAAAAGAAGTTCTAATGGAGCTTGACCTGCAGGGAAATTAATGGGCTGGGTTAATGTCCTGTCTCTTTTAAACTTGTGTGAAACAATAATTTTTCCCCTAAGTCATATGATCTGAGGAAAAAGGGCTCAGGGATTCTAAGATGTGATCAGTTCCACCTGTAACAAGCAAGGGGAAGAACAAGTTTTCCAAGCACCAGTGCTTTTATTGCTCCTGGTGGGGCCCATACTGTAAATGATGAAACAAGGAATGCGGGGAAGTGGTGAGGTGCTTGAGATGAAAACTATTTCACTGATAAGTTTTCTTCAGCTGGAAGCTGCTAGAGTTGTTTTCAGTCAAAGTTAAAATGGATTAATTCCAATGCATTTGAATACTCTCAATCAGTGTCATTGTCTGTGGGGATCGTTTCAGACAACAGATTCATCTTCTACAGTTTTGCTGCAGCTCTGTTGGGAAACCTTTCAGGGTTTGGTGTTTTGGTAGCTCAGCAGAAGAATGTCCCCTAAAAGCAGTTCCTCTTTTGACAATATACAAACTTGTATGTATGAAATGTCTTTGGTATTATGGAGAAACTGTAGCAGAGCTTAGGGAAAGATGGAAACAAAATAGCCAGTTGGACTATGGGCAGTGGTTGTTCAGAGCTGAGTGACAGATTTAATGTGATGACTCTTGCTCCAGCAAGCTTTAAGCAATAATGTCTTGCAGGATTCAAGTTGTTGCATTTTTTACTATGCAAGAGCAAGTCCTGCTCCTTTCACACTCCTCTGTGCTGCCCCGAGCTCAGGGACTGTCTCAAACTGTCTGGAGTATTTAAGCACCACAAACCTTTTACTTGGCTGACAGAAGTGTGCAGCCATAGACAGGGCAGCTAAACCCTTGTTGCCTGGAGTCTTTTTCTGTAAGAACTATAGTCCCGAGGATTCATGTGACAGAGCAAGGCCCTTTGATTGAAATTCTGCATTGGTTCAGGCAGAAATTGCTCCTTGTTATAAAAATCAACCATGGATATACAGCAACTAATTTTCAGTCCACCAATAATAATTTCTTAGGCAAAAAAGTATTTGCTTCTTATTAACCCTCATGATGTGTTTTTTTGGGGGAGTTTGTAAACAGTTGATTTTTGTCTTTAGCAAGTTCCAAGGAAGTACACCATCTTCCCTATGTGCAAAGAGGTCATCTACCTTTCACTGTCATAACACATGAAACTGCTGAGAACCTTGTTCTGACACTTGGGTTTAGAAGAACCTCCTCAGTATTCTACATGGCAGCAGCTCGTTGGTGAGATGTTCCTATAAATGGGCTCTCTCTGTACTCAGTGTAATTACTGCATGTTGTTTTTTCTGTTAATATCACTTGAAATACGTAAAGATTGCTGCTGTGCCTCCTGCTGCAATGGTGACTGCCTGGAGGTAGCTTGTCAAATACTTCTGTATTTGAGAGCTTTAGCAGAGCCTCAGATGCTGATGTCAGTCTGGCTGTCAAAAGTGTCATGTGCCTGGCAGGACTTTAGCATGTGAACCACTCCACTAAAGACAGTATTTGAGCTGGGTCAAGCAGATGATCTTAGGCTTTCTGGGATTTTTCTCTTCCTTCTCTGTTACGGGGCATCTGACCTTTCGTACATGTTAATGGAAACAAAGCCTGTGTGGTGAAAGAAGAGTTCAAGTCTGTAACATTCACTTTAATTACCCAGCCCCTTTGCTGTGGTTCAGGTGTCTGCCTGGCTTTCTTAGTAATTGTTTCTGCAAATTGATGTGTGTCAAAAGCACCAGTGTGAAGTGATACTCATTCTTCAGCTCTTGGAGAGTATTTGAAGCTCGTGAACTGTGGCATGGTTTGTGTGAATGTTGTCTAGAAAAGGAAAGTTGGATGTACTTGTGACCCCTGGAAATGTGCTTCAAAGAGGTCCTGTTTTCATAATCATGATCATTCTGAAGGTGAAGTTCATCTCAGAGTTGCCATTCTAAAGGAAGAGGTGGAAGTGCTTTAGATGGGTGACTGGAGAAATGCTGACTGTGTTCAGCTGCATGTTGCCAACACACATCTCAAGGAAGTAACTGCTCTGCCTCTATTACTGACAGCCTTTGCCTCTTCAAGGATTATTTAGTGAAGTAAAACTTGACTTTATAGAATGTTTTTGGGAAACAGGGAAAAGGGCAGCAATGGGAGTGGTTGTGCAGAAGTTACATATGAATAAATAGAGGAGCTATACTGGAATGTTACCTTCTCAGTGCACTGTTTGCTACTTTTCATTTGACTGTTATTAAAATAACTAGGTAATCCTTGGTACTTTAGTAATATGGTAATGAGTTGAAGTATGTGAATGATGGTAAGTTTTTTGCAAATTATACAGTGATTGCTTTCAGAAAAATCTCTGCACTTACCTAGAAACAGTGGGACCAGACCCAGCTGTAGTCAAGTGTGTCCAAACTCATTTGTTTAGCAGGGTTTGGTTCTTTTCCTCTTGACTTCCACAGTGGTGTAACTTGAAACGTGACTTATGTGAATTAACTTGCAGGTGTAGAGGAGACACATCTTCTGATGTTTGCACACCTGTTCAACAGTGAAACTTGTGTAGTTAAGCAAGATTTGCATAGTTAACAGCTGTTGCTTTAGGAGAAACGAGCTTGTTGTTTGTTTTCCCCCTTGTGCTTCCTTCCTCTACCTGCTTCAACCTGTTCTGTGACCTGCAGACCTCATATTCGTGGAGTTAAGATGGCTCTGATAGGGACTGGTCAGAGACCTAACCTGCTAGTTATTTATTTGTAGTGTCCAAAACTATGCTGTGAGTGAGTTGACTGCAGTTTCTACCAGCTGATCTGTGGATTTTAACTTTCACGAGCTTTGATTATCCTGAAGTTCTAACACATCTATCTGTTGGGAGGGAGCACAAGGCTTTTTAAAATGCTATTTTCAAATAAGTATTGTATATATCATTTAAAGACCTGTTGTTCAGAGCTAAATCAATTGAATGCTCCTGCCCACCTTAGACTACTAGTTAGGTTTTTGTAAGAAGTTTTCTTTTTGAATAATAATGTGTATCTGGCTTTTATTCATGCTTGTGTTTACTGTTCCTGGCCTATACAGTAACACCTGCTTGTGCCTGCCTCTAACTAGAGCTTTACCCATTTTCTGTGGGCATCTATCAAGTTACTTAAGCAATAGAATATATGGAGTGACTTAGTATGTACAAATCTTTTTCAAAAGAACCTTATTCTGTTGGCATGAACATAACTGTTAGACTAAGAATCCTGTTTGAGCCAGCTAGCTGTAAAGTTGGTAGGTGGTGAAATGGTGTTAATAAATGTTTCAGCTTGGTTACAGTCAAATTCTTGTGTCAATATAATCATAGCAGTATGATACCTAGAGGAATGCTGTTCTCATATAAAATCTGTGGTTGCTTGATGTCTAATTAGTTACTGCTTGGAGAGTTCACTTCTGGGTCTAAACTGTGAACTTGATTAACCCATGTTTTCAAGTCACAAGGTAATTCTGAGATGTGTTTTTAATTATGTTCTGTATTAAAGGAAGGTTATTATGCATGAGACCAAGCAAATGTGGCTTAAAACAAAAACCCAAAAACCTTAGAGCTGGAAGGAATTAACTGCACTTGAAGGAAGTAACTTCATTTATATAACTGGACTTACTTTAAACCTTGTATGTTTATGATGTATTATTTCACTCATTTGGTGTAGTAGGTATGAGCCATGATCAAGTCCAACCACTTGAAATTTCTGTAAAATATTATGTTGAGTATTTAAATACTCAATTCTGGTGAGCAATAGTAGCAATAGAAACAGATTTTAGTTGCTTAAAGAGGAAACAAGGCAAGTTCCCAAGATAAGATGCCTCTTAATTGGTTTTTAATCGATCTCTTTTTTTTTTTTAACTTGTCCCACTAATTCTTCTCTAGTGTTCAAAATAGAGCTTTTTATAACAAACTGTGCCATGTTACATATTGTTATTTGATTTTGAAAGATGCAGCAGTGTCTGGTTAGATGGCTTGGAGATGGGGATGGGGCAGATAAGAAGGAATAAAGGTGGTTAAAGCACTAAGTTGGAAAATGTAGTTCTTTAACCTTGTCCATGCAGAGGTAGGAGAGACCCACTGAACTCAGCTGCTTGTGGGTCAGGGTAGTAAGAGTTTTATGCATAGCAGCAGCCTGTTGTGAAATGCAGGTCATGTAGCTAAAGCATTTGGTTATCCTAGTAATTTATGATTTCTGGACAGTAGTGCTGTGCATTTCAGTTGTTCTGGAAGGCTTTTTGGTGGGAGAGAGAGGACTAGACTTAATGGAAAGGTGGTCTTGGCACTGCTAGGAAATGTCTGTAAAACAGGAATTGGGGAACAATTTTTCTTTTTTTCTTGAAAGTCAAGTATCTTAGTGTTCTCAGTTCACTGGAAACACAGGACTTCTTACAAGAAAAAAAAACAAACTAACAAACTAAAAACAAACCAACAACCTAAACCAGAACAAAGCACAAACAAAAAACCCCAAAATGAAACAAAACCCCAGCAAACAAACAAATCAATGCCTCAGAATTCCTGTCACTGCTTGTCAGGCCTTTGCAGGGCATACTGAGCTGCAAGTGCTCAGTTGCTAAAACTCCAACTCATGCTGATGGGCTGTAGTTCAGGAGGCTAAATGTATGCTAATGGCTAAATTGTCATGTCAACTCGGACACTTTTTTTCCTGAAGTTGTACTCATGCCCATTATGGATTTGGAGTGAAGATGACAAAAAATTACATAGGTGATTTAGGCTAGTTAGAGCAGTATGTTTTTGTTTTAAGGCAGATGAAGTAGTGGTTATAATTCATGTAGGTATGTTAGTTACAATATTTATATATATATAAAATGGGAAAAAAGCCAAAAAACATTAATATGAAAGAGTGTGTATTGCTCTGGTGGATTATTCATAGCTGAGAGTGAGTCGTTTTGAAGTGGGAAATGAGGCATTTTAAAAACGCAGTTGCAGAATTTCTAATTTCTCTCATTCAGTTCTGCCTCCTCCAACATTTAAATTCTGTTTTTTGATGAGAGGTAATCCCCTGATCAAGTGCTTGGAACTGAAATGAGAGCTTGCCTGTTCATGGTGCTGAAGCTTGGATGGATGGTAAATTGTCTGATAATTTATCCAATAACAAAGGTACCTGTGATAAAAGGGGGCCTGATGGCCTTGTGCGTCTGTGTGATACCTCTTTTGTTTGGTACAGCTCCTTATCATAACCAAAGCAACTACTTCCTTCATATTGTAAATATGTCTTTACTTTGTTATCTTTGAACTGCTTTCGAACACTGGCTTTTAGACATTCTGGTCATGATCCCTGCCTGATATTCTGATTGAATACTAAGGCAAAAATCTTCTACCCTGCAGCACAGCCAAGTACAGTGTGGTGACATTTCTACCTCGATTCCTGTATGAGCAGATCAGAAAAGCTGCAAATGCATTCTTCCTCTTCATTGCCTTACTGCAGGTATTGTTTTATTGCTTTGCATTGTTTATAGAATGAAATAATAAGGCAGTAAATTATTTCTGTTGTTATGCTTAGCTGCAAAGAAATTCATAAACTTACCATAATAGTAATGTTAATGAGGTATGTAATTGCTAGTTGAAATTGGAAGACAACTTAGAGACTTCTTTCAATGTAGTCAATCCTCTTTTAATAAATAAAAATAAGTGGTGTCACAAAACATGGAGCTGTTGACCATAGTGAGAAAAGCATATGTGAACTCTTGTGAAACTGCTGTCTGTTTAGGTAGTCTAGATTATCACTGCTTCCATGGGGATGTTATAATTTGTATCATTTTCTTCTAAAGAAATAGAACAAGAGGCATGTACAACAATAATATCTTCTAACTTTATGATTTCTTCAAATCTACCCAGACTGTAGGCTAGTTTGCCCACTGAAATTTGGATGCCTGTCAGGCACAAATCAGACAGCAAGTCAGAGAAACAGCTGTTCTCTCTTCTGAGACCTTCGCATAAAATTCTAAATATGCTAGAAATTAATTTTAAATACAAATATAAAATATGTCTCTTTTCCCTTTATTGACAGCAAATTCCAGATGTCTCTCCAACAGGAAGATATACCACCTTGGTGCCATTGCTATTTATTTTAACAGTTGCTGGCATCAAAGAAATCATAGAAGACTATGTGAGTATGATTATGGTGAAGGCTGTGCTAAAGACCAAATGTTTCAAAAAAAGCTATAAAATGACATAAAGCCATGCATCTCTGAAGTCTCTTGAGTCATTGCTCAAAATCAGCAAAATATCCTTTTTACTTTCAAAGCTCTTAACTTAACTAGAATTTCTGTAGCATCCTGAGATAAATAAGTATTTTCATTGTAGTTGGTGAAGAAGAAAACAGTAGAAATCAGGACATTTGTTTCTCCCCCTTCAAACTTAATGCTATTTATTGGAAAGACATCATAGAGTCCTGACAAATACGTGGCCTTTTTAGGTAATCTTGAAAATGGGGGCTGGGAGGAGGCAATCAACTTAAGGACAGAGCAGAATGTTTTGGGGAAAATCTGCACTAACTTGCTTGTATACTTTACATCAGAATGAGGCCTTTGTGCTTTGCAAAGTACTGAAGAATAAAATAATTTGGGTATCAGTCTAAATAACAGGATGTGGAATTTATATTATATCTGCCATGTAAATATAGTGGTCCTTATTGTTCCTTTTGGTTTTCTTCAAAAAACCCCAGCTTTGGAGACTTATTTTTACCATTGATACAGTTTTGAGCCTGACTTCCAACATGGGGACTTTCACTTTGAAGTTTATAATTATACTCTTTGTACTCTTTTACAAACCATTTGAATTTAGATGATGTGTGACTTCTAAAAAAACGCATAAAGGCAGAAATAATCCAATGTATCATCTTGCAGTTTGTTGTATTTTTAGCTCTAATGGTTTTGGAATTTGTGATGAAGTGTAATGAGGTGTAATAAAATGTTTTGTTTTCTTGCAGAAAAGGCATAAGGCAGACAGTGCAGTGAATAAAAAGAAAACAATAGGTAAGACTAAACAGTCTGTAAGTATTTAAAATGCAAATAAGGAATGCTTACTTTTGAACAATTCTATTGCTTTAACTGTCATGATGGTGAGGAATGCATGTTTTGTGCACTAGGTACTTACCAGTAATTTAGGATTTTTACTTTGCCAAATGTTTCAGACTGATGATTGATGGTCTGACACTTAAGGGTGAGACATTGGGAGGATTACTAGAATTTATAATTTCATGTAATTTCAAGGTTGCCCAAAGTTACGTAGTTCTCAGCTCCCCCAAGAAAACCAAGCAATTTTTTCCCTGCTGAAGTCCATCCTGATTATTCTAACACCAAACCCAACACCAAAACCTCCAGAACTAAAAAATCCACTATCCCCTGAAACTGCTTAAAAGCTGCTGTCATAAGAATTTAAAATAATTTTTAAAATGCTGCTGCCCTTTAAATATAAGAAGTCTGGAGATTTTGCAGCTTTGCTTTTCTGAAGTGTCACTGAAAGAATTCAACACTGATATCCACTGAATGCCTGCATGTATCCCTAATGTATGGAGAATACTTGGCAGGGTATACCTGAAGACATCACTGGCATAATGTCTTCACCTCACTTAGGTGAAAACCTGTGCAGAAAATAGGAAGAGCTTGTCAATGGCCTGTGCCATAGTCAAGGCAGCTCGGTGTTCCCATGTTGGACAGCTCCACTTCTGCTTCACTGTGCAAATGTGTAGGTGAAATGGGAATACAGGGACTTGAGCTATGAATAGAGCCCCTTCCTCCCAAGCACAAATACTTGAAGTCTCAAAAGGAGCATGGGGAAGTGAGCAACCAGCTAGCTCCATGCTTCAGATAGTGCTGCAAATTTTATGCCTTTAATTTTTACTCAGTTTGGTGCTTTAAAATTTGGGTTTGATCATTAAGATTGTATATTAATTCACATCAAAAGGCATTGCTCTATCAGTTCTCCTAGGTAATGTCCCTGCAAGAGACTGGAAAGATGTTTTGAGTGCAAGAACACTGTAATAGTCATAAGCAATTGGCAATTAAGTGGCTGTAGCACAACAGGCCTTGTTATAGGAAGTATGAAAGATGGTCCTTTCAGAGGTTGCAGAGGCAGTGATAATTCATTTGTAGGTAGAGAACGTGTGCCAACAAACACTTCAAGGAACGTTTGTCACAGTAATTGTGGAGAGACAACCTTAAAGAACACCAGGTATTCTAATGGAGCTAAGTGGAACTTAGCACTTGAAAAAATTATTTGAGTTCAGATTTTATTTTTTGCCTTTGAATTCTCTAAATAAATGTTCAGTCTGATACTTAAAACTGTATCCTCCTACTTGTTAAGAGGAAGGCTAAAGAGGCTTATTCTTGAGACATGTATTACCAGAATGAAAAGATAACTTGGGTTCAGAGTGGGATTAAGATGAATTAAATTTAGATTCTCTGTGTGCCTTTAGGTTGCTCTTATAGCCAAGTGGTGTCTAATTGATGCATACAGTGTGGAGAGCATTTGAGCTCACTGAGAAGCAGATGCCTGCTGTCTGCTTGGCTGTATCCTGATCTCCACTGCCTGCAATGGCTGGTTGCTTGCTGCAGCAGCAGACATGTAGGCTTTGCGTTTATCTTGCTTAGTTTTTTAGAGCAGTAGTGTATCTTTGAAGTGCCTTTCCTGTATTAAATTTACCATTGAGAACAGTTTGCTTTGCAGAGTGGCTTTGGTATGTAGGAATTAAATTCCCTTTGGAGCAAACTCAAATTGAAATTCTGTCCTAGGTGAGCACTGTACCTTTGCATTAGGAGCTGGAGTGTGTTTAGGCTCTAAGCCAGTGTTTTATGTCTTGGATGGCTTCACATGATGTCTGTGGTGATGACATTAAATCTAGGGACCAGACTCGATAAAATTCCAAGTGAAGCCCCTGAGTAGCATATTACATAGATATAGAGAGCCCAGTAATAACTGTTCTGATATATTGATTCTCCTATTGTCGAATAACAGAATAAGTAAAGAGAATTTAATATTGTATGGGATGAGCTAAAATATTGGCAAGCACAGGGCTAGCAAACTCTGGAACAAGCCTGATGAGAGATGCTTGCCCTTCAGGAGCCTCGCTTCAAATGGCCCTACATGGCTGGATGTGAGTGACAGCATTAAGCCCAGAACTGGGTTTTAGTCTTGGAAAGCCCTAGATAGAAAGTTTACATTGAAACTTTCTTTTTGAGTTGGAGCAATCTTTTTAGGTACTTGTCCTCTCTTATTTTAACCAAGTACCTTTCGACAATGAATAATTCATCCATTTTACTCTCCTATAAATATTCTAGAGAAGACCTGTCCTTTTCTGTCCTTTGGAGTACTCCTATAAATCTGGGAGTACAGTAGGAGGTGCGAAATCGCAACCCCAAAATTTCTGAACTGTTTTATGTCTAATGGAAGCTTTCTCTTTAGACTGTGGGTTTGTGAGTTTAAAAGGAAATAGTTCAGTAATAGAACAGTAAGAAAATAGCTTAATTTGCTTGGCTATTTAATTTTAATCGCTAAATTGATTTCAGTAAGCTTTGAAAGTTAAATTGTTTTCTGAAGTGAATTGTCTACTAGACCAAGTGCATAGCACTTCAAGCTGCAAAATACCTTTGTGTGTGAATATACAACAATGTCAATGCAATGTTTACTGAAACGTCTCCAAAACTTTCTGGTGGAGTAGGGAGCTGTCTAAACCATGGCACAGGAGATGCTGAGTGTTGCAACTTCTCTCTGGGGATTTGAGTTTTGAGTCAAGGTCGCAGGTATTTGGCTTTTTACTTGACATTCTGGATTCAGGCCTTCTCCTGAGTTCTGAACTAAGCAGAGCTCAATTCAAGAACAGCGTATATGAGGGACAGCAGGGGTGCACCAAAACTGTTCTTCCCCTAAACTGCCTATACTAGTTTGGTTGAATGCTCAGATGTTTTTAGACACATCACTGGCAGTAGTTCTGCTGCTGCCCACCCATTTTTTGTTAGAGTTTAGTTCATTGCAGTGCTTTCACTGTAATATTAAATATTAGGGTTCAATGCTTTAATGTGTGTGGCCTGAGAACAGGAGTCAAGAGATGGTTTCTTCTGCTTGATCTATTCTGACAAGTCTTGCATTCCTGTTTGAGGAGTGGCCTATCCTGGGTAGCATGGTCAAGGCTGGATTCAGCAGAATTTTCTTCCGAGAGTGTGGTAATATTTTCAAATGAGCCCCATGTGTGAACTGCACAGAGCTGAGAAGAAGATTGTTTTCCAAGTAGGGGAGTGACCTTTTCGACTTTGATCTGCTGCACACTGCACTTTCTGAACTCCTTTGCAGCTGCTTTCAGTGAAGGTGATCTTGCTGTGCTCAGACCTGGACTGGACTGGGTTACTCAGCAATAATTGGGCATATTTGTCCTCG
Organism: Petroica traversi; assembly: GCA_025920805.1. Classification (NCBI taxonomy): domain Eukaryota; kingdom Metazoa; phylum Chordata; class Aves; order Passeriformes; family Petroicidae; genus Petroica; species Petroica traversi. Next base: position 9,834,488 of record JAHLSL010000023.1, read on the forward strand.
CTATTTTGGCTGGAGTAATATTAAATAAGTGTAGAATCACCTAGAGGAGGTGCTTGGGTGGAAAGGCATGCTGTGGGCTAAATGGCTAATGAGCGTGTTAAGACAGCAGTGTAGAACTGGAGCACTACAGAAACCAAGGCCTGTTTTAGTACCTTGTTTCTGTTTCTTGTTTCAATGTGAACTTCAGCAGTTAGGATTCTCCTTTTGCCAAAGCTGATTGTTGCTTTTCAGTAGGGCTTTGAGCCTGCTTGGCAATTAAGCCTCAGATTTATATGGACCATTGGTAATGGTAGTGAAGTTGAATGTGTCAGAGTCAAAATATTATGAATAAAATGCAAGGAAAAGGTAAGTGAAAACTCTGTGCTAAATCAGGCACAGAGTAAAGTGCTTCCTGATACTGATTGACTGTGGGCAGGAATGTCCTTTGTTTTAAGGAAGGTTATTTCCCAAACAAGAAACAATGCTGCCCATCTGCATGTTAGTATGAAGTGATGCCATGAAGAAATCAGGCCACCAACTGTTGTCTGGCAGGTGATAAAATTATATAAATATGGAGGGCAGATTCTTCTTCTTTCTTGGATTCACATGCCCACAGCTGTGAACAAAAGAAGTTCCAGCTTCTGAAAAACACATTTCTGATTTTTGTGTTAGTTCCTATTGTGATCAGTGTTTGCTACTGCTGATACAGATGTTCTGAAATTTGTCTGAATCATGGTTATTTATTGTGTAATCTAACTTTAAGCTTTCTTTCCAGTTCTAAGAAATGGGATGTGGCAGAACATTATGTGGAAAGAGGTAAATAACACCCGAGGATGGGAGGGAGGGAAAGCAAGTGCTCAATAATTACTCTTGCCACAATTAATTAGGAGGCTTAGAATTAATGTATACTCCATGAGAATTCTCTGTCACTTGGGGGGAAGGGGGGTGATGGGAGGGACCCTTTCTGTTCCAGTAGTTGAAATTGCCCTGAGCAAGGCACCTGAGTACCCATTTTTAAATCCTGGTACTGTGTCACAGTCAAAAGCTAATGAACAGTTGTGTTTTGGCTTGTGCAGTTAATAAGTAAACTGTAAACAGTGTTTTGTTCTTAGTCCACCTAGAAGAGTAACTTTCACTGCAATGCTGAACCTCCCCTGGCAAGTCTAACAGAGACTTACTTTGTTGCTTGTGCTAAAAAGTCCCTGGGCTTTGAGACTAATTGGTAAGCTGCTTGCTCAAGGAAGAAACACAAGCCTTGCTGCTACCTGAGGGACTTGGGACCCATGTTCTGTGAAGCCCTTGGCCAGGGTCTGGTGAGCTTTATTTCTGAGATCTGGAAGTTGCTGAAAGGCCTTAGGATGTATCGATCTGGTTGTGGTTCTTAATGCCTTTTAAAGGACAAAATTAGCCCTCTTACCTCGTAATTGAGGAAAAAGTACACCCTTTTAAAACCTCTGAGGAATGAGATCAGTCTCCAGACACCTAAAAGCAATCCTGCTGAAGTGTTAGACTATAGTAGAAGCTGAAGATGGCCAGGGATTCTGATGGCTAATGTTGGTTCCTGTTTATGCTGTTCCAAGTCCTATTTTTGTAGAAAGGACAGTGAATTGAAAGATAAAGGTCAAGCCTGGAATCTGTGGTTTTTTTATACCCTTAGGCACTTCTTGAATTGACCTGTGCCTGTATCTGCATGTTATCCAGGCTTGCATTTATTGTTAAGGAATAACAGTTCTGTATTATTCACCTTGATCACTTTAAGGCAGACTTCTGACTTTTTTTTTTTTTTGTGCTGAAAGTGGTAGGGAATTTATTTTTAGTGGTATCTGAGTAAAACTAATAAATCTGCTAGTTCAAATGTACCATCTGTTTCCGTTTTTGTAAATTAATGTCTTAAAAGTATTTTAAGCCCATTTCAGATTCTCAGTGGTGCATTGGCATTAAACAGCTTCATGCTTATCAGGCAAAGCTGGTTTACTGCTTTGAGAGTGCCACTTGGCTCTTTTTAGAATGAAAGTCCCATGCATGTGTGACTAACTCAGGGTGCTGGAAAGTCTTAGGCCTGTGTAGGAGGAGACAAAGTATTCCAGGATTCAGAACTCTGCATACCTCATGTAACTGTGAGTCAGGGAAGAACAGGATTATGTTATGGATCCATGGAGATGATACTGCTTGCTAGTGACTAGTACAAGCAGTGCATCTAAGGAGAATTAAGGGAAAATGATAGTGATGATTGGGTAGGTAAAGAATACAGATAAGGAATAGAAGAAAACTCTTGATACTTAAGGATGGTAAAAGTTTAAAGACAACTTTTTTACTGGGGAAAAAAATTAAATAAAATTAAATAAACCCCCTAAATTTGGGTAATGGCAGAATTATAGAAAAATATTATTAAATATAAGCCACAGAAGTTCTCAATTTCTAATTGAGTATATCTACTTTTTTTTATACTATTGTTTACTTTACATTCAGAAAATGGAAGGCTTTGATATTTCCAAACTTGCAGTGAAAACTACTCTGACTTTCAGAAGCACTGTCTCTAGCTGTTCTGTGCATGATGCTGTTCTTCTGGCTGGGTGAAAGAAAATAACAAACTAACATTGCAGACAAGCGAACTGTTTGTTTTTCTCTTCCATGCTACTGTACTCCTGACCACCACAGGTAGCAGTAGGCGATATTGTGAAGGTCACCAATGGGCAGCATCTTCCAGCAGACATGATCATAATATCTACCAGGTATCCTGAGTGGGTGTGGAAGTGATGTGTCTGATGAACTGAGGTGCAGAGGACTTGAATCTCTGTATTTGCTATTAATAAAACCAGACATCAGATAGCACTGATTCTATTCCACATCTAAAATCAAATTTCAGCAGCGGCAAAAACATGGCTTTACTAGGCATTGATTCATGTATCATTGTAGATAGGCTCTTCTAAAACGAGGTGTTTTCAAGACTTCCTTTTATGAATTACAAGTACATACTACTCTCTATTGATGAGTTTATTGGAAGACTGAAGGTCTTTAACAAGAGCTTTGTGCAGTCAGTGGTACTATGGCCTTCTGCTTCATTAAGGAAGCTTAAGTTTTCTTCCAATAATTCCACTGTGTATTCAGCATGTTTTCCTGCACTCCCCCAGGAAGATTTCTCCTTCAAATAGTAAATCTGTATAGCGCTGTTGGCATCAAATAACAAAACAGCTTTTGGATTTCTCTTGTATATAGCACATGTATGGCTCATCTCCAGCATGGTAGCATAGCAACAGTAACCTCTTGAGTCCTGCTTGGTTTAATTTCAAATATGGGGCAACTTCCTGATGCCCCCAGGACAGGGCTGGCCCTCCTGGCTGCCAGGGCACTGCTGGCTCATGTTTAACTTGCCACTGACCAGGACCCCCAGGTCGCTTTCTGTGCGACTGCTCTCCATCTCATTCTCCAGTCTGTACACGCATCCAGGGTTGTCTCATCCCAGGTGCAGAATCCAGGACTTGCCTTTGTTAAACTTCATGTGGTTGGTGATTGCCCAGCCCTCTCATTTGTCTCTTAGTTCCTAAAAGCATTTATGTGGTACTTGACTGCTAGGCTAGGTTCTAGATCATGTAGAACAGCTTGAGGCCAAATCAAGACCACAGTTTGCTTAGACAGATGAGGTTTAAACAAGAGACAGCAGCACAGCTCCTGTTCTTAAACAAGCTTCTAATAGCCAAACCTTATGACATATCCATGATTCCCTCCTGTGTGTGCTTTTCAATGGCAACTGCAGATTGCTCTGGTCTCTCGAGTTCTCTTACATGACCCAACTTTTATGGGAACTTGTTTTTCAAGCACCTGTATTTTCTGCTCCATCATTCCTGTCTGTGCTGTTTCTGGGGAGTTTCATTTTTTTTCTAAGCTATATGCAGAAGCTCAGTCTTTTTGGATTGCCTCATGATGAAGGATAGAGGTACCTTCATTCCATGGTATACAGTACTGTATTTTTTAAAACAAGCCCCAAACCTTAAAAAAACAGTTGTCCACTTAATATTCACTTAGGCTGAACTTGGACATCAATAATTTTCTGTTTCAGCATTGAAGAATATTTTACTTAAGTACTTCTCTAATGTATTGTACTAAAACCCCCTTCAGACTTAACTGTGGGCCAGCTTTTTGTTCTACATTTTTCTACTAACCTGCTGTCATTGATAACCACATAATAATTAGAGAATTTAACCCAAAGCATGTTGATGTGGGAGAAGCTTCGCTTGAAATAAATAGCAATTTCTATGGCAGTTCTGCTTTATAATTGGTATTATTCCCATGATTCCTTTAAATGTCAATACTAAGTGTCCTCAGTTCACCAGAAAGCTCTGCATGTTCTGGAGGGGGTGGGTTCTTTTGCTTGTGTATATTGATTTTCTGTGTCTGAGGTGATTGTCAGAGGTAAAATTGACAGTTTTTTTAATCTTAACTTTTTTCCTCTATAGTAAAAAGGTGGCAACAAATGCATTGTACATAAAGAATGAATTAACATGAAGGAAAAAGTATTTTAATTAAAATACAACTTTGCATTGAAACACTTCCACATTTCTCATTTCCACAGTTCATACCATTTCTGTGGAAATTAGAGGAATTGTATTGCAAAAGGTCTCCCTCCAGAGCTAACCATTTCAGCTGTAGTAGGTAAGGTGTTTGTCAGAGGTAAAATTGGAATTAAACTGGACTCTATTCAGAGTCTTTCTTGGGTTCAGATTCAAATTGACTGTGTAGGAGGAGACAAAGAATAGATTCACCCTTTTTGTCTTTTTAAAGCAAAATTAATTGAAGAGAAAACCTAGCTTCTTGCTGTGTTATAAATGTACCTGTCTATTTCTTAATTATTGTTGTCCTAAGGAGCCTTTATTACTGACTGTTCTGCTGATTGAGTGCATTTGCTGTTAAAGCAATTGGTTACTTTGGAAAAAACCTAGCCATTTATCAAGAGTATGGGAAGTGATATGCTGAAGAAGCACTTGCTTCAGTCTGGATGGGAAACTGATATTCCTTAGCAGCCTGAGAAGGCAGTTGGCAGAAAAATAATTTTGGTGGTGCCATACAGAAGTTTTGAATCTTGAGTGGCATTTCAGATGAAGATGTGTTAAAGTACCCTTCCTTATCACAGGTGCTACCTATGCATAGCTCCTCTATATTAGATGTAGATAAGAGCTTGACTAATAGAAAATTCAGTTCTAGGAGGAAGATTTTTGTCCCTGCTGATAAGAGCAGAAGCATATCTGGAGATGCAGGCCACAGCCCTCAATCCTAATGAACCTTTTCCCCATGCTTGAGAAAAAGCTGTTTAGCAATGAGTTTGGATGCATTTCCCACAAGCCCCTCTACTTTAAGGTGACCTTGCAGACCTGATTTTGTGTGCAGTTCACAGACAGAATTCAGTAGCAGAGAGCATTACTGTCTTCATCCAAACGTATCCCCTTTTTTATACTGTTCAATACTTGTGGTTTTGTCCATAACTCTTGCAATTAGAAGCAATTTAATGGAGTGCAATTCAAAACAATCTAGGCATTTAAGTTTATCATGACTTTTTAAATTCTTACTAATCTTCTGATTTAGATTTGTCTTTCTCTGTAGTTTGTTGGATGACCATAGCCAAAGTCATCTCTGTTGAATATGTACCTTCAACTGGCTCTTTCATGGCTGTGTATCACCAGTATGGTTTTCTGTCTTCTGCAGTGCATTGAAGAAGTCTATTGTGGACTGTAGTGAAAAAGTAGTGTACAAAAAAGTACTGAGTATTAATATTGAAAATCTTACACTCTTTACAGTGAACCACAAGCCATGTGCTACATTGAAACAGCTAATCTTGATGGGGAGACAAATCTTAAAATACGTCAGGTAAAACAAACTGAATTTCATCTTTTTCTTTTAGGTATTTTGTATTAGCTATGGAGCAGCACCTAGCTTGCATGGCACCAATAAAAGTGCTTTTGTTGTTGTTGTTTTTAAAAAGCATCTTTCTTCAAGTGCCTGTAATTTGTCTTTTCAACAAATACAAACCCAAGCAACAATGCACCATATGCAAGTATATGGAACTAACCTGGAGCAAGTATTTTAAGCCCACAGAGACAAATCAAACAGACCTTGGATGCATTTTGCTGAAGGTCTGGTTAGTGGAATTTAAGTGCTATACAAAAGCAAAAAAATCAGCTATACTTCTGTCACAAGTACCATTTTATAAGCATTATGTAGAGGCAGAAGCTGAAAAGGATCTTTTATATGTTTAAGTTAATTTGTTATCTCTTTGTGGTAAGTAGAATAATTTATTTGGATCTTTCTAGTTTTGTTAAAGAAGTACTGTTGATTATAGGGTTTAGAAATAGCAATCTTCAGCTTCTTTCATTAAAAAAGAGAATTTAGATTAGGATTTGGAAAGGCACATAATTTGTTTTTAAAAAAACCTACATTTTCTCTTTCTTTACTGCATTTGTAGAAATGTGATTTACTGTTCCAGATCAGGCTACTAAGTCAGATCTTGAGCTCCTGTAAGATTTTATTTGCTTCAGGACATCCTTAAAAAACAAAATTATGGCCTTGCTTTGGCTTGCAGTGCTGCAGTCAAATTCTGGCAAACGAAGCATAGAATGGATTCCTCTGTTTCATGGAAAGGCAGTGGGGTGCTGTGCATGCACACAGACGTGGAGTACCAGTACATCAGGCTGCAGTTGCATGACTGATCATTAACCTTGAGCAGGATCAGAGCGTATTGGCTCCAGTGGCCCAAGAGAGGCTACACTTAAAAATGACCATATTTAGCAGCTGTAACACATCAGAGCTGCTATACTTTGAGAAAAAAGCCTGGCCTGTTTATACTGCAGTTCTCTTACTTCCTTCTGCATGTGTGCAACTTCTTCTTTTGTGGATGTTACTTTCCTTTTGGCTAAAGAGAGATCATGTCGGTAATGTAACGATCTCTGTAGCGAGTTTGTCTTGTTAGTAGGTTCATATGTGTCCATAATGAATATTCCTTTCAGGAAAGAATATCAAATTGAATATCAAATACACAAAAAAACCCAAAGCCCTAAAACATAATGACAAAAACTAACACCAACAAAGCAACAACAAAACAACCCCCACCAAAGCAAAACGGGACCCCAGCTAAGAAACCTCCACACATTTAATTGCATTTGTTTTTGTAAATGTTAAAAGGAAACACCATTTTCCTAGGTTGCTTTATAATAACAGTTTTTGACAAGAATCTCCTTTGAATTGTTCTGTGCAGGGTTTGTCTCAAACTGCTAGTCTCCAGTCCAGGGAAGAGCTGATGAAGGTGTCTGGGAGGATAGAATGTGAAGGACCCAACCGCCATCTCTACGACTTCACTGGAAACTTGAGATTAGATGGTCAAAGGTATCGACAACAAAGCTGAAAATTAATTTTGTTAGGAAAAATATTTGCTCTGGTCTTTTAGTCTGTAACTCTGAGCATTTGATGTTTTTGCTGGGGAAGAGGAGGGTAATAATTAATACTTATTAATCAGAGCATCTGCCAGTATAATATATCACAGTTCTGCCTTTGTACGGAGCCTTCTGCTTGTTATGGAAGTATTGATTTCTATGTAATTAATGGTGATATTTTAGTAAAAGGTACATCTAAAGAGAAGATTTCAGGGAAATGGTTGGGGGTTTTAAGCCTTCTTGTTACACAAGATACATAGAGGAAATGGGAACCTTTCCCTTTCAACTAATGCCAAAGGCTGCACCAAGGTCAGCTGAATAGAGGAAAGTGATTCCAAAACCTGGAGGCTTTGTCAGTGTGACTGTGATTTTTGCAACTCTTGGAAGAAAACTGTGTAGTTTTAGTACTCAAATTCACAACTTGTGAAAAGTTGGTAGGAACATCCATGTTTTATTTGGCTGTACCTGTTTTCCATCACAAAACATACATTCCTTGGGCAGCTCAGTGCAAGGATAGCAGATGATCACTTGCAGTACCCACTTGAAAGTTAACTTGAGTGGTACAGATTTTCTCAAATACTTGTTAAATGGTGTGTGTGATATAGTGTGCTCAAAATGCATGGTCTCTTTGCAAGTGTGATGCTTCTCTGTCTTGATGTGACAGAGAATGCACTAGCCAAGTTCAAGTGCAGAATAAGCTTATTTATGGCTGCCATGTAAGTTCTCAAGTTTTGGATAACTGGAGCAGCATTGCCCTACTGTGCTTTAGCAGGAATTAGGCTTACAGAGGTCTCAAAGCTTTCTTCACTTGTGTAATCTGAGCTCATTATATTGCTGTTCTTCTCCTCTTGTTGTTTGGGGTTGGTTTTTTTTTTATTAACTGGGGAGTAAGGCTGAGAGTAGAACTATTTTCTTTGAAGTGTTACCAAGAACTGAAAGATGCATGAAATTCTTGCTTTGCAGCCCAGTTCCTGTTGGTCCAGACCAGATCTTGTTGAGAGGTGCACAACTGAGAAACACTCAGTGGGTCTTGGGTATTGTCGTGTATACGGGACATGATACAAAACTCATGCAGGTAAAAGTTTTAAGGGGATTAAGGGCATGTTTTGATAGAAGTTGGTAATTTTTCCTGTTTTCTTATTGTCATTGATTTGATTTTATGAAATGGTCTGACTCATCATAGTTGTTTAAGGCCTGGAGGTTCTGAGGAATACAAGGGTTCATTGTACTCAAGTTTGCATGTACACATGTGCAAACACTTACTGAAGTGAAAGCAGTACAATATGTAAGGAGAACCAAATTTCATCTTAGTATCTGGTAGCTGGATGACATTTAAAACTGAGATTTAACAGCCTAGGACATACTAATAATCATGGAGATAATTAGATTAATATTGCAGTCCTGTATTGCCATAATGTCAGGGAGGGCCTGGAGAGACCAGCAATATGTTTATGTTGTTCACTGTTGCTGACCATTGTGGGATGGACAGCAGGTGCTCTGATGGAGTCTAAAAGTAAAGGCTGGTTTACTTCTGCAGTTTTCTCTTGTATAAGCCATTGCCATTCTCTTGCATTCTTTCTCTTTTTTCCCTGCTGCTGTTCAGAATTCAACCAAAGCACCTCTGAAGAGATCAAATGTGGAGAAAGTGACCAACATGCAGATCCTGGTTTTGTTCTGTATTCTCCTGGTAATGGCCCTTGTGAGTTCTGTAGGTGCCTTATTATGGAACAGAACACACGGCGAAGTCGTCTGGTACCTTGGCTCCAACAGTGAGTATGCAGGCACTGAGTCAGGGTTGTATCAGACTGTAGGGCCAGCCAGGCTCTTAGCTTCACTAAACTAATGCATAAAATGAGAAATAGGAAACAAAAAACCCCACATCTTGCTAATTTTCTGATGACCTAATATTTTCTTTTTTTTTTGAGAACAGGCTGACATAAGTGAACTTCCCAGTTATTTACCTAAAGGTTAGGTAAATAACACTGGGCTAGCAGCCAAGGAGTAGGTCAGAAACAGAAGAGGGGCAGGAGTTACTCTTGGTTATCTGGTGTTCATTTCTTTCATCTCTGAGTAGGTAGCATACACAGTTTTTTTCTCAGGGGTGGTCATGTACTGCAGCCTGATGTGTGTCTGACTGTATTTGACTGCAGGATGGGGAGTATCAGACTGATGCTGACTTCAACTTCATGTTTATATACAGATGCAAAGGATTTCTGATTTTTTTTTCAGTCAGAAATGCTGATCTGCTCTTTTAGAGAAAATTGAAGTGCTAAATGTTACAATTGTTATTTATTGGGTAAACTTTCTGTCATTGGCTTCTGTAACTTTGTTATGAGAAAACAGATCTCTTAGCATGGTTATTTGAGGGGATTTATTTAATTTCATTCTTAGTCCTCAAATTTATTAGTTCATTTTCAAAGATGGGCATGAACAATGAAATACTCCCCAGCAAACTTTTGAGGTTACATTAGCTTTAAAATGTGATGTTAAAAGCATTTTGAGATGCAGATCTTAAAACACTTATCACAAACTGCAAATGGCTTGTCTGCTGATGATGCAAAACAGATGGCAAGTGTATCTTCTGCAGTTTAAGAATTGTAGTTGTGGTAGTAATGAAAAAATATCACATAGGAAGAGCATGGAAATGCCCCATATTTGAGTCTGGGTTTTAGTAGTTGAAATGTCTTCTAGCAGCAGTGTCAGCAACTTCCAGGATTTTTTGCCTGCTCTCCCCCTTGTTTTTTAATGAGTACATTTAAATCTGTGCTTTCCAATGACAGAAGTAATAGTGGAAAAGATGAATGGAGTGAACTCTAGAACTTGCAGTATAAAAAAGGTGCAAGTTGCAATAGACTAGGATGACATAATAGTCTGTATAGATGCCTTTTTATAAATTGAATGCACAATTTCTATAACTTCTGTAATGTCACACACAGGAAAGACTCTTTCAGGTTAGGCAGGTAGATGGTAAATTTTGGTTGAATGTGTCATCTCTGTAAAATTTTACACAAATTGGAAAATTTTCCAATACCAAGCATGCTTCTCCTTTCTGTAAACTTATCAAAGGTATGGAATTAAGGTGTACTCACACTGGGAGGTGCCTTTGTCCAAACTCTGATCTTTATTAGGCTTCAGCAATTTTCTCTGGATTCTCTCACCTCCTAGTTTTCTCCCCGACTTCTAATTAAGTTGAGATGCTGAAAACCCTTAGTTGTGCACTCTGACCCCATTGTGCTGGGTGTTCAGTGTGCTGACTGAAGTGCCTCTCTAAGTTTCTAGGGAAGTGAAGAGCATACAAATGTGGAGACTGATTTTAAATAGAGACCGTGGGCAGCACCATGAACAGGAGCCTTCATCCTGTGTCTCTGCTGAGTTTTGGACATTCCTGCTGGTTGTCTATGAATGCTTCCCCTCCCCTTTAGGATCAGTAGTGATGGCAGACTTATTTGGGCAAGTTGCCCAATGTTGTCACCATTAATAGCAGCTTCTTTGCTTAAGCAGGGTGCCTTAGTTCATACACTATGCAACTTGTTCTCGTAAATTTCTTTAGTCTGGGTAAATTCTCAATTTGGACAATGATTTCAGATTTTAGAACTAATTTTAGTGTTTATTTTTGTGTTTCTTAACTTCAGAGACAAGTAGGCACTTTCTGAAAGATGGTTATATTACTAATGACATTGGGGGCCCCTAACTGGGCAGTTAACACATCAGATAAATGTCTAAAGTGGGTTACAATGAGCAATATTGTACTTCTCACCTTCTGTCTAGTAAAAATTGTTCAGAAAATGTTCTGTTCCTTTATATATAGCCTCACCAACCTTCACCTCACCTGGTACAAAATGCATGTGTTCTATGGGTGTTTTATCTGTCTTCTATTGAAATCAATATTAAAATGGCCTTTACACCAGTCATCAACACACCAGCTGATTATTTTAGCATTGCTAAATCTGATCAGGTGAACTCCATCAAGATGGTTGCCCCTCTACCACTCTGACTTGTCTGCTGATGTCCTGTGTCTTTTGGTCCACAGAAATGCTGTCTGTCAATTTTGGATACAATCTGCTGACGTTTATAATCTTGTACAACAACCTTATTCCAATCAGCCTTCTGGTGACATTGGAAGTTGTCAAGTTTACTCAGGCTCTTTTTATAAATTGGGTAAGTAGCAAGAATGAATGTATCTCAGTTCTGGATGTTGACATTTAAAATAAAAACCCACTTAGCATCTTTGCGAGATTTTTTCCAATTATTTTTCTGATGCAACTTCTGGGAAAGGCAGGGGGAAATTCAGAGGATTTATTTTATATCAGTTCTGGTTTTCACAGGAAATTAAAAGATCTAGTCTCAGGAAGGTCCCCTGTGCAAATGATGACTTGTATTTTAGGCTTTTCGGATGAGAAGGAAGTCTCAGCTCTTGGTTGAAGGAGGTCTCTCTGCTGACTCACATCCAGTAATGATCTTTAGAAAATTCTTCAGTGTCTTATAGCTTCTCTCAGACTCAACGGAGGGACAGAATAGACTTGTTTGAATATGTGGGGTTTGGTTTTGATTGTTGTTGTGGGTTTTGGTTTTTTTTTTTTGTTGGGTTTTTTGTTTGTTTGTTTTGGTTTTTTTTGTTGTTGTTGTTTTTCTGTCCTGAGGCTGGCCTTAAGATCACCTCTGGTATGGACCACAATGTTCTTGTAAGGAGATAAGTTGGTGCTGCCTCACACAACCAAACAGTGATCCCTATGTTCAGGGAAGCTTTGACTTCAAAATGTCTTTCTCAAGCTGAGGGCCAAAAACACTGTAGTGATGGCTGTTAAGCTGGACAAAACCAAGGGAATACCTTTTGTTGGTATGCATTAATCCTTGGACTTTGAGTGCTGTAGTAGGTTCTGTAAAACACATGTAAGTGAATAAATATGTCTGTTCCCTGAGCTGCTTGTAATCTAGTAGAGATGCATATCTAAGAAATTGCTTTACTTTGTGTAGCAGCTGTTTCTTTGTAGTAACAGGAGTTTATTTCATGGAGCCACTAATATTGTCTCTCATAGGTGTGGCTAGAACAAGTGATTGTTGAGCTGAACACCTATGATTAGCATGGCTATTGCATGAACTTTTCTACTGTACTAAGTTTAGTTTTTTTCAGTTGCACCTTTAGTTTATTAACTACCTGTGGTTGAATCTGTCTTCTCATGTAGAATGGAGGTATACTTTGGCAAGGAGGCAGCCATATTCATCCTGGGGTAATGTTTGGCTCAAGCACAGAATGCCCACTCATAGCGTTAAGGCAGTCAAGCCAAGTTGGAGCTGACTGAAAAAAGAACAGAGACTTTAGTATTTAATTTGCATAACATAAGTCTTAATTTTGCTCCCACTTCAGGACATAGATATGTATTACCCTGAAACAGATACACCTGCAATGGCCAGAACTTCAAACCTTAATGAGGAACTTGGGCAGGTAAGATAATATTTTCTAAGGGTCATGATTGTGATATATTCTGTCGAGAACAAGATGTACAAATCTGCTTTATTCTGTTTCTCTGTGACTGGGGTTAATGGGACATGGCTTTCTCTAGTCTGAGTCTTAGAAGTGAAATAATGAGATATGACAGGATTAAAAAGAATGTCATATAGGCAGTTTTATGTTTGGGAATTGAAACTATTTCCTAAGTTTACTCTAAACTTTATTCTCAAAGGTGTTGGAGAGATGCTCTGTTGTTTTGGCTGTCTATACCAGAGCAGAATGTACAGGGCTAAGCTTGGCTGAAGAGCAGGCCAACAGCCTAGACTATTTATTAGTTTTTTTATGCTTCTGACTACTTCACAGGAGATGCAAGTAAAAAAATGCAGTTGTATTCCTAATTTAGATATTGTGTTCCTTCAAACATTTCTGTTTTCCTTTCAGATAAAGATAACTGTGTGTTAATTTCTAGTTGTTGTAGATTTGTTTATTCTGCAAATAACATTTCTTCAAACTGGAAGGGCTTCTCAAAACAAGCTTACTGGAAAATACAACTTTGCTATGGAAATTTTATAGTACTGTTGATGGCTACAAAAAAATGGTAGCTTTTTTCCTTGATCGTCAAGGTTATAAGTCTGTAAGTGAATTATTTGAACTTCATAACTGGCATGAATTTAGTACTGGAGACAACCTATATGTATTTAAAATACATAACAATACCCTGCTTAGTGGGGGGGTAGTCAATATTCTTCCTGCTTAATCTGATTGACATTTTTCTTATGAATGCTGAAATTTGATTTCTATTTAAATCACTTTAATGTGAAGTTATCAACCTCCAAATTATGGTGCTATTTTTGCCTGAACTAAAGGATGTGTGGCATAATGTATGTTGGTGGCCCATATGTTATTTTCAGGAATGGCTTACTAGTGATTCTGAGTAACTGGACTGAATTTTTTGAATTACATGTTCTCAGGTGCCCTTGATATTTTTGTTTCATGGTGAAATTATTAATGATTTAAAATTACTCAGAAGTTTGGGTACCCACACTGACTTCCAGCTCGCAAAGGCTCCATTTCCAATGCAGTATTCAGGAGCAATGTGGTGCACAGCTAAAGGATCACTGTACTGTAGTGCACTGTCTTGAACTGAGTGGCAATTTAACTCTAGTCAAATTATTTTGGTCTTTTAAGTTGTCTAACTCTTTCATGTTATCACTGTCCCTTCTTACATGTTGCTGTGTGCAAATCTAACCTGGTACAGAGGTATAACTGTGGTATTAGTAACTTGCAAACAGTTTTGGTCTTTTGTAGCCTGTTGAAGGTGGGAATTTTGAATCTGCTGAAGCTGCAAAAAGTCATGTTGCTTTGTTGGGGTTGCCTTCAAGTTCCACTTTAAAGTCACTGTTTCCATTAAGGGATTAAATGCACCTGTAGTGACCACACTAGAGCCTTGGCAATTGATACCTACTATGTGAGTCCTTCCATATTTAGAGATAAAGAATTAATGCAATTAAATAATTTGCCTAGTTATTTTTCTGTAGATTTGGTAGACAAATCAAGCTGTAATAAGCCTGCACTGGCCAATATTGTGACATTTGAGCAATATGTCTCTGCGAACCTTCTTGTTTTCTACTTTGAGTTTTATTGCTATGCAAGTTGAAAATCAGAGTTGTTTTTTCTCTTCCAGGTCAAATACCTGTTTTCTGATAAAACAGGTACTCTAACATGCAATATAATGAACTTTAAGAAATGCAGTATTGCTGGGGTGACATATGGGTAGGTATGACTCTAAAAAAACTCTGTAGCTTCATGTGTGTTTACTACTGATACAAAATTTTATATTGGAAAAGGATTAGAACATTCTGTTCTTCAATTTATGTTCTAGCATATTTTTTGATTTTAATTAATATCTTTCATTTGCCTGTCCTGCAGCACACATTTTGAAAGTCAAACCTGGAGACAACTTAATATGAAGCAAAGAAACTTGCTTCCTAACTTACATGAGCGTGATTTAAACAAAACCAGAAGTGCTAAATAAACTCTGGCCTTTGAAGAGGGAAGAAGTTGCAGCCCAAGGGTAGCAATTATCAGTCATATTTATGTGACTTGAGAAGAACCAGAATTTTGTTAGAACAGTGCAGTTGTAATTATAGCATTTCATATTCCTTGCACAAGAGGGATACCTGCTTACTGGTTTTATTCTGTTCTGTCAAAAGGATCCCTTTGAGTCATCTAAATCTTTGTATAGGCTTCATTTTAAATAGGTAGTCTTAAGATCTCAGTGCAAGTTAACCTTTGAATTTCATGATAGCTAAATGAGATATCTGAAAAGGCAGAAAACTTGATTCAAATGTATGAACATCTGAACCCATGGTTCCAGCATATGTTTTTGTGGGATGACTCATTGATCTTCGCCTTCTACCTATTTTTTTTTTTTTGGTTACTAAGTGGAATAAATGTTCTTTTTTCCTTTTTCTACTCCTCAGTCACTTTCCTGAGTTGGAAAGAGAACGTTCATCAGAAGACTTCAGGTAAATACATTCCAAGATGTTTGTGTTCTGTAAAGCAGAGTGGGTACAATCTATATAAAGACTGGTTTCCAATTTGGGACTGGAAGAAGCCCAAGGGAGGAATGTGTTTGAGTAAAATGGTCTTCCAGTGGGAGCCTAATGCAGAGCTGGTGGGTGGTGATAGATCTACTCTTCTGCATAGAGAATTGGTTTGTGAAGGGGGTGAAGAATAGGAGGTGGCTGGGGTGGCTGGGATGCTAATGCAGTACTTATTTATAATTGCAGACAGTCAAGTCAAAAGCTAAAATTAACCTACTTGACAGGAACCTTACCCCTAGCTAGAGACAGAATGTTGCTCTTTGCAATCACTGAGTTCAGGCCTGACAATGAGAAGAAAAGGAACTTCTTTATTTAAATGCTGTGTTTTAGTCATTAAACCCAGAGGTGTTACACAGGTGTCAGTAAAGCGTGCTGAGATAATTGGGAAGTGGGGGAAGAGCCAGGGAGGGCTGACGTGGATTTGAATGGCAAATATAGGAAAGAAGTGAATTCCCACCCAAGAACCAGATAAACATTGAATGCTGTTGGCACTCAATGCAAGAAAAGCACTTGGTGATGAGCTAAGCTTGGCTTCTCCACTAGTCCAGCTCATTTTTATGATCACCTTTTAGGAAAGTGATAAAATGATATTTTTTCTTCTTCTGCTCAGATGTCATTTCTATGGTTCCCTTTTTTCTTCCCGTCTGTTACTGTTTCTTTCATTCATGAATTTTCTTTCCTTCAATCTTTCTTCTCTCTTCAGTTCTGTGAAAGTTCTTCTGGGTACTTACTTGGAGTACTCAGACTTAAAATCCTCCTGGGGTCAGCTTGAAGCAGAATACTCTGACTAGGGAAGGAACTTACGGCTACTGAGCTTTGAGCTATTTCATGAGCAAGCTTCCCTGAAATCCATTTATCTTAAATATGCTTAAAAACTGCTGTTGCTATGTCTGTCCCAGGAGCTGCATTGATGCTTGAATCTTCTGAAATACACTGTCAGCCATAACCATTTTGGTTTCTTGCTGGTGTTCATTTTCAGCACTTGCTGCATTACTCATATGATCTTTTCACAATGCTTTCAAGGACACTGGAGTCTTACTTAGCTTTTTAAATTTGCTTCCCAAGAAAATAGATGAAGTACTAAGATTGGCAATGTTGCCACTTGTTTGAATATGCTTGTTTTGCTCTGCAGCCAGCTACCTCCTTCCACCAGTGAATCGTGTGAATTTGATGACCCAAGACTGCTGCAAAACATTGAAAATGATCATGTAAGTCTGCACTTTGAATATCACGCTTCTTAAATGCCTTATTCTAGGCTTGTCTGGAATTGAATGCTGAACAAATCTATTTGTGTGGTTAAGTCTGTGAGTGTGTCATGCCAGCACGGAGGGGGTAAATTGGAATCAAAATAGTTCCCTCCAACGCCTTTCTGCCCACTTGTCTTACAATTGAAGTAAAGAAGCAAAGGCATTGGTATGGATTCCAGCTACCTAAAAGGCAGCTTCATATATGCTGCTGTACATGGAAGATAATGCTTTGTAACAAGTTATGGTAGAAATTACAATTCTTTAAAAGAAAAACTGCTTGGAGTGTTCAAAGATCTATACCATTTTTAACCGTATTCTCTAGCATTACAAGGTGGTTCTGGATTGAGCCTGGTTTTAAGTATTGCAAGTGTTTAGAATTCTAGTTATGTAAAGGATGCAAGAGATGGGAATTAATAGCAAATCCAAGATTGGCATGAGCCTTAATGATTAGTAATCTTAGTCTAGCTGTTGAGTCCTAAAGGGACCTAGTCTTTACAGTGTCAGTTCATTGTTTATTTGGAAACCATGCGGCTATGAAGTGTCTGACTGTACACCAGGCAATGAATTCACTTGCCAAAAAGCATGACCCTTGTTCTCTGCAGGCTGCCTCACAGTATGGGGTCTGAGCATTGGCAAGCACAAACTCAATCAGCTGATTGCTCTCCTTAGACAGTGCAGCTTCTGTGCTGGGCTGGTTAATTTTAGTGTGAGCATCTAAAATATAGTTGCAATATACTGTCTGTGTGCAGGAAAGCTTTGCTTTCTGTTCTGCTGTGCAGTACTTAAGAACTGCAGCTTGGTGTGAATGCCCTAAGGGAATAATTACTTGGTGTGGCACTATGTATCTGCAGGATGATGGAGGCTAAAGATGACTCCTGTGCTCTAACCTCCCAAAGGTGACCCTCTCAGGACAGTGCTCTGTTTTCTTATGTGACTTTTGTAATCATGTATACTGGAAGGATTTCCCACTGGACATGACTTGCAGCCAAGATTTGTGCATTGTCCTGTTCCTTTGTGTCCTGTTTGTACAGTTATGGCTTATGGCAGTTGCTGGCTCCAGGTATTTGTTGTAGTTTAGGTGTAGGCTGCAGATAAAAATGTGTTGAGCTCTTTCTTTCTGGCTGCTGCTTTAGGTAGGCATACTGAAAAATGCTTTGGTGTATTCTAATAGACTCAGCAGAAGGGATGCATCTCAAATGAGCTGTGAGATGGACTTTCTCACCTAGCCTTGGGATGGCCATCTTATTTTTGGGCTACCTAATTATTTGATCTTCTCTGGGTAGTTTTCTGCTTTGGGGGATAGAAGAAATGTATGCTGTTGTAGCAGGCAAATATTGAATTTTGATAGCTTCCTTAAGCATCACTTGGTCTGAACAGCTCAGAAGTCTTGTATGCTGAACCCTTTTTATTCAGTTTCCTTTTGCTGGTCACTTAAACAGTGATGTCATTGCACAGCTGAGTGTTGGGCTGAGGATACCGTGTGAACTCAGCCCTCAGACAATCAGTGGGGAAACTTCTGGCTAATGAGAAGTACCTTGGGTAGGTCAAAGATGCTTTTCAGAGCCTGACTGTCCTGGAGGAAGGGGTGCCACCCTCTGGTGATTTAGCTCAAGGCATGGAAATGCAGGGGATACACGTGGTAGTTTGCTTGGCTTGTTCGGGTCTGTTTGTCAGGCTGTGGGTGAGAGGAGGGCTGAAGTCCAGGATAGTGGTAGAGGGAAAGGTCTTTCTAGCTCTTTTGGATTAGGCCAGCTGCTGAGATGCATAAACTGTTTCTTTCTATCTAAAATCTATATTATCATTACTTTTACAGCTGACAGATACCTGCAGATGCCATTTGCAGATGACTGTCAATTTCTACTAATTTAGTGAACCATGGTGAAAAACAGAAGTGTTCTAGCATAAGCTGCCTAGTGAGGTTAGATGGTGCTGTACTTGGGCAATTAATTCCCTCTAAACATTTGCGCTTTTGTAGCTGAAGCTGTAAGTGTGATATCTTACAAACTCAGTAAGTGTTCATTGCTCTGGTCTTGAAGATTTTAATCTTTTTTTTTTTTTTAGTTCAGTCACAAGTGTTCGTTTAGAACTGTCTCAGTGCCAAGTAATTTTCTTTCCAGGTTGAAAATAAAGAATTATGTACTTGTACTCATGAGACTGTCTTCCATCTGCTAGGAAGATTTTTAGCATCCTGCATCACCTCTAAATTTCATAGCTCTTCTGGGCCTTTGGTGGGTAAGGGCTGCCTGATAGCCAAGTCCACTTTTGAGCAGCAGTTAAAGAATTATTGCCCTGTAGGAAATGTTCCAGGCAAAAATCACTTGTCTTAAAAACATGTGGAGGTTTCTCTTGGTGGCTCTGGTATTTTAATATGGAGGAAAGTACCTGGGTTTGTTTGCCTGAGTTTTTTCTTTGTATCAGCTTCTGTTGGATGAACTGTGCAGCTATTCCAAGTGTATGATGCTGTCTTGTTTCTGTAAACAAAATGGAATAAACTCTTAGTCTAATAAGAAAAGATGAGGTTTAATTTCTGAGACTGGAAGGAACATTTGAGTATGCTAGATGTCTTTATCTTGGTGCTTGCAAGTTGCATGTACTGTGAATGAACTCAGCATGGAGGTGCAAGCCTGTTTGATGAGGGGTTATGTTTTACACTGATGATAGGAGAGCAGGGGAGGAGGTGAAGAAGTGAAGGAAGTAACAGACTTGGTTCTCATCCTAGACTCCTGTATCTCCGAGGATTCTCTCTGAACTTCATCTATGAATTTTCAGTTTGCATGTCAAATTTCTTCTATGGCCCCCAAATTATCTCTTGGCCAAGAAGCAGCAACCATGGTATAGCTGCAGATGCATGAATTGGTTCAGTGAGTACGTGTGATGAGTACTTTAGCAGCTGGCCAGGCAGAACAGACAACTGTTGTGCTCACACTGAGCCTTTACCACACTGAAAATGTTTGTTTAGACCTCACCAACACGTCTGCTTATTCTTGTGTGTGGGAACTGAGGCTATTATCCCATCAAGCTTTGTTGAAATGTCAGCTATCATCAGCTAATTCTTAATTCCATAGGAAAGCAGAACCAGAAAAACTTATCACGGCTAACTGGGATGAAGAACTGGGATCTGAAATACAGTAGGGAGGAAAAACATGTTCAGGTGATGAAAGCCTACAGGAGGCTCTAGTTCAGATTGCTGGAAAACAACTGTCCAAACATATCATTTTATAGCTCACAATTAAATTGTTAGAGCTTGTGAGATGTATTTTTCTTTCATCTGCTTTTGTTCTTATTGTGCGTGGGACTTTGGTTCTTTTGTTCAGGTACAAGGCAGTATCTTTAATTATAGGTCATATCTCACTGGATTTGGGCAAGATAAACTTGCATTTAGCTCTTTTGATATTCAAAGACTGGTTAATTTCTTCTTTCAGTCTGTGCCTGAACTATATTGGCCTCTTCCAGTCGTGCCAGCTTGACTGTTCTGGAAGTGCCCAACCCAGCTGGATCCTCACACTGCCCTCCAGATAGTTTAGTGACCTTAATGGTAGGAAGTTCATATTTTTTTAAGGTGGTGAACTGTAATGCTCCTTGGTTATGAAGTACATAAGCATTTTTACAGGTTTTCCTTGGCAGAATGTGCCATGCAAAGCAGTAGGCTCAGGTTGTTAGACTGTGCTTTAATATCCCAGTGGCCGTTTCTAGGCCATTTGCTCAAAAAACTGTCAGTCCTGCTCACCTGAAAATACTGCAAATGGAGGCACTGATTTGATACTGCTACAGTTAATTAAAGGAAAGAAAAAAAAGTATCTTGAACTTCACATGCAAATTCCATGTAATTTTATCAGACTCTTAACAGTTGAGAGAAATAGTTTGTCTTCAGAGTGCAGAGTCCAGATAAGGACATGTGTGAGCCATGTGCAGATATGAAGCTCTGCACAGTGAGTGCAGTTTGCTCCCCACAAGACTGAGGCTTGTCTCAGTGGTTTTTTCCTTTGTTTTGAACCATGAAGGGATGGAAACTTGTTTTATAGCTTCCTAACCAGTGGTCTGCTTGTAATGGATAATGCGGTGCCTGCTAGATAGCTAAACTTTGCTATCACTGAGGCTTGTGCTTTGTAGGTAAAAATCCAGAAACTGCTTCCAGAAGTAGGAGACTGTTGCAGTGTGTATGTGGTTCTCAGCTGGTAGGAGTGATTCATCCAGTGGAGTATATTGCTTGTGTTACAGTAGTCTTTTCATGGATCTTTGGGCAAAAAACAACCAAGGAAAGAAGCAATGGATTTCACCCAGAGTTGCTGGTACACAGGGAGAAAAATGAGGAAACAAGGCAATTAAAATGTGAACTACCTGTGGACTGATGAAAATAAGATTACAACTTTGTTCCAACTACAGATAAATAGAGAACTAAAAAATTGGGAGGGGAAAAATAAGTCTGACTAACACGTGAACAGGCTGGAAACATCTCTCAGAGACCATCAGTAAGAATTTGACTACTGAGATGTCAGAGACTTGATAGAGGAAAGTAAGTAAGAAAGCAGAAACAGTTAACCTGTGGGACTCCTGCCCTATGCTGGGATATTGGTAGGGATACGTTGCCACAGAAGCCATCAACACATTTTGTATTCACAGGTCCAAAGTAGGAATTTGAATGCCCTATGCTGATTCATGCCTGTGCTACAAATATTGTCAGTGCTGGAACAATATAGAAAGGAAACAAATGACAGCTGTGTGGAGGAGCTGTTGTGATAAGCTGGGCCTCTGGTTGTGATAAGCTGGGCCTCTGGTGATCTGTTGTAACAAGATTGGAAGATTGCCCTGTAATGCATTGTGAGCTGTGAAAATACTGAGACAGCAGCAAATTATGTTGCTAGCTTGAAAACATAGATAGATGCTCAGGAAGGATTAAAATCCATGTCATTACTGGAGACAGGTTGTTTCCAGCTGATAGAACACATACTATGAAAGCTTGTTAAGGGGCTAGGTGATAAAAGTGTAAGAAGGACATCAAAGGTCTGCAGCAACAGATGGTGAAATGAGAATCTGGCAGGCTGTGCCTTTTGACATGGAGATAAAACTTTCATTACTTTCACTGGAAATACTGGAACAGCAGTGACCTCTTGGCTGTAATTTGTTGTGGACTTAGTCAGATAGTAGTGTTTAAAGATATGTTAATTTTCCTGAGCACAGCCTCTGCACTGCAGCATGTCAAAAGCTACAATCGTTATTTATTTTAATGATATGTCACCATACAGTTTGGAAGTTTCAGTATGCAAAGGTAAAGGTCCTGTGTGAAACAGTTACTTGGAAAGTATTCCTGACAAAATACGTGAAATAAAACAAAAATACAGGTCTTGGATCTTCAGTCATTTTATTACACTGTTTTCGCATATGCTCACTTTGTTTACACACATTGACACAAAGTTTGCCAGCTGACACCGTTTGGTGGCTTTCAGAGTAATTTACTTCCCACTAATAAACCTTCATATTGCCAATGCATATGCTATGCTAATGAAAACTTTGGAAACTAGATGATATTTTTATGTGAAAAATTCTTTGAGAGTTTGCAAAGTCAAGTAGGGCTTTCTGCAGAGTTAGAACTGCTAAGTTCATGTCTGAGTCACTGAGCAATTGGCTGCTGTGATGCAAGACACTGGTGCTACCACCTGTGGATGTTATGGATATAGCAGAGCTGGTGAAGGAGAACCATGTGTTGACTTCAGCTGTTTCAGCCAAGCATCTTAAAGTTGATGTGATCTTAAAGTGAGTTGAGGATGAAGTTAGTAGGCCAAGTTGTGAGCTGGGCATCTGAGTGCTGTTCCTGACTGCTATGAAACTATAAATCTTGTGCCAGAGGGAGGGATGGAAAGGAGGGAAGAATGGGATGAGAGACTTAATTTCACATCACTAAAGGTTGCAGACTTGGCTGATCAGAGGCCTGTGATTAAAATGCCAGAGCATCTTTGCTGAGTTGCTGACCTGGTGTCTGTTTAAGCACTGTGGAACAGTGGTTTATGTTGCATGTTCTCAAGCTGCTGAATGTGTAGGGACCACTGATTAATTTTATGCTTGGCTGGGTGCAGTATTCCTTTGGCAGGGCACGTGATGTTGCCTTCTACTGGCTGTTCAGCTGCTCTCAGCTCTGGGTGTTCATCACTAAGGGTGCAGTTGCAGCAAGTTTATTCTGCTGTGGTTGTTGTCAGTCTGTTGGAAGCTGCCATTAGTAATATTTCATGTTGCTAGATTGTCATCATCTTGTGGCAGATGTCTTAGCCTATAGGAAACTTGGGGTGCTAAAGAAGCTTTTATGGTTGGGGGGGTGAGGAAATACTCTGGCTCTCTGCAATTTAAATGAAGTTTTTGTCATTAGCTCTCTAGTTCATAAATTCTGGCCCTGAACTGTGCTGTCTTGATGTTCTGGGGCCAAAACAACTGCTATAAATAGAGAACACGATATGTTTTGGGGCTTTCTTTGTGGCATCCAAGAGATTGTCTCAGGGTAGTGAACAGGTCCTTCAGTCTGTGTGCAATGCTAAACCTCCCTCTCCTGCTGTCCTGTCTAGCCCACAGCTGTGCACATACAGGAGTTCCTCACGCTGCTGGCCGTGTGTCATACTGTTGTTCCTGAGAGACAAGGAAATACAATCATCTACCAGGCCTCTTCTCCAGGTTGGTTGTTGCTTTCTGTTTTGGGAGGGAAGGGAATGAGTTGAAGGAGTAGAGGTCAATGGATGGAAGCTCCATAAACTTCTAGGTAATTTCAAAGGTCATTGATTTTTGAAAGCACAATGCCCCCCATGATGCTAGCAGTATATCTGGCATCTTCTGTAATCAGTACACACTGTATTTGAATGCTTCCTACAAAACCACATAGTCCGTGATGTTTCTTTAGAGAGGCTAGACCTAGAATCCCTTCTGATCTCAAGAGGCTTCTACTCTTTCTGCAGGGGTGAAAGTGGAAGACTTGGAGTGTGTAGGAAGTAATTATTTGTTTCTGCATGAGCAGTTACTTTATTGGCATGACTACAAACTGTCTTTCTTGGTCTAGTGTCTGCTTAGAGCAAGATAGGACCCTATCGAGTGCTTCAGGACACAGTAGAACCAAAACTTTCAGAATCTTGGCCGTGTTCAGGCCTGCCCTTCACCCGTTTTTCACTCCTTTCATTTAGCACAGAGGTATTGACAGAGTTAGGCAGGGCCTGATTGGAGAATTGCAAGGCTCTGCTCTCCATTGAGTTTCTCTGTTAGTGAAGATCTTTCTAGAATTGCTGTAGTGATCTATTGCATGATGAAGGAGCATCATTTCTTATCTATGCCTTAATAGAGTGTCTGAAAAGTAGGACAAAGAGCTCGTATAAAGAAGTTCTGGTCACCAGTTTCTCTGGTGAGAAGACTGAGGGAGCTGTAGAGACATGAGGGTTGCTTGAATTAGGCACTAAATCCACCTATATGATGGTTGTGCTTAATGATGCTTGCTCCTTGAGGAGACTCTGTAATTGTCTTTGGGAGGCACAGGTGTTGGCTCTGATTGCAGCTCTGTTATTTGAGCTCTTAATAACACTGCCCAGTAGAGTCTCCAGAAAACAATGCTGGATTTCTGTAGTACCTGCACTTAGTGCCTTCACAGCAGAAAATGGATTAAAAGCATATTGTAAGAATTCAGAGTAACAGAGCTTTGATCTTACTTTTAGAACAGGTATTTTCCCCTTTTCATGTGGAAAGTATGGCACCTCCACAAGAACAGAGTTCAATGCTTCAGTAATTACAGGATATTTTACACAGATTGAGTACCAGGTTTGTGTAGTTGATATTGCATGGCCTTTGTAGGACTAAAATGTTGAATGTGTTGTGGAAGGGTGTGCAGATCTAATCTGACATCCCTATGGATGGGAGTACGTGGGGAAAGGGAATTCTATTTTAACAATCTGCCATAATTTGGTATGGGTTTTGGAGGCCTCTTTAACATACCAGGTTAAATTCAAGTTTTTTCTTTATTTGTTTTGGCAGATGAAGGAGCACTAGTGAAAGGAGCAAAAAAACTGGGTTATGTATTCACAGGACGGACTCCCCATTCTGTTATCATTGATGCGGTGAGTGGTGGGTGCACATGGCACAGGCTGCCAAGCTCATGCAGAGCATAAAGGTGTCCTCCCTGGTCCCTGGGGGCCCTTCTCCAGGGCCTTGAGGATCCTACATGCAGAAGTGTTACGAAGACTGACAAGAGTTGTCTTAATCTATTTGAAGACACCGAGTCCTTTGTCCCTCTGTGTGGTGTGGGTGACAGGAAGTTGCAAGCTTACATGGGAAATGCCAGCAGTTGTGCCTGAAAAATATTTCCCTTGTCTAGGAGGCACAGTGAGGAACACTCACATTAGAAGAAAACTCGTGCCTGGGAGGTTTTCTGACTGTTATATTTAATGGTTGCTGTTCTTCCAAATGCTTCATTTCTCTATTCTGAGTAAGATGTTCAGTAGAAGATGTATCTGCTTGAGAAGCTGTGTGTGCAGGAGCGCACAGTTAATGGATTGCAGTTGACACAGGCAGCCTCAAACTCACGGGGCTACATTCAGACTGAAGTTGCAGTCTAAGCTAAAGTAGCTTCAGGTTTACACAGATAAAGCTGGGTGCTCAATAAGAATAATGGCTGTGTTTTTGTCCTTCTTCTCAGGTATGTCCCCTTTCAAATTTCTTAATACACTGCCAAGCTGAGCACTTGAAACACATCTTCTAGGTCTCGTCACAAACTTTTTACAAATTCTCAAGCTGCTTCTTAGTTGGAGGGATGAGCAGTGTAATCTAGAGCCATCTGAATGCTTCTCAGTGGGAACAGCCAGGCCTGCCTGGCCTAGTTGTAACCTCATAATACAAAGCTGAGCGATATCCAGCAATAAAATCTGTCACTCCCAGAGATTCTTGTCTCTCCTTATTGCCTCTATCAGTGGCAGCACATAAAAAATGGTTTAGAGGTGCTTTTTAATCTTGGGGATGTTGCTGAGTTGCTATTGTACGTGTCTGTACTGCAACTAGATTTTACTGCAGCACTTTCTTTAACTGCATGCTACAAATACCACTGGATTTCTATGACTCTGGTAACTCCTACAGCTCCTTCTATGCATTATACAATAGGAAGGGCAGGTGTTTTAAAATGTTTCTCCTGCTTCAGCTTGTTCCTGCTCAGCCCCAGCGGAGAGTTGTTGGTGACAACAGGAATTTCTCCTCAGTTAATCTATTTTTTTTGGCCATGAAAATTTTAATTAATATTTTTGTGAATTTAAATAAAAGGAATACTGACGGAGATCAGTCAAAGATTATTGTAATACTAAATCTGAAAAGCATGCTTATTTTAACTTGGAAAAATGCCTCCAGCCTGTAATATGTCTCTTAGTTGATGGCTGTTGAGACCTAAATATGCAGCTTACTTCAGAGCATGCTTACTCAAAAAGGATAAGGTATTAACTCCTTGTAATGGTGTAGCAGTAGTAAATGAAGGATGCCACGATGCAGGATGTTGAATTCAGTTCTTTAAATAGGGCTCTGCGTCCTTTAACCAGCGGAGGGAGCCATTGCCACATTTATTTATACTGGGATGTGTGACCAAGACCCCTGATCCGCTCGTGTGTTTGCACGTGTAAGAGTATAATGCAGATTGTACTTACAGTAATACACTCTTTTTTTCTTTTGCAGCTGGGGAAAGAGAAAACATTTGAAATCCTTAATGTGCTGGAGTTTTCCAGGTAAGTTTTCCTCTAATATGCGAAATGCAGGTTAGTAAGGAAACCCTTCTTACAAAAATGTTATTGAGAATAAAAAGTTACAGCTGATAGAGTAGAAAAGCAGAACTTCCTTAATTTTTGTCCTGCCCCTTCATCTTCTTATTTCTGATGCACTATGAATGAGTTATCAACTGCTGTCTGTTGGCATGGGAACATAAAACTTTCTCCTGCCATTGCAGCTCTGTTCATTTATTGAGAAGTTGCTGGCCTGGAAGCATCTTGCTGTGACTCAGGGATATCCTGATGTGTCACTTGCCTACTTCAAGAAAGTACTTTGAGGTTGCACTTTTATAGTGCTTCTGTGAATTACTTTTTGAGTAGATGGAAACTGCAGCTGGAAGTGCCTCTTCTTAAGAACCACACCAGCTATGAAAAAATAAACACTGCAAGCACTCCTAACTTGTCAGGCTCATTAGGAAGGGCATTGCTTGGGTAACAAGAAGCTTTGATGAATCAGACCCCTAAATGACTGGAGACAACAAGGTGCTTTTTCTTTGTCAGTTGATGAAGTTGTGTCAGCTTGGATGGTGCTATTCAGCATTCCTTTTTTTCTGGGATTTTTTTTTCCCCCCTACTCTTGCTGGGGATTATAACCTTGAGCTCTTGTTCTCTGCTGTCTTTGAGCTGGCTGGTTGTTCTCTAAAGGAACTATGTAAAACTAAAGGTGGGGATGATTTTGGCAGGCAGCTTTTCCTGTGTCCTGGCTTGCTTTGAGGATTATTCTTGCTTCCCTCTTTCCGGTCAGAATGTAACTATTTAAGCTTGGGGGAAGTGTCTAAGAAGTCAGTGGAAGAGTCTTTGAGAGTTGGTGACAAGTTGACCATCACTTTGGAGACTGGAGACAGGAATAGCCACGGCTTGCAGGGAGCAGAAAAAAGCTGTCTTAGTTCTCCCCTGTGTGTAGCACCTTCCCACCTGACACTGAGGGAGTTCCTGAAATTAGTTTTCAAAAAACACATCCCAGTATTATTAGGATGTTGCAGAAATTCCGGGCACAGTTAATTGCTGTCCTTTCAACCCCTCTTCAGAAGGCCTCAAACAAAAGGGTTTTGCTTTGTCTGATGATAGAGCATTCTTTAGTCCACATGGCTCTTGAGCACTGAAAAGGGGCTACATTTCTCAAAGCAGCCTCAAGAGGAGAAGGAAGATGGCTCTGCACTCTGTACATGTTGGCTAAAATGTAGTGATAAAGGAGGATGTTTCTGAGTTGTCCTTTTTCTAAGGAAGAGATTTATATGAAACCACGTATTCTTAGGGTTCTTGGAAGTTGGGAGTTTTTTCCAGTGGCTCTTCTAAAGGAGAGATTGATAAGTAAAATGCCAAGACTTCTTAAAAAAATTATCCTTGCCTGCCTTCCTCTGCTACAAGTCAGTGTACAGTATGCTACTGTCTACATTTTTTTTTTTTAAGATATATGCCAAACTTGACTGTCTTATCCTTGCTCAGGGAATCTGACTTCCTTCTACTAAATCCCAACTATGTGGGTCTGATTAGACCAATATAAAGAATCTATAGAGACCAAGAACTAATCTGTGCAATGATTCCTTTCTATGATGTTTTTGCTTTTTTTTGAGTTAGGAAGTTAAATAACTGCCCTTGTCAGTGGATGGTTGTTTGAATGTCTGTTATGCCTATAATAAAGATGTAATCAGCCTTAATGATTCCATTTCTAGAGTCCCCAAAGCAAGTTTGCATGAGGAATAAGGAAAAACTGAGAGAGAATAATGAGAATAAATGTGATTCCTCTTCTTTCAAGATGATTTTATACCATCTTGCTCTTTTTCAAATTCTTGCTCTCATTTGGATGTAAGTCTGGAGTGCTTGCCAATGGGAGACATAGGGCTGAAGCTGGAAATAGGCAATTTAGTATTTCTCCTTCTGGTCAAGGGTTGTGGGATCTTAAGTTACTGCTGTTCTATCCCATTTGATCTCAGATGCACTAAACACATCTGAGAAAACTCACTGGTTAGAGCACCACTTTGACTAATGAAAGCAAATATTTTTCTTTCAATAGCAACAGGAAGAGAATGTCGGTGATTGTTCGAACTCCGGCAGGACAGCTACGCCTCTACTGCAAGGGGGCTGTAAGTAATTATGCTGCCTGATGGAGAACACTGCCAGTTATTGTTTCAACAGCTGTGGCTGATGCTGACATTTCGTGTCTCATACATAATACCTGTTGGCTTTCTGTTTAGGGCCAAGTGATTTAAGAGAGCTGTCATTCCTCCTCTTAAATCCTTTTGCAGGCTGGAAGTCTGCTAGATTTTCTACTGCCCAGCTGAAATCCTGGAACTACTGGGAGCAGTACCCTTACTTCAGCAAAACCAGGGCTTCACCCAGCTGTGCAGCAGGAGCTCAGGAGCTGGACTAAATGCTGTTGTCTGAACTTACACCACTAAAATTTGTTCTCAAGTGCTCAGCTCTTGATCTGGCTTTTCTTGCATCTCTGCACCTGCTGTTATTTGTCATCATGACTTGCACCACGTTGTGCTTCTGTCTTCGCTGCCAAGAGCAATAACTTAGCACAGTACAAAGGCTCCAAAACTAGCATTGTCCACAGCCAGAGAGTGGTTCTAATTGCAGTGGAAAACTATGGAGCTGGCTTTTTGCAACAGGGAAAAACTCTTTTTGACCTCTGTGAGGATCTGGTTTACTTGAATTTTTCATGACATATGAAAAATTCACTATTCTGTTGTTCACTATTCTGTTGCTTCCATTTACCTCCCCTGATTTGATGAAGATGTGCTGGCTTCATGCTGGTGTGGTGGAATTAAGCCCACTGCCATTGTGTGGTAGTTCACAGTTGTATGCCTAATATGACCACACAGACTTGAAACTTGCTTGTTCATGCCATGTCTGAATTCCCACTGTTCTTTGGAGTGTGGCACTGGAAGGGATGGAGAACAGGAGGGCTTGTAGTACAAAATTTCTTGCTGTTTTCCATATGAGCAGACCTAGATGTATCAATGTGTTACTTCTGCCATTCATGTGAACTGGAAGTTAACTGCCTATTCTGCATTAACTCTTCCATGTTCTGGTAGTCATCCTCTGTCCTGTCACTTCCATAATAAATAGGTTTGTGTGCCTGTCTCTAATCAGCATTAGATGTAGGCCTGTTTACTTAGCTTGAGAACAGATGTCTGAGTAAAAGTAGGGATTCTGTGTTACATGTGTTTGTAGGATTTGTTCTGGTAGTTGCAGAATAAAATCCAGAGACTCTAGGTATGTAGGTGATGCTATATTTTGATTGCAGCTGTTAGCTGGGCCTTTTCAATTGTCCTTTGATTTACTGATAAAAAAATCTGCTGCAGGAAGAAGGTTGTTTCTGAGAGAATGTCGTGGTAGAACATGATCAGTGTTTCAGCCTTTTATTTTTTTTTAATATCAATGGGAATATTTTCTAGAAAGGATTGCAGGAAACTCTACTGCATGGGTGTGCAATATGTACTGAATAAGACCAGATATTTTTGTTCTCTGAAAATCAATATATTGACAGTAATTTAAAAGAAATGTTCTGTACTACCCAGTAATGGAGACCTCTTTAGGGAAAGAGAGGAGAAGGGCAGAGTATACCTCTGTCTCTATTATTTAAAGTGGACGCAGGATCTCTGCCTCTGGGCACAATTACTCAAATCAGAGTCTCTAAAACCCAAATATATTACTTATAAATGTAGTTTTGGTTTTGATATTAGCAAGTCCATTCAGGCTGCTTCTCTTGAGCTTGTAAATACACAAATGGCAACTTCATACGTAGACTTACTGTGTTGTAATGAATTTGGTTTTAATAGGATAATGTAATTTTTGAGAGGCTTTCAAAAGATTCCCAGTATATGGAACAAACACTGTGCCATCTTGAATACTTCGCAACGGAAGGTAAGAGAAACAGCATGCCATGAGAATTCAGTTTATGGAATTATTGGCAGCATCTTCTGCATTGTCTAAGCTCTGTGGTGTCAGCTAACATGATTGTGACGATAAATTAGTATGTGGTGTGTTACCAGCAAATTAACAGCTATAGGATGACTTCAAGTGAAAGGAGGTTTTTGTCTGACCTCTGTGGGAGTCCAGTAAGGAAGTGGAATTTGAAAGGAAAAGGTGATTTTCTGTGTGTCCGCAATGCTGGAAAAGGGTGTGAGTTGTGCTGCCCAGAACAACTTAATTACATTGCAGTTGGAGATGTTTTTTACCAGGGTAGAAGTCAGATACCAGTGTCCCTGGATTTGTAAAGCAGAATGACAACCTGAATTGTCTAGGAAGCCTGGTAGACTGAGACAAAGATGATCTGAAATGGTCTGTAAGACCTTTAACTGATGTAACACCTCTGTTCACAGTGAAGCCCTGGGCTTTGTTCCCTCTTCTGCAATAGCATAGGATACCTGAGTTACAGTAGAAACATGAACCAGTGTTTTTCTAACAAAATCTGAAAATACCAGTCGGCTTTAAAAACAACCCCAACTTTTTGCAGACTCCCATGTTCCCAATACTGGAACTTTTGTATTTTATGTGGCACACAGTCCTTTTTACTTGATTTGTGACAGGGAAAAAAAATCATTACTTTTCTGTTAGTTTTTGCCAGTGATCTAATAAATTTATTTTCATACTTCATGGACCTCTTCTGTGCATGTGTAACTCCCATTATTTGTGTGAGTTACATTGGTACTCTGCAGGAAAGCACAGTCTTGCTAAAAGGAAGCATGAGCTATGCAGGATGCTTGACTAAGTATATCACCAATTATGGTATGTAGTCTGTTCTTTAATACAATCTTTTTAAAAATACATGAAAGCCAAGCTTGCTTTTATACTTAATAAAAAGGTTTTGTCCAATACTCTTCTGATTTGCACCAACATTAGTGCCAAAAGTGGTTAGCTTTTGTTGAAATCTGACTGCTTTAAAAAATATACAGGGAGATTTTGTGGAATCCAGAGTTCAGCAGTGTGTGTTAGAAGCTCTTGTTGTTCCAGCATGAGAGTTAGGTTTTAGCGTTCATGACATGTGAATGATTTGATGATACTCAGTGTAATTTTACTGTGGGTAATGGCTATCTTGTGTTTTTTAGGTCTGAGGACGTTGTGCATTGCTTATGCAGATCTGTCAGAGAAGTCTTACAGAGAATGGTTGAATGTCTACAATGAATCCAGTACAGTTCTGAAAGACAGAACTCAGAAGCTGGAGGAGTGCTATGAAATAATTGAAAAGGTAAAACATACTTTTTTCATGATCAGATGCAGATTCCCTTACATGTGTGTTTTCCAGTGGAGTTTGGGCTTTATACAGTGAAATAAACTGGTAATATCATAGATGAGAAACTGAAGAGGTGCTCTTAGATAGTAGCCTGTTTAGTCCACAGTTTCAGTCTGTAAATCTGAGATGAATATACAGATGAAAAATAATTTCTACCCCTTTTCTCACACTATTTTTATCTTGCTGTTTTATGAAAGGTTTACAATTTATGTAAATTGTTATGTTGCACCAAGTTCTCATGTACTGGAGTATGAAGAAATGTGTTCCTTTTCATACA
>JAHLSL010000023.1:9866476-10030992 GCA_025920805.1 Petroica traversi
ATACACCAGTCAATTTCAGGGTTGTTTTAGGCACACTGTAGGGCTGAAAAAAAAGTGAAAATCTGAACTCCATACAAATTGCAGAGCGCTTAATTTTGGAAGGGGAAAATGAGTGTCAGAGAACCTATTTGAAACGCTTATCCCACAGAGAATGAAATGTTAAAATGCCAACACTAGGGGCCAGTGTTTCTCTGAGCCTTGTTGGTCTTGCTGCTTTCTGAAGTGCTGGTAGCTGTGCTCCTCACCTGCACAGGTTCATGCTCTTCCCTCTTGCTCCAGGTATTTAATTTTATTTATTGGTTTCTTTAAAACATCAGTATATTTTAAAATTAATATTAAAATGATGCTTAGGTTCTGGAGCACTGTTGTTTATTTAAGTTAGTTGGGACAAAACTGTAGGATTATAGAATTGGCCTGATTTGCAAGGGCCCTTAAAGATCATTGAGTTCCAATCCTCCTGCTGTGGGCAGGGACACCTTTCAATAGGCCAGGTTGCTAGAGCTGCATCCAACCTGGCTTTGAATACTTCCATGGATGGGGCAGCCACAAGCAGGTTGAAACTAGGATAGAAGCAGACTTTCAGAGGGTAAGAGAAAAGCTCCAAGTTCTCTGTCAATAAGAGCTGAAGATTGGGTCTTTCTTTTCCAAGTCATGTCTAAAATGGTCTTTTGTGTTTATAGTGTGACAGTAACAGTGTGATTATCTCATCCTTGATCCTGTAGGTTTGGGTATCTCCTTTCAGCTTTCTGCTTCTTGCACTGTGCTCTCGTACTCTTCTGTTTTCACTGATGTCAAAACTGAGCATTGCTTTTGCTATACCTCAAAACGTGTCCTCAAGCTGCAGATCATTTTTGGTCATCTACTTTTTCTGCCTTTTTCACAACTCAGTACCTGGTTTAAGGAAAAAGGGAATCTGTGAGTGGGTTGTAGACCTGGAATTAGGAACTATCTAATGTGTGCCTTCCTGTTAATATTTGCTTGCCTGTCATACCAAGAAGCAGGGCTTCCAGATAAACTGGCTTGTGGCTGTAACACAAAATATAATGTATTTTAACGAGCTGGGGTTTTTTCATCTAAGGGCTCAAATGAGACCAAAAGAGCCACTTTTCAGTCTGAGTGCTGAGATTGCTGGATCACAGTACAGGTGCTCGAACTGGCTTTCTTCCCCAGCCATTTTCTGGCTAAGAAGGCTTTAGGAGGTGCAGTGGTAACTCTCCTGCTCAGGTAGCTCAGCCACGCTGATCCTATGTCATGCTGTGCTGTCATGTGTAACTTCCTAACCAGTGATTTGGGGAAAAAAAAGACAACCTGCAATTGCACACTTGGATTATGTTTGTAACCTTCAAATGTTGCTGGCATTGACAGAGCTGATGTTTCATTGGGAGGCTATAGAGTACTAAAGCACAGTGACTTGCATGAGTTTATTCTGCTACATTTCCCAGCTGAAACTCTCATAGCAAAAATGAAGCTTTGTCAAGACCTGTTACTAATGCCAGGTTATGCACTGTATGGAGACCCATTTGTCCTTCTTTTCTTTAATTGTGCTTAGATTCATACAAGTGGGAGCTGCTTTTAATGCCCTCTTCATGGAATCATGGAAAGGTTTGGTTTGGAAGGGGCTTGTTTTATGCTCCCCACCATGGACAGGGACACCTTTCATTAGACCATGTTGCTCAAATATCTATTCAACCTGGCCAGGAACACTTCCAAGGATGGGTCAGCCACTTCTGTAGGCAAACCTGTTCCAGTGTCTCACCACTCTCATCATAAAGTAGTCCTTTCTTTATGGCTGGACTAAATCTACCCTCTTTCAGTTTAAAACCATCAGACCTTGTCCTGCCACTGCTGGCCTTGGTAAACAGTCTTTATCCATCTCTTTTATAAGCCCAGTTTTTATATAGAAAGGCCACAGTAAGGTCACTGTGAAGCCTTATTCCCAGGCTGAACAACAACAACTTTCCTTACCACTTATGTTCATTTGTCTTCATTTCTGTTGAATAATTTTAGACCCTGCGAAGAATAGAATATGCTCCCTTTTTCTGTGCAATTTCTGAAGTGATACAGTATACCTAAACTTATTTCAATTTGTTTTAAGTTAAACATCTCTGCATATGTAAGGAATCATTAAAATGTGTTTAGAGGTAAAATCTGAGTAGACTGTACCTTATTTCTTAGCTATTTTTCTGCCTTTTTTATTGCTATAATGTATCCAAATCTTCTCAAGCAATTGTTTTAAAATTGCCTAAGAATACAACTAACTCTGTAGTATTAAATTCATTGTATGAGATGTGTTTTTCTAGCAGACATCTGTGTGTTGATTAGAGATACTTGGATTGATTAATGTTCATACCACTTATATTACACAAATGTAATGATTAGATCCATAAATAGTTGCAATAATTTTTACTTTGAGTGATTGTATCCAGTCTGTATTTACATTTTATAGACGGAAATTAGTTTAAATGATGCAATGCCAAATAATTTTTGTTTTGTGAGCTTAAATATATAAACTGTGACTAATCATCATGTTACTATGGTGATTAGTGAATGGTCTAGTACATATGTTCATCTATAGGCTAACTTTGGACTTTTATAACTTCAATTAATTATTCTTGAAATGTTGCCATCTTTATGATCAAAAACACTCTGTTCCATTCTGTACCTCTTGAAATGTGCTTTGTGTGCAGAGGAAGTACAATAGCCACGCTAGAAATTTACTGTGGTGTATATCTCTTGTCAAAGTGCAGTATTAGCAGTGAGATGCAACATGCTGTCTTAATTCCTTTTTTGAGTGCATTCCAAACAGAGGTTTATCTGAAAAGAATTTGAGGGATTGTTTTCTTTATTTTTGTTCCCCAGGATTTGCTGCTTCTTGGAGCTACAGCCATTGAAGACCGCCTGCAAGCAGGTGTTCCAGAAACAATAGCCACACTAATAAAGGCAGAAATTAAGATATGGATTCTGACAGGTGACAAACAGGAAACAGCTCTCAATATAGGTATCCATCTTTCTGGTTACTCTGAATTTTTCTGATATGTAGCAGGATGCATGCTAGATGTGCTATGTGGGTTTCTGAATAGAATCAGGCCTGCTGCTTTTAGGGTGGTTCCTTGGTAGCAGAGCACAGACTTGGAGAAGGGATTTGGTAGTGAAGTCTTCGCTATGGGTGCCAGGCTGTATTATTTTTTTAAATTTTGTTTTGAGGCAAAAGGGACCCTTCTGCTCTTGGTTAAATGCAGTTCTAACGGAATTAATATATCTAACTCTGCTTTCTGATGGTAACAGGAGAACTCAACCAAGCTAATATTTCTGAAACAGTTTTAGGCCTCTTTTTTTTTTCTTTTCTTACTGACTGCCTTTTCTAGACTTGAATTCAGTATGAGCTCAGAAAGACTGAAGAAATAGCTCCTTTAACAGAGGAAAACATATGCTCTTAAGGTTCCACAATTGCATTTAGATTTACAGATTAATCTGTTTAGATGTACAGGTGTAAGTTAAGAGGAATTTTAACAGCATAGGTTGTTTTCTCAAACTCATGCTGACTTGGAGATTCTCCATCAGTGATGCTCTGTATCTGAGCAGATTACATTACTAATCTGGACCTAGATTACCTTTAGTAAAATCATAGATTATTTTTAGTAACGTCTCAGGCATTTGCCTTTCTTTTGGTCTGTTTTGGTTTTTTTAAGTTGTTTTTCTGTTCTGCTTGATTCAGTGAAATTTCAGAATTCAGTCTGCTTGACTGGCTAGAAGTTGTGTGCTTTTCAAAACTAGATCACATTTGATGTATCTTTGTATGTTGAAGGTGATATCAAGAGGTGAAATAACTGGCTGAACTGATACAGCTGTAGTAGAAATAATAAGCAGACAATTTGCTTAAAGGCTGGTTATCTGGTTTAAATTACTATCTGCAGATTTTGCTTTCTTTTCAAGCAGTAGTTAACTTGAAAAGGGAAACACCCTATTTTAAATAGTTTAAAAATGTTGCTACACATTTTAATGTAAATAAGTGAAATAAATTGATACATTTACCAACAGCAGCTACCTTAAACACCAGTAAATGAGCTTATTCTGAAGACTGTGAAGGAGATTAACTTCCACCTTTCTCTAAAACTATTGGTTTGCTGTTTCTTTTATTATAGCAACTTGAGAGGAATAAGTATTTCTCTTCAAACTTCCAAATAACCCTTTAGTTTAAGGTACAGCTTTGTAGTAAAACTCTAACTTAATTAGCTTCATTTTCAAGTTGGCATGAAAGTATAAACATGTGGCACCCTTCCAGTTTTTGTGTGTAACCCAATAAAACTGTAATAAACCTCCAGCTTAAAACCCAATCCACGTGTACTCTGTATGTTTCAGGTATAAATGTGCTATCTGGGGAGCAAAGAGTATTTTCACTCTCTCATTGTGTTTGGAGTTCATGCATATTGACTCTTGCTCACCGTATGGATGTGTATTGAGGGATATTTCAGCTCTTGGCAGCTGTGTCGAGGAGCTGGAGTACTTTGTTCCTCCAGCTTCCTCTTGATTCTTTCGTTTTCAGAGTTTACATGTAGTCTTTGTCTCTGGATTGCATTTTTGGCTTCTCTGGAGAGTAATGGTTGACTTTCTGTGGCGTGCCTTCCACTCAGCCATGTACCTGCCAATAGTTCTGCAGGTGAGGAGAGTGTCCATGATATCAATCATTTGAACTCTAGCTCTTGA
This sequence comes from Petroica traversi, assembly GCA_025920805.1. Classification (NCBI taxonomy): domain Eukaryota; kingdom Metazoa; phylum Chordata; class Aves; order Passeriformes; family Petroicidae; genus Petroica; species Petroica traversi. The sequence goes on from JAHLSL010000023.1 coordinate 9,871,181, forward strand.
AAATGGGACTTCCAAGTTCAGAGGATCTCTAAGCATGACCTACAAGCCACTGTGGAAGGCTTAATTGTGTTCTTGCAGCTTCATACTTTTCTTCAAACAGGCTTCAGACTCTGGTTCATCTGTGCCTTTCAGTGAGACAAAAACACGCATGATAGATTTCTCTTTGCCATCATCCTGGTGCTCAGAACACCAGAATTGCTGTATTTCCAGCCAATAACTTTCCTAGGAAGAGATTTATTTTTCTGGGAATGAGAGTATAGTTTTTACTCAAGTGTGTCCTTCCCTGAGCCATGGATCAGTCCCTACAGCTGAGCTGAATGCTCTTACCTAGGGTGTGCACTGAGAGCTGCAAGCACTGCATTACAGTGTTTTGGGTTTGAGGTTGGAGGGGACCTTTGAAGATACAGTCCAGTCCTCCTGCTCCCTCCCTGACAGGGACATCATTCATAAATCAGGTTGCTTAAAGCTCCATTCAGCTCAGCCTTGAATACTTCCAGGGATGGAGCATCCGTAACTTCTCTGGGCAACCTGTTCCAGTCTTGCTACCCCCATAACTATAAATGTCTTCTTTATGTCCAGTCTAAACCTACTCTCTTCCAGTTTGAAATAACTGGCCCTTGACCTGCCACTACAGGCCTTGGTAAAAAGTCTTTCTCACTCTTTGTTGTAAGTCCCTTTAATATGTTAAAAGGTCTCTCCAGACTTCTGTTCTGTTCTCCTGGCTAAACAATCCCACATCTCAGCCTGTTTTCATAGTAGAGATGTTCCAGCCCTCTGATTGCTTTTGTGGCCTTCTTTTGTACTTACTCTAACAGGTTCATGTCTTTTTTGTGCTGGGGGCCCCAGGACTGGGTGCAGTACTCCAGGTGGAGTCTCACATTCAATTTTTCATCACTTAGGTACTTCTCAGTAGGGCTGCTTTCAGTCTGTTCATCCCCAGTCTGACCTGAAGGATATTTATGATTGTTGCAGCACAGGTACAGGACCTTGCACTTGGCCCTGTGCAACTTGATTGGGTTCTCACAGGGCTACTCCTCAAGTGGATCAAAGTCCTTCTGGATGCCATCACTTCATTCCAGTGTTATTTAGATGCGCCATTCAGGTTCATGTTTTCTTAAGACTTGCAGAGGGTGCACTTGATCCCTGTCTGTCCCTGGTGAAGATAGCCAATTTCTGGTCCCAGGACTGGCCTGAGGGACACTACTCACTACTTATCAGACCCATATGCTTCCAGTTCAGAGAAAGGAACACTCCTTGGTGTGCTGTGCTTTATTTCAGTTGGCATTCAGGAGACTGAAGCCATGCCAGCACACTTGCCTGTATCCCTATGCAAAGTTGGAGCAGGGCATTTGTGCCCTCTCTAAATACAGAGAATAATCATTCTTCCCTCAGATGCTGGATTCTGTATGCCTGCAGTATGAATGTGCCTGTGGGCTATGATCTTGAACTCTGGTTCAAGCAATCTTTCTCCCAGGACACTTGAAGGAAAATAAGTCCCAGAAGTACCTGATTCATCTGCTTCATGGACTTTGAGTCAGACTTTTAATTTAAAAGAGCTAGATATCAACTTACAGGTGTGGGTTGACATTTTATACCTGGCTTTGAACCAGCAGTTGGTCTTATTTTACTCAGAAGCATTGACAAAAATACTTATCTTAGAGTGTATTTTTACTCGCCATGTTAGTATTGCCAGTAATAACTATTACAAAACTATTATAAAACTTAAAAGTATTACTAGGAATATCTAAAATTACTCCTTGTACTCTTACAGTTGCCAGCTACTTTTGCTTTATAGTAGTGCTAGATTTTAACATAATCTCAGTCCTGAAATGTATAGATCCCCTATAAACCCTTGTTAGGCTTGATTTACATTTTCCTATTCCAGTCTTGATCTTTCTGCTAATGGGATGGCAAGATGCAAAATAGCCTTAATTGCAGGATAAGTTCTTTAGAGTCCATGATTTCCAAGGTCCACAGCAGAGCAACTGTTTTCCACAGCAATTTTTTTTCTTCTGGCTTGACTTCTCGAACGGCATCTTGCTCATTTTGGAAGAGGTAAAGTGAAGCAGTGAGCAGTGGTTTAGAAATTACAGCTTGCTATTGCAGCTGCTGTTCTAATCAAATGCTACTAGAGAATCCTTTTGAATTAGTTATGCTGAATTTGTAACAGCCTACTGCACAGGACTGTTGCTTTAGCCTGGGGAAATAATAATCCTGTTATGGAGGGAAGTGCCTAAATTTGTAATATTCTCTTTTTCTCAATAAAAATAAGGAAGTTTTTTTCAGCCTGGGACTAACTTAAAGATGGCAAACTGACATGAGAAAAGAGTCAATGTTTTGCCTATAACTGTTGGAGGTTTGCTGCTTAGCTCTATGCTACCACCTAAGACTTGATCACAGGCAGAATCAGAGACTGTCTGCAAAGCTTTCATGTTGTAGGCTGCACTTCATTAGAACATACTTCATCCTTTTCCCAATAGGTGTGAGTTCAGTGTTGTTCTGTATTGTTCTGTGAATCAGAAATTAAACCCGGGCTTGTTAACATGTATTTGCAAGGTTGCACTTGATATTTATAGTCCACACAGCTGTGAAAATGGAGGAGAAACTAAACCTCTGCAGGTAATCAGACCTGCTGCCTGAGAGTGCCTTGCTGTGATACATGCATGTCTTCCACAAAGGAAGAAGAGAGATTTACTTTCTTGACAGAAGTCATGCATGCAGACATGTTAACCCTGGATTATACCTACAAAACTAGCCCAATTATAAAACCTCTGTAGCCTGAGGAAATGATTTGCATTGCAATTGATAACCCAGTATGGCCTTTCTAAGGAGCCAAGAATCCCAGAGATGATTTCATGCCTCAGTTGTTCTCTTTCTGTTGTAAGATATGGAAAGAGGCACTTCATCTTTTTTCTGTGACTGTGGTGTTCACCTTTTGAATCTGTCAGCCTTGCAGTGGTTCTTGACTGGGACATTACTCTTATACTGCAATAGCCCCTAGTTCCCAAGAAAAGTAAGACTTCCCAAGACCCCATTTTATTTGATAGCAATTTCTTAAACTGCTGTATTTAATTTCTATTAAAAAAATATTAGAAATAAAAAATAATTGTATTGAATTTCCTTTTTCTATGTAACTTAGATGAGCAATAAAAGATGTATGCTTCAAATGAATTAATTCTCTGCTATTTTATGAAGCTGACATCACTGTGCCAATCCCAAGTGAACTTGGCTGAGGTTTTAGTATAATGTAGTGGGGTCAGTTTGATGCAAGCTTGCATTTGTCTCTTACCATTAATATAAGCAGAATTAACATGTTAATTCTGTAAATGATTAAACTTTATAAAAATAAGATCTTTTAATATATTGAGAGTTTTTGTTTTGGATTTTGGTGTCCTGGAAATGTACAGAGCTGCCTTCTGGGTTCTGCTCCAGACTATGATAACTTGCTCTCATTCTTTCATGTCTCAATCCCACATTAAGAATAATCTAGTCCAATTACCTCATGCCTGTAGGAGTTGGTAGGGGTTCTGTGAGGGTCATTGATCTGTACTTCTTGATGAAGCTCAGAACCTTCCACACTGAACACTCAGGAGTAAAAAATGCTCACATAAGCTTTGTGTGGGCTAAGGGAACTGAGTAGCATCAACTGAATACCTGTGTGCACTTCCAGTCATCTGGCACAGATGCAACTGTGCATTCAGATCTGTTCTTGTAATGTGCTGAAGGCAAACCTGCCTTCAAGTAGACTTAAAAAAAAAGTAAATATGATGTAGGGGTATGGGTTATATTTACTGCATCCAGTTCATGTTTTCTTTAATTAAAACATCTGAAGCGATGTATTTGAAAATGTAGATAGAATGCAGCCTGTGTTCCTTGTAAATCTTCCATGTTGGAGTGTGTCCTATACACCAATGTTTCCAGCAGTCTGCCTGATAAGAGTAAATCCTCAAAAAATATGTTTTCATTTGTCCTATAGATGCTTATATTAAGGTTAAGCTTAAAGCTTCGATAGTCTTTTAAAAAGTAAATCCTTGCGTTTTATTTTCTTTTTCTGCCCTTCTTGCAGGGTACTCTTGCAGACTCATTTCGCAGAGTATGTCTCTCATCCTGGTCAATGAAGATTCGCTAGATGTAAGTAAGCAAATTCTGTGGAATTCTTGACAGAAAGAGGTATCGCTAACAAGATGGAAAGTTGTCAAGCTTTCACACTGAATTTCTCTTGCTTACCCTTAGGGGGTAGCAAGATAAACAATTCAAGCTGAAACACAGGTGTATTGTGTAAAGTGTACTCCAGAGGTCTTCAGTCACAAACTGTGCAAATCAAACTGAAGTCTCAGAACGACCAACTTCTTAAGTGGATGGGTTTGATTCTGCTGCAAACTGGAAAAATCAGGAATATGGTTAAGTTTTAAGGGATAGATGTAGGAGTAACGTTTGAAAAAAAACTTGGGTTTTTTTCTGTCTTCAGTACTGCATGGAGCAGCTCTAACCCCCACCTACATTGTGAGCTTGCCTATGTTCAGTAGCTTTTGAGACCTAAAATCAAAAATTTTCTGCAAATGGTTGCTCCTCATGTATATACAAAAATTAAAAAGAAAAATCATCTATTTGTACATGGATCTTCCCAGGAGCTATCTTTCCATTTTGTGTGTTTCAATGTTCATATCAATACTGGATATCACTTCAGTATCTGATTTCTGTTGGAAGTATTTGTAAGACAGATGTAAGTACCTATAAGAGGCAGCATCTGACATTTGCATTTAGAATTGGCAGCTTGACTGAATGGGAATGCAAAGCCTGTGTCTTGGAGTACTGCAGGAGCTACTGGATATCTGCAAATCTGGTTGAAGAGGGTAATACTGTTGTGGCAAAGTTATCACCAGCTAAGTGCTGTTTTCCAGTTGCCTTGATGTGATTCCAATAACTTTGTGTGTGGAAAACTTTGGGTACAGAATCCAGCTGTAAACAGTATTGGAAATTTGTCAGTAAACATAGAAACTAGTGGAAGCTTTCAAAACACAAATTTGCACCCCCAGCATATTTGCCAATGACATGAAGCTGTGTGGTACACTCAACACGTTGGAGGGAAGGGATGCCATCCAGAGGATCTGGACAGGCTGAGAGGTGGGCCTGTGTGAACTTTGTGAAGTTCAACAAGGCCAAATGCAAGGTGCCAAACTTGGGTCAGGGCAGTCACAAGCACAAGTCTAGGCTTGGAGGAGAATGGATTGAGAGCAGCCCTGAGGAAAAAAACTTGGGGATGTTTGGAGAAAAGGCTCCATGTGACCCAGCCATGTGCACTCAGCCCAAAAAAGCCAAAGGCTTCCTGGGCTGCATCCAAAGAATCACAACAACAGGGATGGTTCTCCTCCTCTACTCTCATGAGACCTGACCTGGAGTGCTGTGTTCAGCTCTGGGGCTCCCAACACAAGAAACCTGGATCGGTTGGAATGAGTCCAGAGGACGGCCACTCAGTTCACCAGAGGTCTGGAGCACCTCTGCTATGAATACAGGCTGACAGATTTGGGGCTGTTCAGCCTAGAGAAGAGAAGGATTTGGAGAGACCTTACAGGACCTTGCAGTATCCAAAGGAAACCTACAAGAGAGCTGGAGAGGGACTCTTTACAAGGAAATGTAGTGATAGGACAAGGGGGAATGGCGTAAAGGTGAAAGAGGGCAGGTTTAGAGTAGATGTAAGGAGGAATTCTTTATTGTGAGGGGTGATGAGACACTGGAAAAGGTTGCCTGGAGAGGCTGTGGGCTCCTTGTCCCTGGAGGTGTTCAAGACTAAGGTGGATGGGGCTTTGAGCAACCTGGTCAGGTGGAAATGTCCCTGCCCATGGAAGAGGGTTGAAGTTAGGTGATCTTTAAGCTTCGTTTCAGCTCTGACTTTTCTATGATTTTGGGAAAAAAACAAAAAGGAAATGGAGAACCAGGGCATGTCTGATGAGAAAAGAAACTCGTTATTGATATGTAGTTGCTGTGAAGTGAAGAAAATGGCTTATCACATGATACATCATGATTCTGAAGGTGACTGTGATTCTTTAGCTCAGATAACCTATGTTTTCTAGAACATAAATACAAACTTGTGGAGCTTCTCAGCTGGTGCATCCAAAATGCTTAGTATTGTGTCTGTCTTGCTTTCAGTCTAAAGTAACTCTGGTTTTTTTTTCCCCAAGTACTCTTATTGCCATTTTTAACGTGGAATCGAATTTTTTGAAGTTTGAATATAAAATGTATGTTTTGTTAATAATTGCCTCTTATTCTTTTATTCTAAGTTGTTTTAAATACTTATTGCCATTTTTTCACCATGGGATCTCCATAGTAATATTTATTTTGTGTTGTACCTCTAACAGAAATTTTGACTTCTCTTCAACTGAGCCTAAAAATGGAAGGTTCTCACACTGAAATTCTGTAGCATTATATTTAATATATTCCACCTTTGAAATCTATTAATACTAAAAATGAGTTTTTACAAGATCCAAGTTGAGCTTAGAGCTTTTAAATATTGATACACTTCCCCCTTTGTGCAGTCCCCGTGTGACTTTTCCCTCCCACTTCTGCTCCTTGGCATGCAGCAGCAGGTGAGATGTGATCGAACAACTGTCTTTGCTTGGTTTTGAGAGATAAATTTTTTTCTAAATCATGCACTTCAGGAGAAAAATCGATCATTTCTGTTCTCTTCAGGGAACTCCTGGGTATAAAAAAGACTAATCCCTAGCTTGATTCAGCTGAGTTCTCCAACTTAGCATAATAATCTGCAAACGTCTATCCCTTATAGACTTGACCACATGCATACATATATTCACTTGTTTTTTCTTTTCCTAATAAATCTTTTTGAAATGAGAATATTTTGAGCATGAGATTTACTTTGAGTGTAGTTCTTGGACTCAATTTCTGTTTAATTAAGTTGGAACACCATAAAGTCTTATTGTGCGGCACTTAACCTGGAAAAACTTCTTTCATTGGCATCTTGTAGAATTTTGAGTTGTGGGAGCAGTGAGAAGGGTACCTGAAGAAGGGAAATTGGATGACCAGAAAGCCCTTGGCTGGAAAACCTCTAATGAGGGAGGTGATACTATAGCCAAGGAATGTTGGGTGTGTTCCTCCCCACAAATCCTGCAGAACGAAGAGCTGGGAACGGTATCAGTTGCTTATCACATGGGACTGTATTTAACAGTAGTGGAAGGACAACATTGGAGGGACCCAGTTCTGAACCTGTGGGTAGTATTTTGCTGTAAACTAATCCTGTTGATGTAAAAGGAGCTGCACTGTGAGCGTATTCTACAGAACTCATGTGCCAGAAGTGACAGTCCTGGGTTGTGCTCAGATGTGTGAGTAACAGCAAACAAATACTGCTGTGTAAGAACCCTCAGTGCTGGTGTCTGTTGATAAGATATGATTAAAAGTGTAAGCAGAAGCTGACCTTTCTTACTTTTCCTTTTTTGCTTGCTTCACTGTTGGGATGTACCTGTTTGTGCCACCATGGTATTTTGTAATATTCTTAAAAAACAAGCACAGCTGCACAGTGTAATTTGACATCTGAAGACAGTGACTAGACTTCCCAAATAGTCTTAGTACCCGCAGGAAAGCTTTATGTAGTTATGTTTTATATTATAGCAGTGAAGAGTGAGGACCTGGAAAAGTTGGTTATTTCATTGTTAGTTTGTTCTAGCTATTGTGTAGGGTAGCATTACTGTGAAGATTCTCTAAGGAAGATCTGTTAACCTTGAGAATATTAGATTTATCCAATGACTTTCATAGTCTTCATTCTTAATTGGCATGTTTCCTTCCCACGCTTCTTAAGAGTTAAAAAAAATTAAGGAGATCTTTGACAGGCATCATTATTCATTGTATTTAAATACTGATATATCTGTAGATTTGATATTGTCTCAGAATCATGGATCTCTTAAGATGCAAAGCAGTGACCTGGTCGCTGGACTTAGGCATATGCTAGAAATATCATATCTTGTTGGATTGTTGTCTAAAACTTTTCACTGAAAACTCAGTCTGTGTAAAGGAGGAGAACATGAGCAGAAGGCCGTTAAAAAGAAATTGTTTATCAGCACATTTGTCTTTGAGCAAGGAGTATGGTTCCAGTAGTGTCCTCTACTAGACTTCTAAGAAAGATTTGCACAGCAAATCTTGCTTTCACAGAAAGGTATTATCTTCACCTACAGAATTTCTTTAGCATATGCACCATGTGAGTTTTTTTATGAAAATCTGTGTTTCAAATTTTTGAGCACAATTACAAGAGACAGTGCCTGTGAAGCTCTGAGATACTTTGATGGTGTTGCTTTTGATATCCTGGTTCTCTTCCAGAAGAAGGGGTGTCTGTTCCTTGTCAGTGATGTCATGCTGATTATTCCCAAAGAGCAGGCCAAAAAATATAGTCAGCTTTTCAGACTAAAACAAAAGTTACCTGGTACTCCAGATGCTCCAAAGCATTGGTATCATGTGTGCTTCATCTGCACTAGAAGATAATAAGGTATGCAGGTACTGCTGGGAAGGCAAGAACAGGCCTGGTACTGCTAATGCCATATAGGTGCTGTGAAGTTTACATATTGTGTGCTGCACTAGGGAGGAGGTTGGGGCTTTTATCCCCCCTGCTGTCATCTGCCCACATGCATTCAGACCAAGTGAATACTCTGGAAAACTGGTTAATGTGAGCAAGCTCAGTTTGAGCCAAGCATCAGCTCCCCTTCAGAGGGGCATCTGCAGCAGTTCTCTGGTGCCTTGTGACTAATAAGTTAACTCAAGTTACTGCTCAGCTGAAATTGTAATCAGCTCTTCTGTGCACCACTGGGGATTTGCAAAGGAAGCTAATTAGGAAAACCAGGGGAAGAATACATTTTCTATTGTACAAAGCTTTTACTATTGCTCAAATTTCTGTTTTTCTTAATCTAGAAATACACATCAAGCTAATAAGTAGTTACATAAGAAATAGTCTAGTAATCAGATAAGTTTTCAAAAATGTTAGGTAGAAGGGATTTGGTGGTTTTTTTGTTTGTTTTTGAGGAACAAATAGGATCTTTCATAACTCCATGTATTTGCTAATCTGCAGAGAAAGTTAATTGTATGGATGTGGAAAACGTACAGCTCTTCGTGTGAAAAGCAGCTTTGATTTGAGTGTACTGTGTAGAATTCTAAATGAAAGAATATAGGTGTTACCTAGACTTGTAGGTTTAAGTACACACAGGGCTGTGTAACTTAAGTATTAGATTACCACTTTTTCAGGAAGTAATACTAATAGGTTTGAGCTGTGAGTGGTGAATGAGTTGGGCTGGTATTTTTGTTTCATCCTGCTTTTCACTTTTCAGAATTCATTAATGACCATTCTCCCTTATCTGTGGGTCTGTTTTTTCTGTTAGTGTTTTCTGGCACTGTGATAGTTGGCTTGGATGAAGTGGGGGTACTTGGACCTGAAGGAATGCAAGGACCCTTTGGAGTGCTAAGAAAAGATTACTAAATAACTCTTCTTTTTATAGCTGGAAATTGTGGGGTGGGAAGGCTGGGGAATGCTTTTAAAAAACCCAAACACACTACTTTCAAAGTTACCTTTCCATTCATATTTTGAGTTTTAATAGTGGTAATTTTTGACAAGAGCTGATTTTAGGCAGCTGGTATTTAGCAGATGTGGACTGATGCTATAGGACAGAATATATCATATTACATAAAAACAGAAAGAAAGAGTGTGTGTTCCCTGATTTCCATTTAAAATTTGCTGTCTTGTTTATACGAGTTCTCATATGTTAGAGGAAAATTACTGAGAAAATGACGCTATTTCTCTAAAATTGCTAGTGATCTTCACATATGTGAAGGCTTATATCAAAAGGTGACCACAGAGAATTATCCAACTCTTTTTTAAAGTTGTGTAGGTAACAATAGAAGCAGCTTGAAGAAAAATGGGCTCAGCTGGATGGTGAGGGAAGTTTGTTTGCTTTGAAGATGGGATTCGCTGTAGTGTACTGATGTACTTAGTTCTACTAAGCACAAGAGACCATGGGAACATAAAGATGCGTAATGAAGTGTTAAATGGATTTTTTAAATGAGATGCTACCCGTGAAATGGGTTTTTTCCTGCTGTTAAAGCATGATGGTGTGTTTTTAATGGAATAAGATGAAGCTGGTGTCTAATGTATAGATGAGTTATGGATACTAATCATCTTGATTGACATGGCTAATACTGCACATCTCTAGATAGAATTCAGATTTTTTTCTTTGTGTTGAAGGGCAAGAACTAAATAGTCCTTTCTTCTTCAAGATCCTTTCATATCTGGTCTTTTGCTTTCATTGGAGGGGTTCCTTGTTCATGCATGTTTTTCTGGGGGTTTTAAGAATAAGCAGTCTTCTTTTCTTGGTGTGGAGCCAGCCTAAAGCAATAGGATTTATTCATCTGCAGTGTTAACTTCATGAAGACAGTGGAGAACTTACTGCTTCAGGGTGACAGGGTATATCTTGATCATGTATTCAGAAAACAGAGAGATATAGGAATCTGTGGTCTTACTTTTGTGATTCCCATAGTACTGACTGACTTATTACTTTGTCAAACAATTTTTTAAAGATTATTTTCTTTTTCATAATAATTAGAGAATCATTCTTGCAACTGAAACTTGATTACTGCAAGCCTTCTCATCAGTCACATAAAAGAATACATTTCCTTCACAGGAGAATTAAGGAAGAAAAAGATGTTTTACATCTGGTTGAAGCTAGAAAATGCCCCATAGAGTTTCTCTGGGCTGATTTGTCTGTCAGAAACTAGAATTAAGCAGTTCTCCAGCTGTATGAAGTTAATACCTAACTAAGTATGTGTTCCCTCCGCTTTTTAACCTTCTGCATAGAGTAGAACCAATCAGAGGAATCTTGTGGAAATCTGCAGGTTTTTAAATATAACTTCATCACAATGCCGTGAGCATTTTTTTCACAGAAAAATGTGTCAAGGTGTATTTTCTCACTATCTAGAGTTGTTTAACTGATGTAGTGATCTTATAGGATTAGTTTTGCTCTTTCATATTTACTAAGTGTTCTAATTAGCTCACCCTCTACACATCTTTAGTGTTTGCCATCTACTCTCCATGTGTTCAAGTCAAAACTGGTTTGGATATCTTGAATTTCTAGCTAATTCCCAAATCCTAAATTACCATTACCCATGTTCTAGCTGGGCCTAAAAATCACAGCTCTGAAGTGTTAGAATATAATGTTTTCTTGGAGAGCTTTGGGAGTGAGCGTTAGTCAGAGCTGAGGTGATTGAGATGTCCTGAAGCTTCCATCATGAGGAGTTTTGGAAGTGTCTATGTATGCTTGTCATGTACTTTAGGTTTTCAAGCTAGCCACAGTGAATCTTTCCTCTGATTTGAAAGACTGAGGAATTTGATGTCTGTTACTAATTCTGGTTCTTGTAGCTCAAGTATAGAATTCAATGAAATAAGAAGATAGAGCTATTTGTGGCAAGACAAGGTTTCAAATTCTGTGGTGTAACTTGGGACCATTTACATGGCTAATGGTGACCAAAGTTGTCTGGCTTCAAGAATTCTGTGTTCTTGGAGTGCAGAGGGGGAAGGTTGGGAGAGTGTGTGCTTTTGGATGCGGAGTTTAGTAGAGCTCTGGGAAAATGTGGATGAATAAAGCAAATTAATGGTTAAGGGGCTTTCTAAGATCTAGGTTGGTACAGTAATATTTTTCTGGGTTATAGAGTTAATATGCCACACTTTACCTGTAAATAATGTAAGGAAAGGGAGGATGGGTTCGCAGCTTAACTGGCTGACTTTCTGAAAACTTGTACTTTCTTTTCGAGTTATTAAAACTTAATTGGTCTGTCTGTATTAGGTTTAGTATTGTCAGGTTCTCAAGGGATTTCTAGTTCTATCCAGGGCTTGATGGACAAAATCTGCAGTTCAATAGACAGAGTTAATAGGTTTAGTAAATATTAATAAAAGAAATCTATTGTATAACTAAATCTTTAGGGAAATTACTGTGGTGGTTTAATTTTAAAAAGGAAACATAATCTTCATGATTTTGTGGAGTTTTCTTACTAAAATTGTTTTTAGTAATTGAAGTGGGTATCATATTTATTAGATAAACTTTAATAAAAACTTCAGATGTATAGGGTAAACTGATAGGAAACTAAGTGTGTTTTTAAAACTCAGGGAAAAAGAGGTCTTTGAAAAGTTGCTGTACACTTCAGGGAATGGTGTTTGTTTGACTAGAAAAGAGAAGCTTGCCTAGGGCTTCCTTTATATTCCTGTCTTTTAAAAAAAAAGTAAAAACGCAGGAAGCTGTCATGATGAAAGCAAATCAGGTGCCGTGCCCAGCTTCGTAGTTGAGTGGATACCAGTATATTTGCTGGGAAACAGTTAATGCCACGTCAATTAGATTTGTTTCCAGTTCTTTCTAGAACTAGAAGCAGTGAGACCTATGCAGTGCAGCAGCAGAGGTCCTCTTGCTTCCTGAGCTACCTGTGCAGGCAATGTCAGTTTGCACCAACTGAGTATGGGAATAGAATGTTTAAGTTGTGATGCCAGAATGATTTTTGGCTTTTCTTTTATATACCTTTCACACAGTTCTCTGTATCCATGTATTAGCAGTATCCAAGTATTAGCATGCATACTTGCAACCTTTTACTTAGTTTAGTGCTTAGTGTTTTGTAAGTGTTCTGCAGGCCTGAGACTGAACACCCCAGAACTGCAGAGCCAGGGAGACCAAACATTCCTACTATCTCAGGGACCCAAGGTCTCCTGGCAGGAGGATTCTGTAAACTTGGGGTTAGCCCACCCCAACCTTATTATTGGGCCCCCTTGTTAGATATGCTGATGTGTAAAGTCTATAACTGGTGTGTGGGATTGATGGTGGGTGTGCATTGCCACGCTGTCACCTGGGTGAAGTGGATGCATCAAACAGGATCCTGATTAAAATACTGAGGTAAAGACCCCAACCCCTCTAACTGTGTCTAGAGTAATTTTCATAACACCAGGAAAAAGGCATCAGTTGTAAGGACTAGGATCAGCCAAATGAAGTATTTGTCAATTTTAATGTAGAGATGAATTGTAAATTATGCTTATCTGAAATGGTGTTGTACTGCCCTAGTTTATAATGCATTATAGAGATTTTCAAGTTAAACAAAACCAAGATCTGTGGACAGGCTGCCCAATGGCCGCTAGATGCATTATGCCATGCGGCAGTTTCTAACAGTGGCAATTGCCAACAAATACATTTCAATTTTAATGTTTTGTTGCTTTTAAATCTGCAAGGAATAAGCAAGCCTCTTACTGGAGGAAAGGATAAAATGGGTTACTTGTGGGAATCTGGCAGAGTGTAGAGTAGCTGGAAAAAGATTAACTTTCCTCTGTGGTTCACTACCTGATAGCAGTTTTATTGAAACCTTTAATGTAGGTAGACACAGTATTTTTGAGAAGTCAAGTAAAGACAGTAGGGAAATCCAATGTGATAGTTTTAGAGGGAGAAAAGGTAACAGATAGTCATTTAGTTTGTTTGGTGGGATTTTGTTACATGAGGGAAGTATGTGAAGCTTCTTAAGAAACAGAAATTATTTAGCTATTTGAGATTACAAATAAAGTAGATCTTGTGACAAGTCATTTGATTCACGCTTGTCCAGCGCCCAGAAGCCACATGAATCTTTAGTAAAGAAATCTGCAAAAAATGGTGATAATTCTGGCAGGAGGTGTTAGAAAACACATTTGCCAAGAAGGAATCATTGCTATTTGTCAGTACACTGGGAGCTAAGGTGCTGTGCTGAAGGCAATAAAGAGTTGTTGCTGCAGATATTGTACAGGAGTGTAGTAGAGTTGCTTCCCATGAGCAGCACAGATCTTCAATATAACTTCTTGTAGTGGTCACCTAGAGGAAATTCTCAAACTCAATATTATTCTAAACAATGGTAGTCCTGTAGGACCAAGCATGCATCTAGCACATCTTTTAATTTTGTAAGAGATGAAACAGTCCTACTTAAACTGCCTTAATCTCTGCATTTGGAATTAGTTACCTTGCCTGTCCACTCACCTAACTGCAGTGTTTGGTCTACTCAGTGAACATGTCCTGGAATTTCTCTAGTTTTCATCACAGAAACCTGTGCTAAATTGCCTGGTTTCTTACTTGGGTTTTGGCTATTAATTTATACGCTGTCATTATTGCAAGTCATAGTTGTTCTTATTATTTTTTTGAATGTAGGGCAGCTTGTTACATATGTGTGCTCAACAGAAGCCTGGTGTTAATACAAAATTCAGTAAGCTGCATATTTTAAGAACTAAACAGACTAAATAACATGGACTAAAATAGGAAGAGAAATGTTTGGTGTGGGATTTTGTGGTTTTTTTGTTTGTTTGGTAGTTTGTGGGTGTTGGATTTCCTTTTAGTCTAATAAGACATTGCATACAGTCTGCTGTAAAAATGGCCAGTGTGTTTTTAAGACCATGTCTGCTGCCTCATTGAATGCATTTTCAGTAATCTTGAGTTCGGGCTCACGTGTGCAGTTGGATGGTTACAATAGTCTTTTCCATTAAGCATTTTTTGGAACATATCGTGCTTTATGAGCAAAGGTTAACTAGGGCCTGAAGGGAGCTCGAAGCAGCAAAGTACAGATGTATTTGTAGCAAAGAGGACCACTAGCCAAGCCCAGGATAATTACTGCTACATATTATTTAAAAATATACCCTTTGTTGTTCAACTCTGCTAGTGTATTCCAAAAGATGGTGCTCTGCCTGAACTGATTTCAATGCCCATAGTCATTGTGGCTGAATCCCTATTTCCCATATGTTATTTCAGTTTATGTAGTCAGAAAGGCAGCCGGTGTGATGTAAGAATTGAATATTTTGGTCTTGGGGTTGTAAGTATTGTTACCTTAACTGTGTGTTTCTCTGCAATGGCATTGGAGCTCTGAAAATCTTTATGGTGCTGTCTTTTGAAGCAGTGCATTTGCATAGAATTTTTTTTAATAGGTGAACATGATCATCTTCTCAGCTAATGGAATTAGCTTTGGGGGGAATGCAGTATCTGGAGACTTGAGAGGCTGGGATAAATGTGGGCATCTCTCAGTTTCAGGAGTCTTGCATACAATCTGAAAAACTGCTTGGTTTTGGTATTTCTGATTCTGGTTAGAATTCTTTGCCCCAAGTAAAGCATTTGTTGACTTGGCTGGGAGAGGGTTTTTGTGGCTCTTGTTTTATATCTAAAGTATTAAATTGCTGAAATTAGTTGTTACATGATCTAAAGATTATATAATATTAATAGTGTTTCAGTGAGTAATTTTTTGTTTGGGAACTCTCCCATAGATTATATCCAATATTGGAATTTCAGGATTATTAAAATAGTTGTATGAAGTTATATGAAAGCTATCGTTAGTGTCTGGCATCTAGAACAGCTCTTAAGGAATGGTCCTTGGATGCAACTGTTCTGTCACTGAACCAAGCAAATACACTTCACCTCCATTCCTCTCAAACACACTGATTGGGATTGTTGTCTTTGATGGTATGAGGCACAAAATTGTCAACAAAACGCATGTAATCTTTCAAATTTGCAATATGTCTGGAATTTCAGGACTGGCTGAACTATGACTGGTGAAGAAACTGCCTTAAATATGTGATGTGATGGCAAGGGCAAATAGCCTTTTAATGTCATGTTATGTAGTATTAAATAGGACTGTGCTTAGCAAAGGACATTTTGCTATTCCTGTGCAATTTGGAAGCGCTTGAAATGCTCAAGATTTTAGTTTTTTGTTTTTTGTTTTTCCAAATAATCTTAACTAAGAAAATTACTAAGGAGCAGCAAAATGGAGACTTTTGCTTCCTTTGATCTTCAAGGAGGCCAGTGGCAAAGCTCCCCTTGTTCCTGCTTGTTTCCTTTTCCACCACTACCTAAGGCTGATGCAAGGCCAGACCATGACCAGGCAGTGCCTCTGAAGCTGCTGTCAGGAGATGTGTGCTTGTTCATGCACATCACCCTTCCCTAAGGATCCAGCCTGTGCTGAGAAAGTAATGTTATTTAAGGGAGACAAGGGACATTAAACAATCTCAGGATACTGGCTTATCTTCAGAAAGATCGTGATGCCCTGTACCATCATCTCTTATAAACCCTTAGCTTCTCATGTTTTACCATGTTTTCATGTTATCGTGCTGTGTTTATGTTTTAAAACCTTCTAGATAGGCTTCAGGCTCTTTAGGAGTCTCCAGCCATTCAGTTTTATCATTAAACCTAGTCTTTCCTGAGTAACTGAAGAAGTGTTGTAGTATCAAACCTTTTTTATAAAATAGGTACAAAAATTAATTTGACTTAGAATTGAAGTAAAATTCAGTATAAAAAGCGACAATTGTATGGCAGCTTCTGGACATCCAGGAGTGAGCTGGCCCACAGACCCACAGATCCTCTGCTCCAGAGACTTGATGAGGTGAGGGGAGGCTGATTCCTGCTGCTGGCTCTTCAGGTGAAGGATGGGCTGGTGGAGTTGCCTGCCCTGTGCCCTGTTTCAAGGGTGGAATTGAGGGAAGAAGGAGATTTGGAGCTGTGCCACATCTAGTTTGTCATTGCTCACACATCTGCTGCCAGTTAAATTAAAGTTAATTGCTCTAAGAAAGCTTATTTATATTTGCTTTTTCAGACCTTTTTATTTTTCATAGAACTGTAGAATGGTGTGAGTTGCAAGGGACCTTAAAGATCTAGTTTCACCCCCTTCTGCTATGAGCAGGGGTTCCGTTCCCTAGATCAGGTTGCTCAGGGCCCCATCCAACCTGGCCTTTATTGAACATGTCTGGGGATGGGATTTCCACAGGCTCTCTGGGCAGCAATTTTTGTCCTTTTGTCACTGTAATCTGCTGTGCTCATGTTGCAAGACAAAAGGATTGTATTTCTTTTGGTGTTTTGAAGGTAAGTAGCATTAAGCATTAATTGATCTTGGTAGAATTTTGTTAGAAAATATAATCTTCAGATTTTCCCTAACAAAGGTGTTAAAGCTGAACAATCTTGAGGTATTTACCTGATGTTATTGGAAGTACTAATTCTGTAATCAAATGCGATAGAAGAGTTTACATCATGACAAATCTTATTTGAGCAAAACTAGTAAGGAGATTCAACAGGCTGCCTTGCATAAAGCCATTTGGATAGTTTTGTAATGCTTTTCTCATTTCATGATCTAATGCTTTGCGGATAGGTTGGTTATGGGTCTTGTATCAGCTGGACAAATATATAGCTATCCGGATTTCTGGTGTTCTGATATTATAACACTAAATCCTTTAGTTTCTATAATTTATGTGTGGTGCCAATGCTCATGTTTTGGATAGCTCTCCTGTTACTTTCCTTCAGTTATTAAATGGGAGTTATTTGATCCTACAGATCTAGAAGTGTTCAGATAGTGAAGATCTCTGTGATCTAGCAGGAATGTTTCCTAGCATCTTGCTTGTGTAACCCAATAGTGTTTCTCCCCTTCCCTAATGTGTGCCTGTATTTTAGCACTGTAATTTATGGGTTTAAAAAATGTAGTCCAAGGTTAGCGCTTTTAGTCCTGCTGCTGTCCTCTGCTTGGATGCAGAGGTATAGAGCTCTTACTTTTCGTTTTGGGACTTGAGGGAAAATCCAGTTTCCCCATTATTATCCTTGCTATTCCAGCTTTTCAATCTCTGCTTCTTCCTCTGAAAGTCTGTGTTTCTCAGGTGTGGGGGTGTCCAGGCCCCTGTCCTTCATGGCATGCATAGTGTTTTCCTTGTTCAGGCTGTTCCATATCCTTCATCTGCCCTTGTGGGGCAATTTGGATGCTGTTTTATCTTAAACAGAAGCATGGTCAAGCTTGAGTGCCTTCTTTCCAGTTGCTTGCCAAAGGGGGTGACTCCAGCAGGAGACTGCTGCCTTGCTGTCTGTTTGCTGGGCTCTGCTTCATTGGAAGTCCTGAGAGGGCACAGATGGGACCAAGGCCAGGAATGACGTGTCCAGGATAGACTGCTGCACCCTACATACTGTTGAGCAGCTGCCAAAGGGCAGGAAGCCTGACCTAATTCTTTAAGGAGTCAAAGTGATCCCAGTTGAATGGAAACAATGGATGAATGTACATGCTTTCCATTTTCGAGTGGCTCTTGGGGAATAGGTAACATCATGGGAGTACAGGATCTGATGATCCTTCTGGAAACCTCTTTGTGTGTTGTTTTATTGCCTAGTCAGCCCTGGGTAAAAGGGAAAAATACATATCCCAAGGAGTGTGGGTAACTTCTGATGCTTGTCATGCTGTCAGGGTAGAAGTAAAATCTCAGAGGGTGTTTCAGGAACTGCGAGTTCTCTCACTCTCTGCTCAATTCCTGTGTTGTTCCTGAATCAAAACCAGGGCTTTAAGCAAACAACTTGTGTTAAAAGCAATCTACTTCTTAAAAGTCAGTTTTATTACAGAGCTTACCTGTGCTAACCAGTGGCTCTGGAACTTTCTCAGCTTCCCTTGGTGAAACAGATTTGACAGTACACAAGCACTTGAAAGGAGGACTAATATGACAAGTTGGCTTGTTGTATGTGTGGGACTGTCTCTTGAGTAGCTCAGAGTTTATAGTTTGCTGTTTGGCTTAATTCTCAAAGCAGTTTCCTTTTACTTAAGTATGGGAATAACTTTGGCTATGAACTCTGACAGCGGTATGGCCTCTGTTACTTACACAACCATTCAACTGAACTATTAACTGCACAGATGTTAATAGTGGTTGGGTTTTTTTTTTTAAGGGGGATTTTGGAGAGGAAATTAAGAGAGGAAGACTACAAATAATTGAAGCTATAGATTTCTCTAGCCCTATTTAAATTTTATTAGTCTTTCGAGAGGGAAATTCTGTCCTTCCAGCTTTATTTTGATGTCTTACAAATTGATGGTACCTTACATGAAAGGGTAAAATTGAAACTTGCTCTTTTCCAGACTAGACATGTAACATGACTTGAAAATATGAAATAATTTTGTCATAGTGAACACTTAGTTTTGACATATGCATATATCTGTACTGGCAAGGTAACTGCATTATGAGAAAGTCATATTGAGGCAATCCTGTTTTGTACAAATCAATCTACTCAGTATTATGCATTCCTTATGTATAGCATTCTTACAGGAGGAGAGATGAGTTGTGTCATCCATATGAGTTGTGTATTTCGTTGTGACTAGAGTTCAGTCTTTTATACGTTAATAAACATGCATTCCTTACTTGCCAGCAATGATAAAACTCCTATAATGTAGTCCTGGTTGCATTGGTGTATGTCTCAGGAAAGTTGTAATCTCATTGAGTCAGGATGGCTCTATTTTTTTATATCAACCAAGGTGATGTAGTACTGATAATATATGTACACTTTGTGTATATAAAAAAACCCATACACAGATAGAGATGTAAACATATGAAAAAGTCAGTATCTGTAGCAGAGATCTGAATCTTTAAAGCATTCTACCTGAAGGCTTAGAGGTGACCTAACTGCCTTCCTGTTCCTGAAGGGAGCATTCAAGAAATTTGGAGAGGGATTTTTTAGACGAACATGCAGTGAGAGGACGAGGGGGAATGGCTTCAAACTGAAAGAGAGTAAGCTTAGATTAAATGTTAAGAAAAAACTCCTTGCTGTGAGGGTGGTGAGACACTGAAACAGGTTGTCCAGGGAAGTTGTGGGTTTTCCCTCCCTGGAAGCGCTCCAAGCCAGGCTGGATGGAGCTCTGTGCAACCTGGTCTAGGGATGGGGTTGGAACTAGATGATCTTTAAGATCCCTCCCAACCCCAAACATCCTATGATTTCATACAAGGAGAGAATACCCAATTTTTTTGGGTGGTGGGGGGTAAATTATAGGCTGACTTGTACATACCGTTGTTTTTTTCTTGGCTGAATTCTCCTCAACTGTTTGTGGGCATTGACGTGTGCTTAAAACACAGCAGCACAGAAGTCTGGGGTTCAGACAGTGTAACAGAGAATCCTATGTCCTCATCAGCTAAAGCAGAAGGTTGTGGTATCTCCTTGATCTGGAGATTTATCCATCGGGTTGAAAAGTGGGCTTTCATCTTTGAGAAATTACTTAGCAGAAACATAACTTCTTGAAGATCTAAACAAGAGCTGGATTATTGTATTCAAAAAAGTAGAGGGAAATAAAAAGTCTGTTCTGTTGAATGAATTTAATAAAGCTAAAATGTCAAAATGACACTGAATCATTCTAGCTTGTTAACAAAACTAACAGACTGCTTCCTCTTGGCAGAGTACAGTTGATTTTACTAATCTCACAGATGTTTTGGTGTCCAGAACAAGCATTTCTTTTTTGCCATTTCTGTGGTATGAGATATAAACTATCTTAATGTGCACCATAAACTGTTCTGTGGTCAAATATCTGATATATATTGAAAGCAATAGACAGGGTTACCTACATAGAGCAGTCCTGGAGTAAATAAAAAGAGTCTAAAAAGCCTAATGCTGTTCTTAGTGTGTAGAGAATAGGGTTTGGCTATAATATTTGAAATCCCTGGTTGTCTCAGGATACACATGTTTCTTGCTAAAGTTAAAAATATTAAAAAAATGTCAAACTGAACAAATGTGGTATTGTCTTTCATAGCATTTGAAGAACATTTGATGAATTGCCCTTTTGACTGCAGTTGTTTCTACAATTGTTTCTTGTGCTGCAAGCTTTGCCCTCTTGGAACTCAAAGAAGGATTGCAAAAGACTCACGGCTTTCAAGATGGTGCCTTTGGCAACCATGTTGCACTGCATGACTACTTAGGTTGTCAGTTCTTTGCTCTGAGAATGCTGAGACTTTTGTCACTTTTCTTGATTTTTTTTTTTAATGAATCAATATTTTAGTCAAGATTACAGTGAAGATTGGCATTTTTAAGATGCCACTGCTACAATCAGCATTTCTCTCTTTAATGTAAGGAAAAAAGTAATGCTGCAGAAAACTTCAGGTTTTATTTCAGAAGGCTAAGATCATCTTGAACTGAATCTCGTAAGTACTTGAAGTACCTGCAGCCCTTTACACAGCCTATGTGTTTGAGATGGTATATCTGACTGACACTTCTGGAGATTATTTTTCTGTGATCAGATGAAGTTTGTGAAAAAATCTGTTTCCTTTTTCTTTTTAAACTATGTAGGACATGCTTGGAGACAGATGTACTGATGATAGGACAGATGTTCCTTCAGGGTGTATATTCTTTCTTATTTAACCCAGTTTCTTGGCTCCTGCATATTAACTTTAATATGCAGGAGCCTGCATAATAACTTTCTTGCAGAACTGGAAACATCCTTGACTCATTCTCTACAGTTGATGGTTGAATTCATGTGGAGTTTCAGCTGCCCCGGATACAAAAATTCTGATACGATCTATTTATCTAATATCTGAAGGCAAGATTTAGTCTTAATATGTGATAACCTGAGACTTGCTGTGCAGATGAAGGACTCTCTACTGAGATGTTTTAGATTACTTGGCTAACTGAAGGAATTTCAGGTTGAAGTTAAATTCAAGGTTATGAAAATTATCTGAGTGAGCACATCTAATATCTCTGGGTCCTCCATATGATGTTTTTCTTGGCACGGTAGATCATATTCATCAAGCAGAATCATGATGTTATTAAATAAGCAAGTTCTGCTGTGTCCGGTCAGTGACAGTCATTTGATTGGCACGTTTTAGTAATAGCCATGAGCTGTCACTGGAGTAGTCACACTGTGTGCTCTTAAGTATCTCTTTAAATCAGCGTCTGACACAGACTGAGCACTGCAGTAACACTGAGCACCATCTATTGATAGGCCTGTTTGTTAGTTTTTCTTAGTTTTGATCTTACTTAAAGGAGTAAATTGAAGGTGTGCAACTGGTCTCCATGTTCCTATTGCTAAATGGTTTTGTGTGTACAGGTTGAATTTGGAGTGAATCTTGTATTTTGGAAGTACTCAGTCTTGCTCTAAGCTGGGAGGTGTTGGTACTATTTCTTTTGAGATGTGATCTAGTGAAGTATTCACAATTAGTCTTTGGCTTTGAAAGGTTTGCCTGGCTGTCAACTAGAGTGTCCTTACATCCTCTGCTTCTGTAAAGCTAAGGAAGGAATGAACTCTTAAAACTGGGCTTTAGAAATGTGTAATTTTCAGGGTAATCTCTCTATAGTGCTGTTTTCAGTGAGTTAGTAAACAAAACCTCCCTGCTGATATTTCCACTTCTGGCTTCACAAAACCTTACATGTGATGCAATTTCAGGAATACAGCCTGCTCTGTTCCACATGCACTGCCTCATCTATTGCATTTGTGTAGCAAGATGAATGTCCTCACTGCTGTCAAGTTTGATTTTTTTTTTTTTTTTTTTTAGCATTGTGATATGGTTTTAAGAGTAGAAGAAAGCCAAAGTAGTGACATGGATACTCTTAAGAATTTCCTTATTGTTGAGAAAGTATGCACATTCTTCTCTGAAAATTTTTGTGATTTGAATGTGGAGGGCCATGTTGTTGTAGAGTTGATTGTATTACACTGTACATATTCCAGTATTAGTATCTAAGTCTTTTCAATTCTACTGATGTTTTGAGTATCTATTTTATTAGCCATAAACCATGGCTTTTGTATCAGTTTATGTAAGCAGGCGAAATGTTGCACCTAGCGAACACAACTGTGTTTTAATGTTGTTTCCGTCCCCATTCTGAGAGTACCCAGAGCAGTTAAATAACCAACTGTTAGAAGACTGATCAATTGTAGGGATCACAAAAGAATGGGAACAGAGGAACATGACAGCAAGCCTTGTAGCTGGACTACCGCTATGAACTTAAAGTTATCTTCATAAGCTTTGTGGCAATATGCTTTGTACCCTTCCTTGTAACTGGGTCTTTGGAAGTTGCCTGTTTGTTTTTGGAAATTGAAGTTCAGAAATTGAAGTTTGCTGACCTTGTTTGGTACCAAATTTTGAAGACTGGCAAAAGTGAGGATCTGTTATGAAAGTGGTGTTTCTTTTCAGGTTTCAAGGTTAGCTCTTGCATATGTGCTGTTCATTGTGGAAAGCACTTCCAGTGACTCTTCTGCCCCACAGGTGTTGCTTTAAATAGTTCTGTTAAGGTTTGCCAGCTTTGGTTTAAACATTAGCTTTTCTAGCCTTTATGTCAATTATTCCTATTCTCCTGTAAGTTTGCTTCTGCCAGATGTCTTTACAGATCTCTCTGGCACAGCAGCCAGACAGATTGAAGTCAAAGCCTTCACCAAATGTGGTGAAGCTTCTAGGTTGCAATTAAGATCCAGTGGAAAATTTCCCATTAAGTAGGGGTGGCCAGTGTTATCTTGTTTGGGGTTATATAAGGAGTTCCTTGCTTAATTCTTAAGTTCTCCTTGGAATATTTTTCACTTAACATTGGATGTGGCTGGTATTTTAATTGTAACTGCTTTTTTCAGCACAGTAAAAGGATTGCTACATCTGATGATTCAGATTATCCGTGGATGAGAAGGAAAACAGAAGCTGTAAAAAGTAAATTCTTGGATTAGTAAAACAAATTAAGCTGGCACTTCAAGTGCACTCTAGTGAGTTAGCAGATTGTGTAATTTATATAACCTCATTTTTACCAGAACGAGTGGTTTGAAAATTAATTACAGGATGATGGAAGAAGTTAACTTGGAGAACTCTTTAAACTGCTGTAGCTAGCAGTACTTTCTAGATAAATACAGAAACCAATAGTATGTGTGATTGACATAGCTTACAGTTAAACTAATATGTAGGTTTAGCATCTCTTACTGCAGGAGCTTGTTGTGTGAGGGTCATGTTAGGTCTGCTGAGGTGGAGGAATGGCTGTTAAAAAAGGGTGAATCACAGAACATTCTGAGTTTGAAGGGACTCACAAGGATCATTGAGTCCAGCTCTGAAGTGAATAGCCCACATGGAGATCATACCCATGATCATGGCATTATTAGCACCATGCTTCAGCCAACTGAGGGTGCGTGAAATGTGGGCAGCCAGAATGTAAGGCTGATTTTGGCCTTATGGGGTATGTCTGTCAGAGGTCACAGATTATGGGGGGAGTGGCTCTCTTCAGCTAAAGATGTCTTCTGGCCTACATGAGGCTAAGAGCCACTGCCTTCTCTTCCTGAGATCTCTCTCCTTGTGGGCCGTGGATGGCTGTATGCTTACAATGAACCATGAGTGTAGTGGCTGCTCAAATTTCTATCCTTTCTATCTCTTGCTGTCATTTCAGTGACTTTGTGAGCCTTTCCAGGGAAATGCAGGGGAGGAAAGAGGAGTTTTGGAGTTGATTATCTTATATTAATTGTCCAATTCTTCTCTGGGTATCAGCTTTTTTTGTAAGATAAGCTTAGGGAATGGCTATTATCCTGCTGGAGTCTTCTGCACTCTGTTTTTCCAAGTCCTTCTGACTTCTCTTTGTTCTTAGCAAGTGTCTGATACTGTCCTTCTGTGTTGGATACTGAGTTGCCTCACACACCAACATTTCTTGCTGTGGTGTGCAAAGCTCTCGGGGGAGGAGAAGGGCAGTATGGTGCCCTGCTTCTAAAAAAACCCAACCGAAACAAAGGAAATAAAAATACCCCAGGAGCAACAAGAACAAACACCAACCAAAAGCACATGTGCATGAAAAAATACATGCTTAAGATCTAGTTGTATAACCTATACAGTAACGTTCCTAATGTTTCTTTTTACAGCATGAGGAGTCTGCTCTTGTTTTCAGTGAAATGAGCAGAACTCTGACTTAACTCTGAGTACCTTGACTTCCCTGTTGACTTTAAGCATCGTGTGAAAAGTATTAGTATTTACTCTGTTAACCTACAAAATAATAGCCTGGTAAATTCCAGCATGTTTGTCAGTATTGTGATTCAAACATAAAGCTGGGCACAGGAGGGATTTTTCCTCAAGTTTTAGGAAGTGAGAATATACAGGCATGCTATCACAAGTTTTGTTAAAGATCCTGAGTGTACACTCCAGAGAAGACCACACAAACTTCAGGATGTTTTTGTTTTCTGCCTGTCAACAAATTTAGTCTGCTATGAAGATTTATAATAGTGAACTAACAATATTACTTCGTGTTCTGTATGGAAACTATGCACACAGAGAACAATAAAATCTGAAAGTTTATTCTAAGGCAGTAATGCAAGCAAATGCTTGCATTTGTAGTAGGTTTGTATTAGTGGTTGTGAGTTATTAAAATGGAAATGGAAAAACAAACAGGAAGAGCAGGTGGGATAGGTTTATTATGGAATATAGCACTATGTCTTGATTTTAACTCAAGCACAGAGACCATAACAACCTTAACCCCTAAATGCATTTATGTCAGAATTGTTCATATTTTTAGAAACAAGTTCCCCCCATCATGCCAAAGGTCTAAACGGAGAATAAAAATAAATTAAAACCTGATTTCCTTAGCTTTTTCAGTTTGAGCTCTGTAGCTGACTTTTTGCAATCTAATTTTTTTCGTATGTGTTCTCTGACACTTGGTGGTCTTATGAATGAGTTTTTAAGCCCTAGTAAAGCTCTAAACTGATAATGTTATACTCTGATTCAACTGACATGCACATGTCCTCTACTGGCATATGAAGTATCCATATTTATTAGAATAACCCACTGAATCAGGACTACGAAACAGATGGACTTTTCAGGTCCAGACCTTCTGACTTTTAAGTAAAGCTGTATATTTTTAATATTTGATGGAAATTGATATGCCAGTACCATAAGGTTTGATTGGCAGGCACCTCTCCAGGTTTCCCCAGAGCAGCTGGATGCTGAGAGCCTGCGAAGGAAAACCAAGTTTATTATGGCTAAGTGAAAGGCTTGCTATATTTATTTCTAATATTCTATTTCTGTCAGAACCCCTGACAAACTTACCATTTAGGCTGATGGATACTCAGTAAAAAAGGCAGGGGTATTCCACAGGTGTGAATTTATGCAGATACTTTCTCAGGATTACTATTGATTTCTGTTCATTCGTGCTTGTTCTAGTAAAGGATTGATTTAGTCTTGCTTGATATGACTCAAAGAAACTTACCCCTTGATGTCAAGCACAGAGTAAAAGCTAGGGATCAAAGTAGAGATTTTTACTCTAGTTACCAGTAATGAGTTGCCCACAGAAGGATATAGTCCCCCATGGCTTCCAAATGTTTATTCCCCTGCTTGCTTAGGTCTTCATTATTATACCCAGTGAGGTTGGGGCCTGGTTTATTTGCCTTAATTGCACTGACCTATAGGAGCAACAGTTGGTTTTCTTTTTTTAAACATAACAGTTTTAAAGAAGAAACAGAAATAATAATTCATGCTCTTTTACTGTATAAGCTGTTAGGTTTTAAGTTAGCCCTGCATATGGAGGAATATATTGAGAGTTTTACAAAGTGCTGGTAAAATGAAGTGCCTGATTTGTAATCCTTGATTTATAGTGTTTTGGGATATTATTAACAGTGTTACTAATTCTGTGTCATCTTGTATGTAAGATGAGTACGTTCCATGACTGGGGCATAAATTGGATGAGGCTTTTGCATAGCTATGATAATAACCTATGGAGAGACTAGTAATCTCAACTGATGAGAAATATAACTTTTTATAAGTTTTCCTGTGGCTTTTTCTTTTGAGCAGTAGATGATGGATGTTCAGTAACCCTCCTGAACTTGCCCTCAGATTCTTCTCTGTCTCTGTTGGGGGGAGTGGTTAGGCCCCGGCCTTTACCCTCCTTTGGGTCAGGTGAAAAATGAGGGTGTTCCCTCTGAAGTGCCCCAAGTGCTACACAGGGAATAAGGGCAGGGAATTCTCCCTTGGTTTCAACTAGGGAAGCATTTAATCCTGTCTGTGCATTCAGGAGTAGGACAGGGGTTAATTCTACACTTGAGAGCAAGAAAAATGTTTGAGCAAGACTGAGAGGAAGCAGTAAAGAAAAAGAAATGGCACTGCAAGATCCCAGGGGCAGGAGCTCTTGGGATAAAATTCTATTTGATAACATTACCCACACTGTATCCGTTATACCATCCTTGGAGTTTCTGTGGATGTTTTCACTGCATAGTAGTGTTGAACTAGATAAAACAATTTTCTTCCCAGAAGACTTAGCCTTGTTTTCCCAGCACTGGTCTCTAATGGTTTAAGCACAGGCTTCTACTTTGTGTTAAATTTTCAGGTACAGTGTAAATCAAGCATACCACGAAGTCATAAATCTAATCCCTCACATTTTCATGAGGAAACAGGGAATTATGCAGTCATTTTTGTAAAGAAGGTGCAAAAGGTAATCTGTGTCTGAAATGGCTGAATTGTATTCTCTGTCACACTCATTAATTTAATTTGTTAATTTGCCTCTAGTTTGGGTCTAGTTTTCTAGTGAATCAGAGTGGGTTTGACTACCATACTAATGAGTGGAGTGAGAGAAAATGAATTGCAAAGCAGCTTTCCTTCTTTCCCCTCACCCTTCCCCTTTGTGTGAAACTGCCCTGATTCTTTTCCTCCCTGTTTGGCCCAGGAAAGTGGATATATTTGGGCTACAACTGGAAAGGCTGTATCACTACTGCTTTGGGCTCATGTATTGTGCAGGACTGTGTGTGGTAAAGATGCTGGAGTCTGCTCTGAAACAAGATGTGTTCCTAGGCAAGCAAAGGCAGCTTTTGCTGATTTGTGACATGAGTCAGTATTTCTGCACGAGATACTGTTGACACATTAGCTCACATCAGTGCAAATTTGGGTGCCTGTGTACTGCGCTCTGTTGCACG
Organism: Petroica traversi; assembly: GCA_025920805.1. Taxonomy (NCBI): domain Eukaryota; kingdom Metazoa; phylum Chordata; class Aves; order Passeriformes; family Petroicidae; genus Petroica; species Petroica traversi. The sequence continues at coordinate 9,898,808 of JAHLSL010000023.1, forward strand.
GTCTGGAGATACCTTGATGTAGTTTGAATGTAATTTTCTTTTCTTAGGAAGAAACATTTTCTTTCTGTTTATTCTTCAGGCAACAAGAGCTGCTCTGACTCAACATTGTACCAGTCTGGGGGAGTCACTGGGCAAGGAAAATGATATTGCCCTGATTATTGATGGCCACACACTGAAGTATGCCCTTTCATTTGAAGTCAGGCAGAGCTTTCTGGACTTGGCACTCTCCTGTAAGGCTGTCATTTGTTGCAGGTAAGGAATTCTATGACTTTTTTGGGTAACAAAATGGGCATGAAGTCTGTGAAATTCAACCTAGTATGCACACTGCCACACTAAGCTGGAGAGCAGCTTGCTAAGTAGTGTCTGTCTTGCTCCTGTGGAGGAGGAAGCATGTCTGTAATTAAAACTGTGTCATCAAACAGTGTGATTCCCTCTGGCATTGTCAGTCCCAGCTGAGTCCAATCTCTTCTGTGAAGTGATGAAAGATAGTGAGAAAATGTTACGCCTGATTGCCTGATTATAGTAGACACTGATGAGAAGAAGTGGTATGTATGTGGTCATTTGTAATCAGAATGTTTATGTGACTGTTCAGCTGAGTTCTAGAGAAGATCTCTGGATGGCTTAAAGTTTGTCTTGACTTCTGGTTGTGTATTATGTGATAACTGTGCAATTTGCCCTGTTAAAATGTTAGATTACTGCTTGCTTTGCTAACGCTCAGCAGAGTTTGTTGCTGTTTGTGGATTTAGCCATTCACAGATGTGGCCCTATGTCATGACTGCTTCATAAGGAAGGAAATAGGAGCCCCAAGAAAATGAAAACCAAAAGCTGACTTACTTTACTTTCTGTGTAGTAGGAAGGCTGCATCACTTTTAACGTGGAAAGATTATGTGGCTTCGAGGATTGTGTGTGTTTGTGCTCATTGCTGGTATTTGGGGAGACCTGTGGCCTAGAATGGATTGTTGATTTAGGCAGGCAGAAAGTTTTATATGCATTCTAGAAGCAAGACCTACTTTGTGGGAAATGATTATATGGAGACTTTGTACTACTATTTTTTTTTTTTTGCAATCTTTCTTACCATTTATCTGTGCAGTTTCATGCAAGTATCACATGGCAAAAGCAATGCTTTCCATGCACGCAAATTAGGTGAATCCTTCGGCTTTTCTTCTGACTAGTTTCTTCCATTTGTTTTCTGGTTTGCTCTACTGCATAGTATGGGGCTAGAGCTGTTCAACACCTTCATTAATCACCTGATCATTAGGTGGAATTATGTCCTCAGCAAGTTTACAGTTGGTGCAAAACTGGGGAGTGATGGATAACACTGATGGCTTGGCTGCCCTTCTGATGGACTTCAGTAGGCTGAAGAATTGAGCAGAGAAATCTCATGAAACTCAAGAAGGGGGCATGCAAAATCCCATGCCTGGGGAGTTACAACCCCTGACACCCGTAAACTGGGTTTCCCAAGCTAGAAAGTGCCTTTGTCTAGAGGAATCTTTGGTGGATAAGCTCACTGAGCTAGCAGTGAATCCTAGTGGCAAAGACTAGCAGAGCCCTGGGCTGCTGTATAAGGAGCATTGCTGAAGGTTGAGGGAGGTGATCCTTCTTCTCCACACTGGTGAGGAATGTTGTGTCCAGTTCTGGGATCCTTAAAATAATACACAAACAGGTTTAATGGAGAGAGTCCAGTGCAGGACGATGAAGATGATAAAGGGGCTGGAGCATTTGCCATACAAGGAGAAGCTGAGAGCTGGAAGTGTTCAGCCCAGAGAAGAGGAGACTCAGAGGGGTTTGTATCAATTTGTGTGAATATGCAATAGAAGTGAGTGACGATGAGGGAGACAGGCTCTTCCATATAGTGTTCAGTGACAGCAATTTTTCTTCTACTGCTGCTTAATTTTTTAGAATTTGGGTAGGGGGCTAGAGGAAGAAGACACCACATCTTAGAGCAGAGGTCTCATTTCTGCAGCTGTGTCACGGAGTGACAAGAGTTTTACAAGGGGGAGCATTCACAAGTGCAGCCACCTTCTGAATGCATCAGGCTCTGATGCAGGGCCAGTAAGAGGACCAGAGTAAAGGTAGCTTGGGCTTCAAGACCACCAAGTGCCTGGCAAGGAAACTGACCCAGTGTTGTGCTCTGTTTGTGGGGAAGTTAACAAATGCAGAGCAGATAGAAAGCTCCTGCTTTCCTACTCTATCACAATGCTTTGGCAGAGATCCTTCCAAGGCACTTTGTTGGTATATTTCTTAAAGATTTGAAAAGTTAAGTCAAAGACCGATGTAGCTAAAACATGTAATAAATGGGAAATTATTAAAATTACACACAAAATATATGTAATCAGCTGAATATAACAAATGGTCCTGTTTTGCCAAGACATATGCAATAGTGGACATTTCCTCTTTAATTATTTCATGAGGGGAGCCAACAGGAGTTTTATTTATTAGTGAATTAGCAAATTGAGGAACAATGCGGAAAAAATACTGTAAAGTATAAATCAAAGGGGAAGAGATGATGTAATTTCATAGCTTAAAAGGAGGAATGAAAATAATTGAGTTTTAAGTCTCCAGGGAAAAAGAGGAATGCTTTTAATAACCTTTAAGGCTTTTCAGGAACCTTCCAGTCACTTGCCAGGTGCTTGATATTGAAGCAAGAAAAACATTTTTTTTTTTCTGCTCTGGGTTGTTTTCGATAGTACTTTGTGTGTCAAATAAGGCAGTGCACTTATACTTCACAGGAAAAAGTTTAAAATATAATTGACAAAGAGGACACTTCAAATTAGAGTTAGTCTTCAAACAAAAATGTTAATTGGGAGCAGGATCTGGCTCTTTAACGTAGTGGTATGATGTTTAACCATTGTAGAAGGAGTTGCCTTGCTATTCTCAACATTGCATAAATTCATGGGGCTTAATATTTCATAAATTTACTAAAACATTTTCATCTCCTCTGGGGAGTTTCAGCTGCATTTGCCAGTCAGAATTTTTTTTTAAATATAGTATAGACATACTGTATATTCATTTTCTGGGCTTTAGGCATAAACTGTAGTTGAACTTGATTCTCAGGGGTAATCTCTTAAAATGAAACTGTAGTAAACCTGGCTCCTTTTTGCATTAAGAAGGGGAGATGGTATCTTCTGATGGGGTTAAGTCTTCCACTGTTACAGTGTCTCTAGCAGACCACTGGCACAGTGGAGAAAAATATACCCCTCGGGAGACTTGGTAAAGCTAGCAAAATCAAATCAAACAACTCTTTAAGAAAAAGCCTTGTTTGTTAAAAGTTTTTCCAGAGCCTGACAGATCTTATTATCTTTCCTCACACTGACTGGGATGTCAGTATGTCAAGAGCAAGCAAAACTTACTTTTCAGTGGAAGTAAAGGTTGTTTGGAAGGCAGTTGAACTCATGACTTCATTTATGAGATCTGAGCTGATGATTGCCTGTCTCTGGTTTTCAAATGTTCCTTTAATGGACCTAGTTTTACTGATGTTTTGTGAGACGCAAAATGTTAAGGCTTGAGTTGAAGTGAGATTATTCTTTTAATAACAAAATGGAGTGTTATCATTCATCTAGTGTTTATACACTAGCTGGTAGGTACAGCACATTTATTGTTTGGCTTTGAATATAAAAGTAGCAGAGAAGCATATAACTTGTCTGTTATGGCATTTAATATTTAATTATTTAATATTTTAAAATTTCAATTTATTTTTAAATTTATATTTATTTCTCTACTGAAGAGCTATGCTTCAAATGGAAGTATCTGTAGTTGAATTCATGTCGTGTTTCAGAAACACATTTTTATGACTATGCTTTGGGAAATTTTTGTTATTGTTGTTGAATAGAGCTTCTTTGCAGGTTGCTTTGACTCTGGGTTTAACAAGGCATCCATCAGGAAAAAGCCATCCCATCCGCATTTAAGAGATTAAATAATTCCAAGGGATTTATAAGTACTTCAGTACTTAAAATTAATTGTTGGGCAGCAGAAGTAGTCCTTTATTTAATTTCTTTCACAGGTGTAAGCACAACAAGCATCTCCAGAGAGATGTGTAGCATAAGACTGGGAAGTCATGCCACATTGGGCTGCCTCAGTATGATTCTTTTTTCTTTTGCTTATATAACTGACTGTTTCTGCAATACTGCTTGATGGGATGATGTTGGGATGTTGTTTCTTTTCCATACGTGTACTTAGATCCTGCAGCTTTTCATCTGCGTGAACAGTGAGTTCATGCCTTTGTAGGAAGTGTTTCAGGCAGTAGGAAAACAAAGAAAAAGGTCTCAATTGCTGTACAATCTATCAGTTTTTCTGCCATACTCTGATCAGATGTCCTGTTCTGCAGAGGTGTCTGTAAAGTGGTGCAGCATGAACAGAAACTGAGACAATCAGCAATAGCAATTTCTATAGACTATGCCGTTTCCACAAGGGCCCTTGCCGTGTTTTGGCTACTACATCAGGATGTATTGGTTTGGTTTTGGTTACTTTTAGGTGAGAAAGGTATGTGCAGTGTTGCTCAGCAAGTGAACACTGACTTCTGGAGGGCTTCTGCCCAACCTCACCAGCTGACTTTAGGTGATAGTGGCACAAACTTTGCTTTCAGTACCTTGAGCAATATTTGAGCTGCAGTGAGGAGCTGAGTAAAAAAAGAAACAAGAAGATAAAGTGTATGTTTTTTAAACAACCTCCCAGCTACAGAAAAACCCTGTTCTACCTGTGTTGCTATTGCATGTAGCATGCAAGAAGGCTGGGGTGAGGACATGGGGACTCAGACATTGCTCTGAGAACAGGCACTACATGTTCTGAAATGAACATACCTATTGACTAGAGTGTGTCTGCTTGGGTGTTGAAAGGGAAGGTGTTTAATGACTTGAAAGCAGGAGGCTGGAGAAGGGAAGGCAAAAAGCAGCTTGTGAAGGGTACATGTTGCTGATGGTTAGTGTCACTTCATCAGCCGATGAGAGAAGTTGTCCTGGCACTCTGGGTTGTAAGGCCATGGCTTGGGTACTTCCATCATGGTTTGGAGGAGACATTAATAACATAGCTCACAAAATGAACATCTGGAATACTTCTTAAATATTTATACCCTCAACTTCTGTATTGTTGCTGGTATTAGTGTTTGACAAAATGATTATTCTGTGCTGTAGTTTGCTGTAGTTCAGCATGTATTTATTTATTGAATCAAAAAAGTGTCTTGCTGGCTTTCATTAGATAAGGTCCCCATTTTCATGACAGAAAATTGCAACTCAATTCTAATTATGAGTGTGCTAGCCAATTCTGATGTTAATTGGTCCCAAAGAAAATTATGGCTGTGTTACATTTTCCTGTATGTACATCTTATGTTTCCCCTCATCTGTCACCTACTAAATAATCAATGCTCGTTCTCTTGTTCTATTTCTCCCAACTCATGACAGCAATATTCATCTCATGACTTTGAAAACCATGAGGGAAGAGCCATTCTGACAGATTCAGTATTTGTAGATAATTGAAGTAGGAGGAAGGTTTGGAGTTGCAGCATTATGTGGTGCACTCTGCACTCTTGAATAAAGAATACTCACAGATGATTAGAAATGATCACCTAATCTGTTCAGTGTGTATGTAGGGTTGTGTAAGGCAATTCTGGGACTTTCTTGTGATTATTTTTCTTAAAAGCCTGGCGGATGCTTTGCAAGAGCCAAGTAAACTTGGAAAATGTCACCAATTCTGTGCTGGAAAGCTTGTATGGGCAAACTTTAGGAGAGCTTGTTCTTATAAATTTTGGTAATTATTTTGTCCTCTGAGTGGCAAAGGGAGTTTCTGCAGCAGGTTTTGACTTCTGTTTGGTCTTTTTAATCAGTGTTCTGAGCTATGACATTTCCTGAGCCTCACTGTCATAGTTCAAATCATTGAAATGCATAGTTAGTGTTTAAAGGGGAAAAAAATTACACTTAAGCAGTACTTAGAGATACTGTTTTAACTGGTTTTGTTTGTTTTTTTAAATGTCACAGGTGAAGCATGTTTCCCTTGGGTAACTATTAACTGCCTGATAGCCTGAATTTAAGTGATTCATGCTATATGAACATTTCTTACTGCTTAACTTCATCCCATTATTGTGACTGTTACTATTCTTAGAATTGCTTTGCTTTACTTGTCATGTGGTTCAGATGAGGAAATAATTCAAACGAAGTAAACTCTAAGTTGAACCAGTGTCCCAGTTTCCACTGGTGTTCGTAATTTGGCAAAATGTTTCCTTTTTTGAATTTATTAAAGAAAAATACTTAGCTAATTGGCAATTTTGTGTTGTGTTTTAAACTTGTGTATGTCAGTTCAGATCCGGTATCTGTTTTAGTGTTCTGTTTCTGTTTTTACTGGATGACCAGCGGAGTGAGTTCTCATGCCCGTAACTGATCATGAATGAAAACTTTTTTCCAGAAATATTCTGCTTCACCTCAGCTTCCTGTTTCTATTACCATTCTTACCAGCAAATTCACTTACCACCAAGTATTTGGAAAAGGTTGGAGGAAAGGCAAGAATACAGCTAAAAGAACCTTTTTTTATTGGAAAAAGTTTTGTAGGAAAAGTACTGCATGTTCTGACAAAAGCATCCTAAGTTTCTCCTTCAAATAGTGTTTACTCTAGTTGTTATTTTTGAAATTAATTTGTTGCAATTTTTCATTGTGAGCCTAATTTGTAGGTGGCCAAGTCTTAGCCTTTCACTTGATCTATCTCGTCAAATACAAGTGAAATTTGTCTCTTGAGCAATGGGGTGATAATACCCACAAACAGTTCCAAATGGTATCAGTGTCTGTTTCTTCACTATACTGCAGTACCTTGTCTAAATTCCTTCTGGTCATTTCAGTTTCTGAGCAGGAGCAGCCAGCAGTGCTATGTTTAGCACTACACTTCCCAAATTGGAAAATAAACATTCCATTGATACTGCACATGAGAAAAAACTATGCTGTTGGAACGTATGCTATTTTAGAAGAAAGATAAAACTGTGGTTTGGAATACCTTCTGTTCCATGAGAATTTCATGGTACTGGTATATTTTTCTTTCCACAAGTGTTAGTGTGTTAACCCCTTTCTTCTGGTCAAGTTCCAAATTGAACGATTACTTTCTTCTCTCTGAAATTCCCCTGCCTTCTTTATTGAATATAATATTCTTCACTTCCAATGCAAAGCTGTTGAGGGTGATAGGTGAATGTTAAAGGTCACCAGGTTTTAATTCAGAGGTACTACAGCAAAGTCTGCTTGTGAACCGACCTCTAACTCTTTGCATCCCTTCATTTTAGGCTTTTGTTTTGTAAAAACAGCATTGGAAGCATAAGTGTTGTCACCACTCTGTTTAAGCAAAACACGTAGGGTCTTTTTTTGGAGGGGAGGTTTTAGTTTTCTTTCAGTCTTTTTTATGGTTAGGGGATGGTGAATGTTGACTCTGGGCTTACCCAAGTCCCTCCAGCTTGCCAGTGCAAGTGTAAATTAACTTTGTATCTTTGCTGACACCAAAATGTTTGAACTCTTTCAAGATTGCTTGTGTGACATGTGTAATGCATGGTCTCTGACACAGAGCACAGAAACATTCATTGGTGTATGCACTTGTATCTGGTAAGAACAGTTTCTTAATATGATGAGGTGGGTGAGCTAACTGCACTTCACTGTCCTGTCTCAAATAAAGTTTCTTCCCAAGCTGACGATGTCAGACACTCTGATTCTCCATTAGACTTCAGTAATGCCAATTTTTTTCCTGTTTAGGCATTCTGGCACAGTTGTCCTTACTTCTTACCACTTGTCTGTTGTGCCAAATACCCTTTTCCTGAGTTCCTGAACAGTGTGTTGTCTGCTAGGGAGTGACTGAATGTTTCCTCTTACGGAATTCTCTGCTGGTCCATAAGGCTGGATGGAGGCCAAGGATCTGGTGCCTTTCTGCAACCTTGCAGCTGGTTTATAAAGGCTTCTGACTGTGTAGAAAAGTTTCTTAATTCCTCACTTGCCAGGTTGCAATTGTAAGGAAATATTTTACCTTTTCTGTTTACTTGTAATGGTTTGTCAAATGTTATGAAGAAATAGGTACCCTTATCTTAATCATTGCTTACTATTCTGAATTTTCTTCTCTAAATATTGGGTAGTTTTAAAGATCTCAAAACTTTTCCTAGGAGGATATTTGAGGATTCTTCTTGCTTTTTTAGAAATATTTATTTTTTACTTCCAGGTTTAATATTTGAATTTCACTAAAACCCTGATGCATGAAGGTATGGAAGAAAAAGGCCTCTAAAGAATATGTGGTGCTGCACTGCAGCCCGAAACAAGACTCAAACAAAATATAATATTACTCCTTTCATAAGATTCAACAGAGTCTTGTGCTCTATCCCACAGGACCAGCTTAAACATTGTGTTTTCCATTGTTAAAAGTACAGATATAAAATTACAGAGGCAGGAACAGTCTGTTCTGCAAGCTTCTTAGTACTGCAGGGAATTACCTTCATGAGGACTCTGGGCTTTAGGGCACTGTAGTAATATGTGGGACATTGAACTGGTAAAATAGCTCTGGTCAAAGTTTCCAAAAGTGCTTAGTGTTGGTGGAAGCTGACTCCAGAGTATGTCTAAGTTCAGTAGGAGCACAGCTGAATCCATAGATATTTGGAAAAATTTGACCTTACAGTGAAAAGAATGGCTAGGCTTAAATGTTTTTCTCTCCTATTCATATCTCTGAAGTAATTACAATAAAACCAAAACTATGCTTGAGGGAAACAGTAAACCTGATTTGATTCAACAGGCTAGGCTGTTTTCTCATGAGTAGAAAAATGAAGAGGCTCTGGCTCCAGTGGGCTATGCAGTTTTTAGCCTGCTTATGTGCTTGAAATGTCTAGATCTATAGACCTGCCTCTTCTTTAACTATGTGAATAAATCCCAGTATGTTCTGCAGGGCAAGCTAGGCTGCCCAGCTGGAAGCCATTTAACAAAACAGCCATGTTGGTGGTGTGATAACTTTTGTGGGGCTTAGACTTTCCTTTGCACAGTTGTCCATGGACAGTGGAAATAATTCTTTGCAAAATCCTCTCTGTTTTGCCATCTGTAAGGGATGCTCACCTGCTTATGCAGAGCAATACTAAACTAATTCTTTTAAAAAATAAGAATCTTATCTCTGTGTTAATAATTCTTTTTAGTCCTTCTAAGAAAAGGCAAGCTAGAAAATGTGTGAGGATTCCCTGTACTTGCAAAGATACACTCCAGAACATAAAGAAAAAAACATTTTCTGCTGTATCAGAACTACCATTCTGCTTAAGGGCTCTGGTTCTGAACACCACTGACAGGGTTAAAATGGTAGCAATTTGGATTCTGCATTCACCAGTAGGCTGCTTTTGTATTTTTTCTGAAAAAGGAGATTTGAATAGCTCCTCCCTATTCTGGGAAGGCTGCTTTGATATCTTGTTATGGCATGTGTGTTGAATGTATTTTTCTTCTGCTCTTTCAAACTTGCTTCCCCAGTAATGTTTAGAATAGATGACAGTGATAGACATTGAAAATTGTGATCTCTTTTAAATCTTATTCATATACCCCTTCTCTTACTGTTTTCCATATCATGGCACACTCTTATACTTGAAAATTGCTCCATCTTGCAGGTCTTCTGTCACATCTCACTTTGTGTAATATGTGGTCTTTGTGTATTCCTAGGGTCATTTTATTTATGCTCTACATAAGCCTTTTCTTTTCTACATAAACACACAAATTCAAGTTCCTACAGGGAGCACTTTGATCAGAGCTTCTAAACCTGTGTAGGGTGTTATCTATGGCTGTTTGCCTACATGTGGTCTTGAAAAAGCTATTACTTGTGGGCCCTCATAGGGAGATCCAAGGCATCCTAAAAACAACGCAAAATTTTGACAGTGTGTGTTAAGGTGTCAAAATGAAGACAAGCAATGAACTCGGTACAGCTGGGCTGAAGACATCTGTTTGAGAACTGAACTGCCTGTCATCTTTCTGCAAAAGAGCTTCTTGTTCAGTAGCATGTGCTGAGCATTCAGAGGTTGCTGGCTGAACTGATCCTGGTGAGTGGGGAGGCAGGATTTGGCAGTCTCTGAGGAGGCTGAAAGGTATTAAGAACAGCTCTGCACTTCAAGGATGGCTGCTGTGATTGTTATGTATGTAGAATCATTTGATGTGGTACACTCCTCTGTAGTCTTGCACTTGGCTTTAGTCTTTCAGCTGGTGAAATGTTAAGCTCAGAACTGTCTGTATGCAGAAGGTGAAGGTCATTTTTGTGTATGGTATATTTTGCGTATGTTATATGCATCCAAGTCAATACCAAGTTTCTCTAGAACTTTCTACCTCTACATCCCTCGTCCTCCAAGTGAAGTGCTTCCATTTGCATTGGTACTGGGTTGTGCAGACAGGTAATCATCCAAATCTAATCTCATGGTGTGATATGTCTCTTGGAACAGTGGGTCAGCAATTTTGTCAGCAGATGGAATGACTCTGTGCACTGCCACAGTGCTGTGACTGTGTCCAGGACTAGGTCATGTTGAGATCACTGCCCACAGATCAGGTGTTTGGGGGCATCTCTTGGCTCTGTTGAGGGTTGTTTGTTGGACTTTTGTGTGTTATTCTCCAATCTTCCAACAAGTATCTTTAAAACTGTGAAAAACAGCGACTAGTTCATAAAACCGTCAGAGCTCATATAGCCATATTTGAGACCTGATTTGGCTCTAATTTTTATAAATATAAAGGAGCAGTACCGTGGGGTTTTCTGCTGCTCGGATTGGGTCTTTGCAGACTTTTGAGTACTGGTTGGTACTTGCAGGAGCAAGCATTGTGACTGAGTTATACTTAGAACTGGGGATGATCTCCAGAGCAACAAGCAGCTGAAGGATTGTTTTGCTACTTTGCAGGATGCTTTTTGTGGCTGCACTACTGTTGGTTAAGAAGTTCCAACTTCATCTGGGAAGGATAAAATCAAGCAGGCACGATTGCTTTTAACCCCTGGTGCTTGTGACTGTCCTTCCCCTGATGCTACATGGTTGGCTTAGCTTTATTTTTTCAGTACAGCTGGTTTCAGGAGTCTAATGAAGAAACGTGTGCAAGCTTTCTTCTTCATTGTTTTTAATGTCTGTTTCTTTTGATAACCAACATGTGTGGGCTGGAAACCTAAGCTGTTCGGGGATGTTTTGTTAGAGTAGATCTTTAAAGGCAACATAGAACTAGGTTTTATTCTGCTCAAGTGTAAAAATATAATGAATGTTTTTACTTTAATTGCTGAGCTCAGGCATTCTTAGCACATTCATGGGATTTGCTGGTTTTGTCTGACCAGCTGAATGACTGGTAACTTGTGGGGATTTAAGGAAAACTATCTAAGGAGCCCACATAATGCTTGTTTACAACAATAGAGTTATTCTGGGAGACTGTCCTGCTGTACCTGGTCAGCTAAAACCCTGTCCAACTGTTTTGGCCATGTCTACTGATAACAGTGACCTTGGGGTGATACAGAGCCACAGAAGGGACCACTGTGGGGTCATCTGGTCTGACTTTCCTGCTCAAGCATGGCCATGCAAGACTACATGGCTTAGGATTGCATCCAGAAGGCTCTTGAATATCTCAGTGAGGGAGACTCCAAAACCTCTCTGGGCAGCCTGTTCCCAGTGCTCTGTGTCTTGCACAGTGACTGATATCCCCGTGGTACCTGTTACCCTGGGTACACCACAGATGCCTAGTGACTTGCTGTCATTTTATTGCACAGTACTGCCACTAGCATTTTCTGCATTTTGATAAGTCAGAACTGTGGTGAAGTGATTTCAAGCTACTGAATAGCTATTCTGAAAACTGCACACTCCCTTTGTGAAAGGCTCAGTACCTTGTTGTATGGCAGTGCTTCTTTGAGATCCTCAGGTCTTCACAGCTTCACTATTCTTTCCTCCTCAACCAATACTTTCAAATTGTTGGTTTCAAACAAATATGTTTACTTCAAATTGCAGGTAATAAAAGTATTCATATTAAACTGTGAAGAACATGCAAAAGAAATTGAGTCTGATTTAAATGTCAAAAATAAAGAAATGGTGAGTTAAACCTTCAACTCTGCCCACAATGCAACTTGCTCTACTACATGCTACAAAGTTTTGGAGATCCTTTCACTACTCAAGAGGAGTGTTGTGACTCAAGAATGCAATTCTAGTGTTAATTTTTATGGTTTTATGGTTTGTTCTTTTGTCTCCAAATAACAGTTGGTGGGGATAGGGAGAGGATAATACAGAAATGTCAAAGTCCAAAAAACAGATGGCAACTTCTTCTTTAGAGCTTTTGTGCTTTATTAGACGAATAAGCATTTAGGGACCTTTTAAAAGCATGTGTCCTGGACCCAGTATCATATCCTTAGTCCTTGGAGCTTAATATTAATGTTTTGATACAGTTGGGATCTATTACAGGATATAAAAAGCTCCACTGATTTGGAGCTCTGTTTTAATGGTATTTGTGCCTCTTATTGAAGGTTGGCTCCCGATGTGCCACTCATGGCTCTACTAAGAGGGAAAAAGTGTTCCAGGAGTTCTGGCTTTTTTTGCAGGTCTCTCTTGGGGTAAAGCCAGTGCTTGGTCTCTGCAGTCCTTTGCTTAGAGGTGAGTCGTGTGAGGGACCCCAAGTGTTACAAGGGGTCAGACTTGTTGCTCTTTCAGTGATTGGCAGCTTGGAAGAGGCATATTTAAAAGTATGTGAAGCACAGCAATGATTTCTGTACCTTGGCACACTAGGGTCAGATGTAGTTTGTGAAAACAGGAAAGAATTGAGCATTTTGTCTCAGTCCCAGGTGTGCCATGGTGTAATGGAAGCAGATCTGTGATTTCAATGCTTTCCACAGCAGTGCAATTTTTTCTGGGCCCTCTTAACTTAGAGTTGCAGGGAGCCTGGAGAGCTTTGCTGGAAAAATACAAATTGATGGGAGAGAGGGCAGTGCAAGGGGGGGGAGGGATTCCTTCAGCCTGCCTGGGAGACATTGCACAGTTTTTATGCTGTTCTAAATCCATGTCATTAATGTGCGACACCTAATTCCTCCCTACTGTTTTGCATGTGTTTTTGTATTCAAATAAGAGAGGTGTTTTTGTTGTTGGATTCTGGCATGGGTTCTCAACCTGTGCTGATGTTTGGGTGTGCAGCCATTTTATACAGACACAGCAATGTAATAAGATGGCAGTATCCAGATGCTGCAAACTGCATCTTTCACAATCATAATCTCCTTTTTGTAACTGGTTTTCCTATTCTGAAATCATTGTTTGCATTTCCTTTTTCCTCATTCACCTTCCACCTTCTTCACATTGGGCCTTCGGTTCATTTTTTGGATTTTAGTCTTAAATACCAGGCTGACAGGCTGATCTGTAATGCTGTTACCAGTTGGTTTTGTCTAGGGGATTTTTTTTTTCCTTTATTGGATATATGCAGTAAAAGCTAATATTTTACGAGAGGTAGAGAGCAGGAGCAGTGGTGGCAGCAGCAATTTAGCTGAAGGTGCAGCAAACAAGCCCAGCTCATGCTCAGTATTCACACTCCAAGTCCAGAATGGGAGGGTTGGAAAGAATTTTGGTTTTGGCCTGAGAACAAGAAAAGGATTAAAACCGCTAAACTTATTCTAAGTTGGTTTTTTTTGTTTTTCTGAGAAGAAGGAACTGAGGGGAGAATGGAGTATAGTATGGTGTTTTATGTAGTGATGACTGAAAAGCATAAAAAGACTTTCTTCTATTGTCATTTCTAATTGGAGGCTGGCACTGATTAGCAAGAGGAAAGAAGTCTAGGAAAGGAAAGACAAATGGGGAATTTTATTGAGTGGAAAGCTGCTGAACAAAAGAGGATTTTTGTTCCTCTATATTCTAGTGCTTTTAAAGAAACTTACAAACTGCATACGAACTATTGATAATTCTTCTCTCAAATCTTTAAAGTGTAAGGAGGGGGGAGAATAGGAAGAGGTATGAGTGCTGAATAATTCTTCCAAAGACAGTCTGTAGGATGGTTTCTTGATGAACTTTTGTCTTACTGTTCATCCAGTAGGGACAGTGACATGAATAAATATTTTACCTGGGTTCTTTAGCAATGAAACCAGAGCTCTGGGACCACATCTCCTGGTGAAGATATCTCATTCCTGGTTATGAGAAGATCCTGTTGGAATGTTAAACATCAAGTGCCAGCAGCATAAAGGCTGTTATATGCATTATACAGTGTAATGTGTTATAGAGGCACATGAATCATATGGTTTTGACTCTTGAAGTCAATGTCTCTTCCAATTTAACACAAAAGTGCAAAGGAATCTGCACGTGGCTTTGTCACACCTTAATTAGAAAAAGCATCTCAGTGATGATATGAAAGTCAAGTTTAATGCTCAAGTTGTCAGGTTGCAGAGGCAGAAATGCTGTCTCTGGCTGGAGACAGCTGAGAATCTATTTCAGCTTCTTGCCTTGCCCATTCTAAACATTTTACAAGGAGCAGTAAAAGTAACTGGATGGCTCTTTATCTGTGGTGCTTGTTTCAGAAGTCTGAATACCTGATTTGTGCTCCCTATTTGCTGTGGAGACTTGAGACACCTGACCTTCCTCAGCCCTCTGTAAAACCAGGGTGGGAGATGATGCCTGTTCCTGCAGGCTTTGCACAGTGAAAGGCTGTGTTAATATCTTGTTTGTTCCAGGATGGCTTCAGGCAGTGGAATGGTTCTGCAGATACGTGGGTGGTAATCTGTGTTTCACAATAATAGTGAAAGGACATCTGTAAACGAGGAGTAGCATTGTTTTTAAATACAAAGGGATTAGCAACCTAATTTACAAAATTACTGAGTGGGTTTTGAAAGGCTGATGATGGCTATGGGTAGGATAAAGAAATGCAGCACTGCTATCTTAAAGTACAAGAGCAAGCTGCTGTTTGGCTCTGAAATGAATAAGATCTCTAGCTGGCTTAGGTGCTGAAAGTAGTTGAGCTGCAGCTGCCACGAGCTTCTCCAACAGGATGAGCTGCATAGTGTGAAGTCTAGGCTTCTCCAGCCAGACTGTGTATCTGCTCGCCAGCATCTGCTGCAAAGAAATTGGGTGCCTGTATGTAGATTGACAATAAGAGTCCTCAGTGTTAGTTCTGCATCCATCCTTACATGACATATTAACACCAGCCCTGGAAGGTACATGTCTAGTAGACTTGAAACTAATAAAGCTGGAACAGATGAACTGCTGGTATGAGTAAATGAAAAAAGCATACTATCTCCTTTAAAAAAATCAAATTACAGTATTTTGCAGGTCAAGAAATATTGCATGTGGCAAATACTTCAGGCAAGCCATTTGGAAGAATTTCCTCATAAAACTTGGGGAAAAAATCCCAAACCTTATTGGCCTAAATATTGCATGGGCTAGAAACTTACTGAAGGACTTAAAGCAAAAATAGTAGATGTGGCAGTAATTTTAGCTGCTCGGCAGAGAACAGCGCCTGTAGGATAAATATGAAGCTTAGATTGAGTGTCTTACTAATGATTTAAAGGAGGAGGTGAAACAGCTCATCAATTAAGTTCAGAATTTGATACAAAATAGGGATTTTTTGCAAGCTCAGATGGAATGAAAACAAGTACAAAATATGGAGTGGTTAAGTCTTAGAAGACAGTGTAAAAGCAAGCTTTTAAAAAGTGTGTTTTAGTGAAGAGAGAGAGCTGGCATCTTTTTATATGGGAGAAGTTTGTTCAGCATGTTTTACCTGGCTGTGTGTCTGCTTTGGCTGTACTAGTTCAGAGACGTGCTTTGGCAGCTGTAATTAGTGTTGAATGTTTATTCCTGCTGAAGACTATGAGTAAGAATTAAAATTGGGTCATAAATACTGCAACAAATCCAAGGCTATTGTTCTAAGAACACGCTACTCCAAGCGGCAGTCTGATTCTGCAGAGATGCTGAGGGGCTGTATCCCTTAGGACTTAAAACAAATGCGGACATTTAATACTTCAGAAACCAAACTCGTTTTCAAGTTGCTTTCACAAAGAGGTAGTTATCACATTTAATGCCCTGAGCTAAGCTGCAGTTCAGCCTATTGTTACTTGGTGTTTAGGCAAACTACTGTTTCAAAATATTTCATAGTAAGTGGCTCGGTGAAGCAAGTTTTTTTTCCTCCTATTCTGTTTATAGGGCACTCACTGGAGAAAAGGGAAGACACCAATTGTTCTCCCCTCCCCAGTCTGTGTGGGTGTGTGCACTGTGCCTGTGGGGTATTTCAGAGAAGCAAGCCAATGATCTCCAGTGTATTTTTACATTATAACACCCTTTAGCTGTGCAGGCAAGAAGTGGTGACTTTGTTGTTTTATGTGCTCTGCTGTGTGAAATCAAGAGCGCTGATACACTTTCAGTGGGTCCTGATTCAGAACTTCATTAGCTTTCAGGGAACAGGGCACTTCTGGATCTGCTGGTGCTATACTTGTCAGTCTTGCCAAAAACATTTTACTAGTTGCTGTTTTAACTGATGCTTGATGTTATTACAACTTGGGGAATGCATTGTTTTATAAATGACATTAATAAAACATGTAATACTGAGGAAATCCAATGTTAGCAATTTTAAAATTGATCATGCACATTGTAAAGGTAAGTTTAAACTCTCTAATAGAAAACATTTGATGGTTTTCTCCAAAACATCCACTGTTGTATTCTGCCTGATTTAACGTAGATAATCAAGACAGGCAAACCTGACACAAAGTACTTAACATTTGCTGTTACTCTTTTGAAAAACGACTTTCTATAGATTTTTTTTTCAAAGCCTTCCACTTTTCCTGTCAAATAATTCAAGTATTTTGAGGATTTATGACTATTAAACCTTTCAAATTTCTGGTTTGAGTTAAGTCCTAATGCCATCAGTGTGCCTTACCATTGGCTCAGAATATCTCTTCATGTCTTGCATTTGACAAGCTATCCAATAATTTCAGAAGTACTGTGATACTCTGAGTTTTGCCAGTACTGAAAAAAGGAATAAACTTTCAACTAATAAAGGATGGAACTTGAGTGGGCTCCAGCAGGAAATTTTGCATCAGGCAGTTCATAAACTTCTGCCAAGAAGCCAGTCATATGAAAGACAGCCTGTGAATGCGATGGGTTTTGTGCTGCTTGCAGTTGTTACAGGAGGACTCTGAATGTCATTGTGAGCTCCAGTTACTGCATGCTTAATCACTAATATTTTCTGTGTATTTTGTCACAGTGAGGTTGTTGCACTGAAAAATAAAATCTGGATGATGGATTGCCTAGAGAGATGCTTATAGGAAGTACAGAAAGCAGAAGGGGAATAAGCTTAGAAAAAGCGGTATTTGGGGAGCTTGAGAGATTGGTGATGAGCTGCTCAAGTGTAAAGGATGGGTCACTTGGTTTGTAAGATAAAATAGGCAAGCCAGAAAGAGTACGGAAAATTAAGACTTAATTGAGGTTGGAGTTTGATAGTGAATGCTGATCTCTTGGAAGCAGCATTTTATTTTGTGATGTGAGAAAGGAGCATCTCTGGAAGTAAAAAGAATTGCAGTAGCTGATGGATGCAAGTAGGGATTCCAAATTTGTTTTCAGACCTGCAGGTATGAAATATGGTTCCATCTTGAGAATCTGGAGTAGATTTGTACTGAAGAATCCCAGCTTACAGCTTAGTAACCTCTCCATGATGGACAAACAAGTTATTCTTGAAAAGGCTTCAACAGTTCTTCTGTATGTAGCTTATATACTCACAGAGTGGGCAGGGGGTTAAAAAAGAGATTGGAACAATCCCACACAGTGGTGTAGAGTATTTCTTGTCCCTGGGATCTGTTGAGGAGATCCTGTTTCTACAGTCTGGGACTTCTGTGATGGAAGCAATAGGGGAAAAGTAGCGTGAGTTGTACAGCAGACAGCTTCTCACTGATGAGATGTGGAGAACGTACAACACCATTTTATTGACTTGTAGAATGAATTTTTGGTCCAATAAAAGCACTCCTGTTAAGTTGGAAGAAAAAGAGGCGAGGTTTTAACATGGATCTATTGTCAAAATATCGATCATTTTCTTTATGCTCAATATTGAGGTGGTGAGTAATTGCTGAATCAGATAACTGAGTTGGAAAGCTTCTTGGAGAAAATACAGTTTGAAATAGTGAATCTACTACAACTTTAAACAAGTCTTTCTAGTAGCTTCTTGTTTTAACTTTTCTTCTTAGAAAGAAAAAATTTTAGCCAGCTTTACCATCTGGTGACTCTTCTGTGACATTTGCCTGGCAAGATTAAAAAGCAGTGACCTTATACAATAGCAAAGAGAACTTGTCCTATTATATAAGTCTGTAACTGAATGAAGCTTGATGCATTTAACTGAGCTCCTTAAGTATCTTACTGTAAGAAAAGTTCTCTGCAGATTTTCCTCCAGTATGACTTGTGCATTTTCCTCTGAATTTTTAATTCCTCTTGGAGCAGCAGCTGATGCCTTTTGAAGGCTAAATGCAGAGTAAATACTTCGTCTGCAATAAATGGATTATCAGTTTTATGATTACATTCAAATCTGTTGGCTGGGTTTTGCTGCCTATTTAATCACAAGTTTTAAATTGGGGTCTGTTTGTTTTGGTGATGACTGGAATTTAAGTGCATCAGTAGACAGTTCTGAGTATCAGTGGTTTCAGAACTTACCACAGGTAGGGAAAACACTCTTTCTTAAAATAGTTACCTTTCTCTTAGAGTTAGACACTGAAATAACTTACATATTTATTTAACCCAGGCCTATCTGTGATTAAACTGATCAGCTTCTGATGGGCATCTGGCAGCAATCCAGTGGTGAATGCCTTTTTAAACTTGATTTCACTAACCATTTCTCTCTAATAAATGGTGTCATTATTTGGAATTCTGGATGTTGAATGCTCCTGAACGGTCAGTCAGTCTACTGCTAACGTGTGCAAACACTTATTTTTTCTTTTAAACAGCTTATTTAAGGGATTCTGCTTTTTTTTTTTTAATGTGTTTTTCATAATCTGTATGCTACTTGTACAGCATGGAAGAAAAGTCGCATAATAGAATTTTTAAATCAAGTTGGTGGGATTTTATGACTTCTCTCTCCTTCACCAAAGGAGCAATAGTTTAAGTGGCATGGAAGCTATCCCTGTATTCTGAAACTGGAAAACGATGAAAGTTCATTTGAAAATCAAAAGTGCTGGTAGTGGTTGTATTTTTTGTGGCCTGTCTCCCAACTTGTTTGTTACGTTTTTACTCTGATAGGATCAAATTATGCTGGTATTCTTTGTAGCAGTTGAAAGGAAAATAATTAGGTATCCCTTTAAAAGTTAAAAAGCTTCCATTTCTTCCTCTTGGTTGTACTGCCAGTTGAGTTGTGTGCATGATTGCCAGGTAGCATTTTAAAGGAGCTTTTTGTTCTGAAATGTGCTGGAGAACTTTCTGTACAATACTAGGAGTAGAAGACTTGAATGACCCTGTAATCTAGTTTTAGTCTAACATTTGGGAGTGACCGGGATTAAGGAAGATAACATTGAAGACAATTTAAAGTATTCTAATATTTATCTTGTTAGCTGGCTCTTGAGGAATTAATTTACATTCTCTGGAGGTCCAGGCATAAATCCTCTCTGGAAGTCAGCTGCAATAGCTCCATGATTCCCTGAGGATGGCAGCCTCATCATGTATACTGAATTACCAGGCATAGGATTTATCTGAAAGTGGTTTTACAGGTGAGAATTAATCTCTGCCTTCCTGCTGCCCACATCTCACTTTTGTTTGTTTGTTTGTTTTCTTAGGATCTCCTGAGCTGTACCAATATATTTTTCCCTAAGTGCTATATCTTTCAGAATAATTGAGTATTAAATATCTTCTTTGTAGGAGAAACAAATGCAAATCTGCCTTGAAATCAGCCCTGATGAATAGATGAATAGATCAGGTGGCTTATCTGTTTTGTTGTTTAATCCTAACAATCTACTTATATTTCTCAAACATATTTCAACAGGAGCAGCTACTCAGTTTTAGAAGTTTTGTAAAGCTCTGATAGGTTGATACCAGAATGCTGTGACTTAAAGTGATTTGAAAGGCTGTAAAGGAATTTTTATTGAGTTTTGTCTTTGCCACAAAGGTTTAAAATAAGGCAGAGATGGGGCAGTTTTTCATGAACTCAAGATGGCCTGAACTCCTGTGTGAATGCAGACACTAATACATAACCTCAGACAGGGATTTGCAAGTACTATTGACAGCTGCCAGGGTCTAGGGGATCCTGGACCCTTGATCAAGGTGATTCCCTAAAGGTAACTGATACCCCATAAATATGAGGAGCAAGTAAACTTTCGTTTTTTCTTCTGCTCCACTATTTCAAATTGTAGTGGAATGCCTGCTCAGGAAAGGACAGTTGTGTCCTCTCTGGGAATGTTTCAAATTTCCTTGATCATTGCAATAATAAAGCTCTTAGAAACAGCCAAAGCTCTGCCCCTCTCTTGATTCCACTTGATGACATGGGGGTAGTGCTCAATTTGTGTGGTAATATGTTGGGGAAAGGGCTACGTGAGTGCTGGTCTAACAAGGGACCTGAGCGATTACAGAGCAGTAAAATCCCTTCCTGTTTTAAGCCATGTCAAAAGAAGGAGGAAGGAACTAGCAGATTGCCAGGCAGGCATGTGTGGTGCCTTTGTCCTTCCTTGTTCTCCCCAGTATTTTTCAGTGTTTTCCACTTAATTCTCCTATTTCTACCAGGTGTCAAATTGTGTCATCTGGGGTTATAAGTTTGGCTGTAGACATGGTTTAAAGATTCACTAATAAAATAATCTTTGCAGCTTGATTATGTGATTCTCCTAAGAGATGCTGAGTGCTTGATACAAGGTGGGATTAGGATTTTAAATCAGCTTTGTGCAGAGATGCTGTTATTTATAACAAATAATGGTGAAAGGATGTGTAGAATGTCTGAAATGTCAAAGAGGTGGTTATCTGCTGGCTTGAAACTGTTTCTCTTTTAATGACTGAGCACAACTGCAGTTTTTCTAATGGTCAATTAACTGGTTTAACCTTCTTGAACAGTCTTGGAGACTTTTTTTTAGTGCTCATCCATTTGAAAGCTGGTAGTCCATGTAATAGCTTTCTAAGCAAAAACTCCAAGAAAGTCTTTGAGAATAACTGCTGTTTACATGGTATTTATTTGCAAAATTACTTGCACTGTGTGTTTTCTGGATTTAACTATACTACTGTTCCATTATGTCTGGAAATTAAAATAAGTGGACCTAGGGGGATTTTGTTGTGTAAATGGACATTCAGGACTTCATGTTTTTCTCTTTCAGTGAATGATGATGAATTCATCATGTTCTGTTATAATATTGGCTGAGTTCCTGAAATTAATTGTGTACAAGTTCTTTGAGAGCTGTTGAAGATGATTTTGCTTTCTGGGTCCTAATAATGAAATAAATTTTCATTTATTAATAGCAAATTAATAATTAATAAGGTAGAATATTACATAAAATTTCTGCATTTTACTATTAGTTACCTGTTGCTGAAATTGAGTGTCCCATTGTATTAAGTTACATGAGCACTACAGTAAACTTTTGCTAGAAATTGTTAATTTCTGTGTAGGCAATTGTGCTTTTGCCTGTTCCTCCAGGATGGTGAAAATATCTTTGCTTACATTGTAGCGTAATGAAAAAGCATATAGCTCTTTCCACAAGTGAGAAGGCATAGCAGAGGGTTGGTTTTAATTCACCTGGAAGTTGCATGCACAATGTAAAGGAGTGAAAACACAAGCTACAATTCCAGTTTCCCTTACTTACTTTCTTCCATTGCCCTCTATCTCCCAAAACTTCAGCCCCCAAAAGTCTCCCCCTCCAAGCATTGCTGTCTGAGTTAGTAAAACAAAACAGCATCTGTGCTCCAGAGATGGCCAAGATGGAATTAAATTATTACTAGAGAGTAAACAACACTGTTATCTGGCGGGAAATAGCCCTCAGCAGAAATGTTTTGTTTCCTAATTTGCCCAATTTACACAAATCAATTTAATGCATCTTTTGCCCTTGCTTTGACACTCGCATTCTCAGACACAGACGATCCCACCAACAAGGGGAGAGGAGGCAGCCAGGCAAGGGAACAGAGATGCTCAATGCCAGCTTCAAGTACTGAAAAATGTGAGAACTGACTCTGCCTGAGACAATTCTTCTCAAAGTGTGGCACAACAGAGCGGTCCTCTGTGGGATTTAGCAGGGGAATGTGTTGTGGTACAGTAACAGCTGGCTACAGATATGGATAGCAGGCTTGAAAACACAAGCAAAAGGAAGCCTGTGCTAAGCTGGCTACTGTTTTCTTCCTAATATTTTTCTAATCAGCTGTATGGGTAAAAGTAAATTCTTGGGTTGTTCCATTGATTCTTCTCGTATTTATTTATTTTATATAGGTTTTGCTCTTGATTTGTTACAAGTATCTGGCCCATCCCCACTATTACTTCCCCTTCTAGCAAAAATATTTACCAAATTTGGAAATAACTTTTTACATGGGTTTTTATTTAGGTGTTTAAAAAGTGTTCCATATAAACGGTGCTTCCAAGCTTTGCACAAAGGTGGAGATCAAGAGTTATGAAGCAGCCAAGTCAATAAAAGAAATTAAAACAGAATAATTGCAGCAAGGCAGGGAAAAAAGTGTATTTAGTGTGCCACTGTTCAAGGACACTGGGCTGGATGAAACATCAGATTTTGAACCTGGAAGTGTTTCAGTGGAGTGGGCTTTGGATTTCCTATTGTACTTGAATGAAAGCTGGACATAATGCTGAAAGTATGTCACTTCATGAACACTTGCATGACTTTGAAATCTTCCTAACTCTAAAGATCTCTAACAGAGGTTTATTTTTTTTTCAGTGAAACTCCTTTAGTCCTAAGAACAGAAGGCATATTCAACAGAAGGTCGAAAAATTAAAGCGATCCAAGTACATTCATAGGTGTGAAAAATACCTTCATGATAACTGTAGGACAAAGAGAATGTGTTTTATGAGTTGTAATTAATTATTATAAAAATGTAGGAGGGATGTTTCAGTGGCAGAAGCAGGATTCATGAGTACTTGGGCTTTTGGTTTTAATTGGTTGTTTTTTGAATTTTGTTGTTTTGTGTTTTGGTTTTTTTTTATTTGGGGGGTTTTGGTTTGCAGTTAGGTTTGGTTGGGATTTTTTGGTGTTTTGGTTTCTTTTGTTTGCTGGTTTGGTTTTAGTTTGTGGGGTTTGTGGGGTTTTTGTTTGTTTTTCGTTGTTATTGTTTGGTTGGATTTTTGGTGGGGTTTCTGTTGGTTGGTTAGTTGGTTGGTTAGTTGGTTGGTTGTGTTTTTTACTTAGGTTGGAGTTTGTTTTTTTAAAGTAAGAACCATGAATTTAATTTTGCAAGGAATAAGCTTTGCTTTACCAGAACTTGTTGCTTTCTGGTATGGAAAGTGTAGGTGGGAAGACTGGAACCAACGCATTTAAGAAATCGGAAATTTGCCGTTTTTAGATGTCCAGTACCTGTAGTTTTTTTGTTCTAAGATAACTTACATGAGCCCAGGGGGGTTTAAGTTAGATGGAATTACTGCCCTTCTCCCAACTCCATGAGATCTGCCAATTGCAGAGTTCTCTATGCACCATTTTAAGATGTGTGGATTCATGGGTCTGTAAGATAAGAATGTTCACCTGTGGCTTCACTTGGGTCTGAAAAGCTTGTTGAGATCAGGCTTTTATGCAAAGTAGTTAGAGACTAATGGGAGAGAAGGCAGACCACTGGGCTCAAGAGGTGATGTACAGGTCAGACTTCCACGTTTCCAACTCCACATGTGGGATTTATAGAGTAGGGGTAACATCCACCACAACACAGGAACGTGCTTCTACAGCTAGATTGTCTCAACACGCCCACACCTCACTTCTGCTGCAAAGTGAAGTTAAATTGCGTTGGTCAGCACAGTGGATCAGAAGGCAGTGCAAGTGGGTTGAAGGCATGGCACTGATCTAAGGAAAGAGCCATGGATCTGAGCAGGGTTCTTGTCAAGTGTGTTCATAAATGCCACTTTGCTTATCAAAATGAAGGAGTGTTAGGGGAAAGCAGAACTCCTTGAGGGGAGTTCCCTCCATTTGTGAGACTTGGAGAGTTCATACAGACTGAGTTCAAGCCCCATTTCCCAGAGTACAATCTGATAGTCTGTGCTGGTTAGTAGCAGGAAACAGCTTAATAAGGCGTGTAATATTAAGGCACTGGAAGATAAAAAGACTGGGGTAGTCACAGATGCATTGATGGAAGTGGTGTGTGTCCAGCCATGAGCTGCAATGAACAGAAGACACTTCAGTCAGCTGCAAGGAGGACTGTGAACATGTTGGGGTAATTTGCCTCAAGGACAGTGTTTTACAGAGAATGAATAATAGAAGAAGGACTTGTCTGAGGAGAGTTAACTGCTATTGTGTTTCAGACTGGAGACATGCTAGAATGTGGGAGAATAGTTTCATTGTCTTGCATCACTAGCTATTGCTCAAACCTCTGACTCCTTTGGGCTGTTTCAGTTGTTTGTTTCTATAACTTTATATTAACAGGTAGTGATCAAATTCTTCTTAAACTGTAGCGGGATAGTCATAATAGACAAAACCCATCTATCTCTCGGTGTATGTGTGGGGGTGAGGTGGCAAATACATGGGGCTAAAAGGATGCAGTTGCTAAATGTGTGGTTGAAATTTGTGATTGTGGAAAGTCTTTACAAGTACCACAGTGCCCTTAAATCAGAGGAATTATTTATGCTGGAAAAAAAAGGACACTGGTGTTGTTTTATGGAGAGGACTGGCAGAGATGAAAGGTAGACAATAGGCACATTCTTTCAAGAACTCCTAAGGATTGGGATACAAAGCAAACAAGCATATGAACTCAGTGATGAAAACAAGTGTTCAAAAATGTCAATGCAAAGATATTTGTGTTTCATTTTCCCTCTTTTTCACATACCAATGCACTTAAATTGAAGAAAAAGACAAAATGTAACAAATAGAGCACTTGTTGCCTGGAAAAGGTGTCTATTTGGGTTTTAGGGTTTTTTTCCGTTTCAGTGAAAACTATCTTTGCACTCACTGTGATCCGAAAATCTCAAACTAAATTTGCCACCAAGATCCCATTTTCCTCCTCAGGAAAAAAAACCAACTAACCCTCACAACTGTTTTCTACTACTGCACTAGTCTGTTATTTAGATATTGCAGAAGGAACACCAAAAAACCAAAACCCCATCCTTTTCTAAAAGCTAAAACATTCTTGACATTTCAAGTCTTGAAAAGTGTGATTTATGTTACCCTAAATCAGTCTCCTTGATACTAATCAATACTTTCTCTCAGTCTTAAAACAGGAAATAGCTTCAGTCTGTGTTTAAATCCTTCAATGTCTGATGTCATGACCTTTTAGTAGTTTGTTCCTTTTCTCCCCCTATCCCTGTTTTCCCTTCTTTTCCTTCTCACAAAGGCCCCTCAGCTTGTCTTTGGGTTTTTCCTGAACAGTGGAAGCTGTAGTTATTTCAGTTCCTGCTTTTGGGTACATATATCTTAGAGGCTTCCAGTGCCCTTCCCACTTTCTCACCTTCTTTGGCCTTTCCCTTTGCTTTCCTTTCCCTTTCACATCATGCAGTACTCCTCTGAACAATTTCTTTTCTCACATCCACTTCAGCCCTGGGGTACAGCCTGAAAGCCTGCTGCTCCATCTGTGGGGATAATGAACTCCATGACACCAGCTGTATAAATCTCTGTTGTAGGCAGCAGTGTCAAGTCAGTAGGAGCATGTGGGAGATTAGTTCTGTGTCCAGACAGGCAGTATGGGCATCCTGAGATGCTGTGCATTAGGAAGTGGAAAGCCTGTATTTCTTTGTGGCATTCTGTTCAGAAATTCAGTGGTGTTAAATCCGTTGCTGAAGGGACACTTGGTATCTCTGCAGTGCTTTTCATTTGTTTCTTTTGGGGACCTGACCAACTAAAAGTATTGGAAGACTGACTATTAGTCTTAGCAGAGTAGACATGTATTGAGAGAGCCCTGTACATAACTTTAACAGACCTTGGCATAACTAACAGGATCTTCCAGGAGGGGCCCAAGAGCTAAACTGGCCAGGATATCATGCTTAGCTTTTGCAGACATTGAGAATGGAGGCTCCTGGCAGGGCAGCTTGCTGACAGGATGCTGGTGCAGTGGGGAATGCTGGTGTTAATTTATTCATTCATGTACCAGAATAAAAAGGTGGCACTGATGCACTTCTGCAATTTTTTTCTTTCTTTCTGGTGCAGATATTTACTGTCTTTATGAACAGAAATTCTTACTTTAAAAAGTGCAGAAGAAATGTCTGCTAACTTACTGTCTGCTTTATTCCTTTTTCCTTCCTTACAAGATATGTTGTGGGGATTTTTTTTAAGAGACCTGAGTCTCATGAGTGTTGTCCTCAAGTTCAGTTTCCTGGTTGAAAATCTGCATACGGTAATGTAATATTCTTCTGCAGGAAAGATTTTTATGGCATATGTAAATGAAATAAGACCAGCCCCTGGTGGTATTGACAGGATGCTGAGAAGGAAGCTGACTGTGTATTAACGTGCTTGCAGCTTAGGTCATTCTCACCGAACCCTGCAGCTCTGTGAGGTTCAGCTGCATGGTGGAGATGACTTCTCATTCTTTCAGTGACCCTTTGTAGAATGCTGTTTCAGTAATGAGAAATGTATTTTTTACAGACATCTCTTCCCTAAACTGTAGATGATATGGAATTGGATGTGTAATAGTTCTGTTTATACAGGCATAATTAAAGAAATGTGAGCAGGAATCCAGCCAATATCTGGTGTAAACATTACAAGGGAAATAATCACTTTCTTTTGTGATCATTCAATTCTCTGGATCAAACTGACTTCTCCATATTTTAATCCTTTTGGGACTGGTGTAGTTTCCTTTACTTAAACTTTCAGAGAAACTTTGATTTCTATCAATTTCTTTATTTTAAAAGCCAGGAGTTTTAGTGGGAATAGGATGAGATTTCGACAGACAGCAAACATAACTGGAACACGGATGTGCCAAAGCAGTTTGCAGGGTTGCTGTGGCATTACATGCATTGCCCTTTTAAAAAGTTGTCTTTTGTGCTAACAACTTGGTTTAAGGAAACTTTGTAATTCTCTTTCCATTACAGGAGAAAAATTATCTGGACAATCTGATCCTCAACATCTTATATTGTACTTGATGAAATGTGATGTTAGTTGGTAGATTTCTTCCAGAACTCATCAAGCTCCATTATTTCACAGCTGGAAGTTTCCTTGGGATTTTGGTGCACTGAGAAGAGTGTTTGTTTCCTATATTCAGGAAGCAGTAAGCTTTTTGTCTGCTTTCCATAGTGCTGTGTTGAAAGCAAAGTTTCTCACAGGTTCTTTTCCCTTTTAACAAATGTGTGTAGCAGAAGGAAAAACATCCTTCGGTGGAGTAATTGGTTGTTTCCACCAAGTGTTCTTGTTTAGAAAGTTGGTAATAGAGCTGAGGAACTTATGTAAAAAAAAAAAAAAAACCCAAAAAAACCAGTAGCAAAGGAGACAAATAGGAAATTTTACATAGCAGGAAAATCTAGTTCGTCTGGTGCAAATTTTGTTGTGCCATGTGTAGATTAAAGAGCCCTTTGACATCAACTCAGAAGCAGTAATGGCCATTCAAACCAATGTAGCTACACTGACCTTGAAATCTTTCTGTAGCGTCCAACATTTTGTTATAGAAAACTTCCAGAACAGTTTATGATGAGACACTTGCAGGCCACATGTTCTGAGTATCCTCTGCCTTGTACCAAAACTGCTGCCCTCTCATTCTTTTCTCCTGTGAGTGGTGACTCTTACCCCTCATCTCATCAGGAGAACACGTGCATTTGAGCTAGACAGTGTATTTGCTGTTAGCATTCACTTCAAATGAGAATAAAGGTATTATCTGGGATAATTGGTAAAATACTGTTTTAATGGTTTTGCTCATTTGAGATTGCTTTTTAAGGTTAAAGGGTAACTCAAGAATGGTTAAGAAGAAATATTTGGTGTCTTTTTGCATGTACATGATGTCTGACTGAGTCCTTCTGGGGGAAAATCTTGGTGTAATTAGATCTTTGTTATCCTCTCCTGTGAGAACTCCTTGGGATTTTGCTCTCTATCCCTTTGTGTTTCCTGTTTGCTTTGCCTTCTGGAAGTGTGTTAGCTCAAACAGGTATTTAAGACAACTGCCACCCAAGAAGCAAAGGAACAAAAATATCAGTAAATACCTAAGGACATGGAAGAAAAATTTAATTCTCCTTGTTAGTTGTCTGAGGTTTCAGGAGTAGTGTTAGCTGTGCTTTATTGTTTTTCTCCTATGCTTTTCATTTCTTGAGAGGGTTTCTTTAGTACTAATGGCTAAAGTCTGTTAAAGGCTGAGTATTCTTTTCAGAACATTCCATTGCTGTTGCATGTCCTTCTTGTCTCTCACTGCTGAATTAAAGAAGCAGCTGTGATATACATGCAATGAAATGGAATAAGTAATTTTCATTTTCCTTGTGTCTGGTTATTCAGTTAGAATTTGTTATCTTGAAATATTTTTGTTAAGATCTGTATTATACTTACTGGATTCTTAAAAGTTGCTGCAGACTTCAAGTGTCTCATTTAAAACTGAAGAGTTGCTTAAGCCTAGAACAGAACAGTAGCAAAAGGAACTCTGCAACACAGAAGTTTCATAACTGACCTCTGCTCTGCCAGTTATGGAAGAGGCAAAATATGAGATAAGGAGATGATAGGTAAAGCATATGAATCCAGAAGTTTGGTGAAAAGACTGGATTTTCTCTTTTGTGAACACCACCCTCCTGAGAAAGAACTAGACAATGAGAGTAGAAAAAGACACCACATTCGAAGAGACTGCAGCTTTTCAAAATTCCTCATAAGTTTGAGATATTCTATTTTTTTTTGAAGATGCTATATGCTGTCAGTGGCAACTGATTTCCTTTTGTCTATGGAAAAAAACATATATAAAAGTAGGATTTCAGTTCAAAGTACTAAGGGGTCATGACAGTGCATTATGTTTCGCTGCACAAACTGCTATCCTGTCCACTGCAGTTCTGCAATTCACTGCCAAATTGCTATCCAATTGCTGTCATTGCAGTTCTAGAAGTAGGAGGTGAGCTGGATTGCGGCTTTTCTCTTCCAAGAGATTTTTAGTAGGATATCTATGAACTTTATGGAAAATTACAGTACAACTGTTCTTTAACTAGTGGTAAATCCATATAGAAACTTACATTTGCTGTAGTTGTCAGCTAATGATCTTAAGCCTGCTTTCCTATGCGAATGTCAGTGTTGGACCAGACCCAGTCTAATCCAGTTTCTGGTTTTAAACAGTGACCAGTAATGACTGCCTTGGGAGTGTGTGTATAATTAGTGAATGAAACTCCTGTTGCCAGCAGCTGTATCTGCATCTTGTTTTCATAATCCTTCTTTTTTCGTTCATAAATTTTAAATCTTTTTCTCTGAATGAGTTTAAACTCTAATCTCAATTAGAGATTAGTCTGTAATCTCACCCTGGACAGAGGGTGTTATGTACGCTGTAGAGGAAGTATTTTCTTTTCCTTTTAAATCTCCCTGGTAATTTCATTTGATACCACCAAGTCCTTGCATTTGAAGAAGAATAATCATACCCTGACTGCTTTTCTTCCTCCTCTTCCTCCCCATCAAAATGGCTTCAGTATATTGACTTTTAGTTGACCTTTTCAGACAGAGGGTACTTGTTTGAAAGTACTTTCACATTTTTGTTTTTCCTTGCCTCCCTTTTTTTTTTTTCTTCTTGTTGTTGTTGTTTAGGTTTTGTTGGGGATTTGGGGTTTTTTTTGTGGTTGTTTTTATTTTTGTGGGGTTTTGATTTTTTGTGGGTTTGGTTGGTTGGTTTGTTGATTTTACTTCTGATTTGGTTCATTTTATCTGATTTGGAGTCAAGGGCTGCCACTAAAGAGCAGGATACACAGTGGATTTATGCATTTGCATAGTGGAGTATGCATCTGTCACTTATATTTTGTGGGTTTATAAAGTTGTTGCCTTTATGGACCTAGGTGAGCAATTTCCTTACATGTAGCTGAGATTCCCAAGTCCAGAAATATGATTCATTCCAAACCTTGTGTAACAACTGAAGTGCTGGAGGCTTGTAAACATATGGCTCCTCTCTAGTCACCTCTGAGGTGAGACCAGGACTGAGATTAATGAGTAGCTGTTAAGCCTGAATTTGTCTGAGATGCATGAAATAGGCCTCCATATGTGTAAATGCTTTTAAGGAACGGCTTTTCTGTGCATGCTGAAGGCACCATATGAAGCAGGCTTAAGCTAAGTGTCATCTTCAGACTGTGGGAGTTTAAAACCACAGTGTTTCCCCTCCTCCTGCCTGCCTGAAATCAGGTTTAGGTGTGCTACTTATCGCCCATTGTGCCACCTGAATAAGACAGAAGAGTGGATCTTGATTTCTAAATCCAATTCCTGTTGTTGCATATACCAGTTATCCAGAGAAAACAATGTCTTCCTCTCCTCTAGCTTTTTATGCCTGTCCTCTGAAGTGGATTTAGAAGTGTCTGTACCTAAAGAAACATTTATCCTTTTGTGTTTTGTTCATCTGGGTCATGCTCCGTTAAATATAACCAGAGATTTGTTTTCCTAGCACTTAAGTAACTTCCAATTAGAGAGTAGATGCCAGGGAAGAGAAAAAAAGAAAGACATTGTGCTGAATCCTGGAAGGGTAGAACATAACACATTTCAGCCAGATTTTGTACTACTTGTGGCACACTTGAAAGAGTCACACACTGGTGGTTCAGATTTATTTTTGTGTGTGTGTCTCAGTGTTCTTCTGTTAATACTGCAGCAGCTGAGTAGAGAAACAGAGTGTTAGGACTAGGGGAAGTTTGAAAATGTCTTCCCTAAAGTAATGCCAGAAGTAATGAGAGAAGTTGGTCACTGGAATCTCTCCAGTGAAAGGATGTTGAAAGAAAGGTGAGTCAGTGAAATGGAAGAAAGAAGAAGGAATTTTAAGCAGCATAAAAAGGGAAGTGGGAGGTCATGTTTGTTTTCTCTAATTATGATTTCAGGAGAGTAACTGGCTGCAAAATTAGTTAATTATCTTGTGTTTATTGTAAACTCCTATGCTTTTTCTGAAGACGCCAGAAGAGCTTGTGCTTCATAAATCACGTTAAATCAAAGAGCTTTCATTATATTACAGAGCTCTATAAATTGATGTCTCAACTTGAGAAAAACACTTTTATCTGCAAGCACTTAAGAACGCTGCCACTTTCAGAACCGTGCAAGACATTAGTAGCTGGCTTGTTCAACTCCTTTCAGCTTTCATGCTGACACATACCATATTGAAGACATGGGTTGTTTGTATAATACTTGGTTTGATCTTTTTTTCGTGGTACTTTCAGTACTGTTGAATCAATCAAAGGAAGTTATTGCTCTGTTGGGCATTAGCATACATTTAGATATTTCTGCATTAAGAGCTGTTCACAGAGGAAAAGGCTTTTATGTCAAAAGGAGAGTAAACAGTATGACTGCCGCCGCTTTGAGCTGGGCTGGTACTCCTGACCCACATGTATTTAAAAGCGAGCTGTTTGTTCTAGCAATTATTTCACTTTGGGCCACGTCATCATGAAAGGGTCCCTCTTCTCCCTCCTCTTTTTGAATTTTCAGTTCCTTTAGTCTTTAGCAACTGCGTGAATGCTGCAGATGGGGAAAGGACTCTCAGTGGCTCTTGTGGTTTGCTTCATTCATTGATTAGCATGAACAACTGGGTTGATTTCTTTATCTCCTGCTGCACAATCTACTGGGAATAGTAATGCTAAGGCAGTTGCTAATACTGAATATTTATAATATGTGCTTGACACGTGGATGTAGCTTCCCTTGGAAACTTTTCCACATGAACTTACTGGGAGAACCCAGTTCTATAGAGGACTGACTAATCATCTGGACCTTATTCAAGCCTCATTAAATTCCATGAAGGATTAGTTTTTTGACTGGGTTTGTAGTGATTACTGTCAGCTACTAAATTGAGTAAAGAGCCACTTAAAATGCATCTGTGCCTCTCCTAATGTCTTACTTAATGCTGTTCTATAGACATCACAGATAAGTAGTGAAGCACAGGAAGGGATAGAAATGAATAAAAGTGTGTCTGAGATAGAAAAGGCTGGGAAATCTTATTGTAGAAGTTAAATATGGCCCAATGTAATTAAAAAGGATTTTGTTCTTCTTGAACCCTCTTTCTTTTGGTCAGTCTTACTTGTAAATATATGTGACATTGCATTTAGGAAGATTCCAGCTCAAATATATATGCTTAAGTTTTGTAGAAAAATAAGGCTAACAGGCAGTTTTCAGTCCTACTACTTGTTCATGCTCAGTTTTCTTCCATTGCAAGAATTAGATCTAGTTCTCATTTTCCTTTATCTAGCACAGGTAAGGGAAAGATACTAGACATGTCTGTTACAACAAGGTCTTTCTTTGAGAAGTAGGTTACGATCAGACATTATGAACTAATGAGATGAAAATTAATTTTTGCTAGATTTGGAAATAGTAATGTGGAGAGTGCTAAAAATGTACGTATTTGAGAACTGACCGTCTTGGAAACAGTCTTTCCACGTGGAACTTTTCTGCTGGATCAGAGCAGTTTCTCTTGAGTCTACACTGGCTGTCTAGCTTTCTCAAGAGATATGTTTATTTCTTCTGATGGATTGGCTTTTATGCCAGATGTATTTTTTTTTAACTGAAAAGTCTATGGCATAAAAATAACTGAGAAATTTTATAGTGTCTCCCCAAAGAGCTGTTACCTTAAAAGTTGCCAAGTCTAATGTATCCACTGGTAAAATACAAAAATTGCAAGTTAAAGAAATCAGGCACAAAGTTGTTTATATGACTTCAATACCAGTGGGTTATTCAGGCAAGTGAAAGGGAGTGATGTGATGGTGCTGATGGATGAAGAAAAGGCAAGGCTGGAAGTACAAGACTGTTTATCTGGAGAAGATGCTCCAACAGTGTGGAATGATGACTATATTCAGGGAAAGGACGTGAGGCCACTTCTTTAATGCAGTGCCCATTTATGCTGTGTTTCACTGGAGACCTTCAGCACACAAGGCAGTGTGTGCTAAGTGTGCTTGTTTGAAACCCAGGCCTCACCGTGTGACAGAATCACATGGGACCCCTTTCAGTCCTTAGTAGGGAAGAGGCTCCCTTCTCACTTAAACTGAGATTTCAGGTGTAGGCCTAGATGTTTTCAATCTGTGGCCATTGGCCCATGTTTCATTGTTTGATGTTGGGGAAGATGAAATAGGAAAGCCTTATAGATATGATTGCCTTGCAAGGGATGCTGAAAATATGGAAAGTATAGTCGAGATTGGGATGAGGACAAGGTTTGAGTTGAAAAGTAGCTAAGAAACAATGGTAGAGCTGGCTGAAGGTAATCCTCCTTCTTGATAGAACAATACCCTCTGCCTAGGCAGGTCCAAAGGTCAGAACAAACCCTGCCTGTCTGGAAGAAGATTCCCAAAAGCAGTTTTTTTAAGGTTTAAAATATAACCCCATATGGTAATGCGATAATTCTTATAGGTTGCATGCAAATATTGTAGAGTTTGTAGCTTGTTTCAGATTGGTTAAAGAGAATTAGAATATTCAACAGAGAAGATGATTTATTGTGTTGTAAACGGCAAATTGCTCTCTTTTTGCTCTCTCCTTTTGCCTCTTTCTCTCTCTTTCTCTGGCCTGCTTTGAGCTGCCTCTTGCAGCCCAGCAGCCTCTCACACCCACGCTCTTTCACAATAAACTCCCATGCTCTAAACCCATCTTTAGAGATCTCTCGCTTCTATTTTACCCTGATAACCAAATTCCACAGAGTAAAATCCTACAGTTTGATGTGACAGAAATCCCTTCAGCTAGCTCAGTGTTATGCAGTAGTACAAGGCTGTTGTTAAACTGCCCCTTTCCTGCACAAGCCCAGGTGGCACAATCTCCTCTTACCTGTTACATGTTTTAGATCCCAGCCCATCGTAGTAATTCCATGCTGGCTCTTTACAGTACTATAGCTGTTACCTCACCTGTGCTGAGGAGAGGACTGGTGTCTCTGTCCTGGTCACACTTTTATCCTGGTTCACTTCCTAGTGCATGGTGTGCCTTGATCACACTAAAGGTGATTTTCTGGCTCACACGGAACCCAATGCCTACCATAACCAGGTAATAGGCTCACCATTTTCAAGCTTGCACTAGTAAATAGGGTTATTTCTTTCCAAGATGTGAAGCTTAGTGCTTCTCTTTCTGAACTCCATGAAGTTTGTTGGCTGAGTCCCTGATTTTCTGATGTTTCCTTTCAGTACAAGCGTATTGATTTCTTGTAATCCAGTCCCCCTAGCTCAGCATCATCTTCAGACTTGCTGAATGTCCCTTTTGTTGGCATCTGGGTTACTGATGATCTTGAGCAGGATGGAACCTCATGGTACCTCTGACCATTGTCACTTTGACATTGAATGTTTAACCTTATTCCTGTGAATTAAATCCTATACGAAGTATGAATATGTTAAAAGTGTTGGGTCCTCACTTAGGCTGATTGCTCTGCCCAGCACAAATATGTTGGCTTGTGATGGGGTGTTATTTTTACTGAACAAGGTGAATATTAATAAAATCTGTACTCCTAAAAATTAAATGGCGGTGCATCTACAGTACTGGTATACCCAAGTGCATGTAGAAAATAAGCAGATTTCCTGTTCTATGTAAATTGTTTGGATTTTTTTTTGCATTCAGAAAATCTAGGAATTTACTTTTTTTGGCATTCAGTCTGTTTTTACAGGTTTTTTTAATCCAAATTTCTAGCTTTGATTTTTAAGTCATAGTCAAGTATGAGTTTAAAGGCTATTAGAACTTTGTGATCTTGATGGTTTCCCACTGTACTCACGGGAGAGTTGCTCATATAATCTCTCTCCGTCTTCATCAAATGAGTGTTTTGAACACTTTCATGGTAGATTATAGTAGCTGTGACCTCCTGGAGTTTTGCGGTTTTGATTATACGTTGAACATCACTGCCAGCAAACTTCTGGCAAGGCTGCTCTGACCCTATTTGTAGAAATGGGATGTAGAGGATTGTATAGATGTGTACAAAGTGAAATCACTTTTAAAATCTCAGTTTAATAAAAGGTAGTGCCCCACAGGTGAGTGCTGGTAGCCCAGCAAGGCAGCCAAGCCTCTTTGGCTGTGCTGATGCCTTTTTCCTGGTGTTAGGAAAATGAAGCTAGACACAGTTAGAGGGGTTGGGGTCTTTACCTCAGTATTTTAATCAGGATCCTGTTCAGTGCATCCACTTCAACCAGGTGAAGTGTGGCAAAATGCACTCCCCGCCAATCATACACGCCAGTTATAGACTTTACACATTAGCATATCTAACAAGGGGGCCCAATAATGAGGTTGGGGTGGGCTAACCCCTAGTTTACAGAATCCTCCTGCCAGGAGACCTTGGGTTCCTGAGATAGTAGGAATGTTTGGTCTCCCTGGCTCTGCAGTTCTGGGGTGTTCAGTCTCAGGCCTGCAGAACACTTACAAAACACTAAGCACTAAACTAAGTAAAAGGTTGCAAGTGTGCATACTGCTAATACTTGTGGATACAGAGAACTGTGTAAAAGGTATATAAAAGAAAAGACAAAAATCATTCCGGCATCAGTGCCATGCAAACTCTTACTGTGGATTCTCATATGCAGTTGTCATCACCAAAAAAATTGGCACATCTGATTTTAGGAGGCTTGAAATCAGCCTCCTGTGTCTTGCCCCCATCCAGCCCCTTCTGCCCCCCCAGGCTCTCAGGCACAGATTGTTTCAGGTATTATGTACATACTTCCATACCAGCTTGTAGAAGACATTCATTACGTGTCTACTAAGTCTGTTAAATTTGAGCACTTTTCACATAACTTCATCTGTGTTCCACTTCTGCAGCATATTGTGAGATCTTGCTTTCCAGTGGCCAGGTCATATTTGAACCTGGGGCTTGTTTTTTATCTCAATACCTGTTTGGCTGTAGGATTTTTCAGCATGTTGTATTTGAAAATGAATTGCCGTTACTTGAATTTTGCCAGAATGTGAAGCATATAACCTTATCAACTTCTGATATATTGTAAAGAGATTTAAGTGAATTTAGGCTTCCAAATCTTTGCTTTAAACTAAAAGATAAAATAAAGTTTACTGTGTAAATTGACAGTTGGCTGCAAGCTGCTACAAAAGCCGCATTATTAAATCAGGTATGTGTGCATAGACTCAAAGTTGTTCTCTAGACAGAAATTTCTGTAAGCTGACCTGCTTTTCATGGCTGGATTTAAAAAAGAAAGCATCATCTTAGCTGTATTGATATGCTCTGGTACACATGGAGAGTATCCTATCTAACTCACAAAAGCTGCTTTTCTGTGTCCTTTAGAGCCCATGAGTTTTTCAGCATGGGCAACTCATCATTTTTCCTCTCAGTTTTTTTTTATGTCTAATCTTGCTGGAGTCAAGAAGAGCATCAGCGAGTACAGTTCAAGAAATTCCTTTTCTGTCTCAATTTTTATGGTATCTTTTTACTGAGGTGTTTCATGTGGACTGGCTTATTTAGTTGTAGCTGAGGCTGTGGGTGATGTAGGTGTTATGTTAGCAATAAATAATAAGGTCTGATATTTCAAATTCCGTTGACACAACTTGGATGTGATCAAATTCAGTATTACTGTGGCACTACTGGTCTGAAGAAGCCCAGTGCTTAAAAATCAATGTAGCAGTGGAAGAGCAGCTCTGTTCTAAGGTTGATATGGTAAAGGAGTAGATATGGAAGAAATGAGCTCTCCTCTGGCCCCAGTAATGTGCTGGTACTTCACACTGCCTACAGTTGCCCAACAGTTCACCTGGAAAGGTCACAAGTTAATGGGAAAGGGCTCGTTATAATGTCTGCTGAAATGTTTCAAGGCTGGTTTTCTGTCCAGGAAAGAAAGTCCTCTAGGCAGTGTCCTCCTCCCAGCTTCCAGGAGAAAGTTGACATCAATGCATCTGTTTTCTTTATGCTGTTTCAAAGTTCCTTATGTATAATTATTCCTTTGTCTATCTTTATTCCCTTAAGTAAAAGGAGTGGTGGAAGGCATGATTCCTCTTGGCAACTTAGTACTAATTAAGCATGTCCCATGAGATGTGGACATGTATGTTACCAGACTGGAACTGCAGCATTTTGTGTTCTTTTTGTAAAGATGAAAATGTTTGACATTCTGAAGACCTGGTTCCTAGTTCTGTGTTCTTAGCCTAACTCAGGAAGCAAAATCGTTGGCCTAGTTTGTTATATTAAGCTTTGTACTTTTAAAATATTTTTTAATATTTGTGCTTTTTTTGACTGTCTGTACTCCACAGAGCACAGTCCTGTGTTAAGCTCTGTCTGTAATGATATAGGTGATCCTGTGGTTAGGAATATGGACGAGAAACTAAAAGTCATATGGGGAAAAGTAAAGCAGTTCTGAGAGTTGAGACACGTTCAGGAAATCAAAGCTACAATTTCTTTGATGCATTTTTTTGTCAAAACTCTTGAAGATCCCTTTCAGTAACAGCAAGGTAGCCAGCTTGGAGCTTTCAAGAGACATAATTCTGAAGACAAGTCAGGGAAAAAAGAGGGCATTTAGTTTTGTGAGGCTTTTCCTTGTGTGTTGAGCATGTTGCTCTGAGGAGCAAGTATTGGCACTGGACTGTGTGTGTTCATCCTGTACTGTTGAAGTACTTCCTGACTGCAACAAAACGAAGTGGATGAAGACTACAAAGTCACCCCCTTGCCCTGGATGCTGTATTTTAATGCTGTGGTTTAACCATAGTGAGCAACTGACCTTGCTAAGAAAAGAGTGAGGAGGGGAAGGAGGAAAAATAAAGGAGTAATATTCTAGAGCAATGTTGCTTGTACTGAGTCTGAGGTAGAGGTTAATGTCAAGATCATTTCTTTCAGCTTGTGTTTGGGAGCAGTGGAAATGTTGTGAAGGTTCTGCTGCAAGTTAATTCCTAGCCTGGCTTTTGACAGAGTACATAGCACATCATGAATGAGCCAGTCCCAGTCAAATTTTCAGTTGTCAATGGCTTTCCTATATAAAAGTGGTTTAATTTTTTTTTTTTTTTTGTAATCTTAGTGGGAACACCCTGGAGTTAAACTTTTCTAGCTGTGGAGAGATTGTTGGAAACAGAAGTTTAGTTATTTTTTTGAAAAATATCTGATGATTTAGGGACTTTGCAGGCGTTTTGTTCCATAGAGACTGAACTTAAGGGAAGGATGGGAAATAACTTGTATTTTGGTAGTGTTGTAATGGAAAATTTGGGACCTCGCCTCTCTTCCCTGACACATGCAACCCTGATTTTTCAGGTATACTGATAGTTTTGAAACTGAAATTCTCGCTTTTTTATGAATGTGGTACTTTCACTTTGGACAGTGAGTCCTCTACCTGATTGCAGCCCTGTGATGATAATTACTGGGTAAGATGCCCTGCTCCAGATTGTGTCTGTCTGTCTGTCTGTTCCAGGAGCATGGAATTCAGAGATGTTAGGCTTTTGAACTATTACATGTAGTTGCAAGTTGCTCGTTTATATGCAT
This sequence comes from Petroica traversi, assembly GCA_025920805.1. NCBI lineage: Eukaryota > Metazoa > Chordata > Aves > Passeriformes > Petroicidae > Petroica > Petroica traversi. The sequence continues at coordinate 9,937,275 of JAHLSL010000023.1, forward strand.
TCTTATATTAAATTCCAGCAAACATTTTGTAGAGAAGGGGAAAAATAAATCATGCAGAGTTACTAGAATTCAGAAAGAATTTCAGGAAGAAAAAAATCTGTCAGTGCTTGTAGTGCTGCTGAAATAGCAAACTCTCTCAAATCTACTAGCTCCATATCCCTTCATCTTCCTTCCATGTCACTGTTTGTAGTTTGTTTCTTAGATATATGATCCTGAAAGCAGCAGTAGTTTACAACAGTAATGGTGTCCAAAGCTTCTTTATTTTATATTTCTGAAGGGTAGTTAGAATGAGGAGCAGAATACCCATTAGGCTCCTGAAAGAAGATTACCTGGAGGTGCAGCTCAGTCTCTTTTCCCAGGTGACAAGTGACAGGACAAAAGAAAATTGCCTGAAGTTGCACAGGGCAACTTAGATTGGATATTAGGAAAAGTTTTTCTCTGAAAGTGTGGTCAGGCATAGGAACAGGCTGTCCAGGGAAGTGGTTGAGTTACTATCCATGGAGGTGTTTAGAAGATGTGTAAATGTGGTGCTTAGAGATGTGGTTTAGTGGTGGACTTGGCAGTGCTGGGCTAATGGTTGGGCTTGATGATTTTGGATGTCTTTTCAAGCTTTAATGATTCTAGATTCCATGATTGCTGCTCTATTTCTAGAGGCGAGTGCTCACCCTGGCTCCCTCCAATTGATCTGTTGGCTTCACCACAGGGCAGAGCCTCACTAAATGGGCTGATGTGCTTATTAATTATGTCAGTTGTCACTTAATTTCACCATGGGTTGCAAAATTTTGTAAACAGCTCCCCGTATGTGAAGTACATGGCTGCTGGCTCTTTGTGATTGTCCTCAAGGTTATAAAAGGACTAATCTGTATGTTTTGCAGACTGACTTTTTTTTTTTGCTCTGTCATTAGAAAAAGACTATTTTCTGTGTTGCATGAGAACTGCTCAGGCTGATTAGCATGGAAATGAATGTGCCTTAATCAGCTTGGGGTGAGGGAAGCTCAAAATTAATTTGATACATTAGTTTCATTTTAAAAACATATAGCTGTTGCCACTGGTGACCATTACAGTTAAAAATGCAAAATAGTCTCGTATTCAGCACTGTGCTTATGCCAGCTCATCACTTTCCAAATAATTTGTTTTCCAAACTAGATTTTCTGTGTTTAATCTTTGCCCCATAAAGCAGATTGGGGGAAGGGCAGTCAAGACAGAAACATGCAGGGAGGGATATCAAAGAGGAAGAAGATGCTGACTTGAAACTTAACCCTGTGCTGCCTGGAACATTGTGTTTATGTTACACTGCTTAATACCTCGAATCCAGCTTATAAAAAGAGATTGTCTCCTACCCCTTGTCCTCTGAAGATCATTTCAGTGGCAACTGTGAAAGGCAAATGAAATATTGAAATATGAAGCATTGAAATATGAAATGCAAGTGAGAAATTCTGTAGTGATACATATATTAAAAAACCCCTATAATTGGCAAAAGCATCTTTGGTTTTTTTTTGTGGTAAAAAGATATTAAACAAATTGGTATTCTTCCTGTTCAGAAGACTGTATCATTCAGGGCCTTTATAACTACAAAGAGAGCTCCATATTAAGAAGGCATATCTAATCTATCTGAAATGATACAGGAGGAACTGCTTTGGTAACCATTAAATTTAAAAACTGCCCCATGTCCTGTGAGCATGTATATAGAAGTGTGTGCATGTGTTTTGACTTAGAGCCCTGCTAGGCATCAAAAATACCCTGTTCTGGATAACCTGAAATTTAGAGGCAATATATGTTACTTAGAAAGTCAAGTGTGTGACTGGCAAACCGGTGATACTGAAAAACTGAAGGAAGATTTTTTCTTACCTATTATAACATAAAATGAGACCCCTGATGAGAGGTGAAATAGGACATAAAACTCTTTGAAATTAAAAAATAGACTTAAACCATTCTGATAAAATTGAATGAGTGAAGCAGTTTGAAGTTTTTCCTGTCTGCTCAAGAAAAAATGAGTATGAGTATGGAAAAATGAGACTGCATGTGAAATTACAAAGGATGATGAAGATAGGGTTGTTCTTACAGAAACCGGTAGAATTTTGGTGAGACCTCTGGTTGTCTGTTCGAATGAGATGGGGCTATGGTATAATATTAGCAAGAGCTGGAAGCACAGTAAAGAAATAAGGATTTTAGAAGAAGAGAAGGTGTGTGATCAATTCGGTATCAGATGTCAGGAGGAAGCAGGCATTCTACCTTAGAAAACAGGAGAGCAAAAGCTTGTGCACTTGATTAATTTAAAGGTATTTAGCAATGCAGAAATATAGAAGAAGGGTTTCATCCTGTGCAATTTCACAACTTTTTCATGTGAACCACTTACCTTCAGCTCCCTTTACCTTGGTTGAGAGAAAGTGGCAGTTTTAAGAGGAGATGAACTACAACCTTAACATACATGCCTAAAGCCAGATGAATTGCACTCTGGAAGTGCCTGTTTCTCTCTGACTATAAAAGGAGTGTGGCATGATTAGTGCAGATAGAGATGTCTCCATTGAAGACATTTATATGTAGTTGGATGAATTCCTTTGGTGCTTTTTCTTAGCACCATTAAATTATCCCCTCAGTTCACTCAGTGCTGATTCCAAAAACGCAAGTACTGCAGTCCTATGAAAGTTGTAAGCAGGGGAAAGAAGTCCAGAGAAATTACTAAATTTAAACATTAAATGCAAGGCACATTTTGAGTCAACATGATGTGTTCTTTTGTTCCCTTTTCTTCTGTGGGTTACTGTATTGTTATAAGATTATCTCAGGGCATCATGACTGCAATTTAAGCCTAACCCTTGTTTGGATGACACGTGCTTGAAATCTTCAGGCTGTTGTGTGTCAGGAGAAATCACTGTGTAATTAAGAACTGCTAAATATAATGTCATGTTAGTGTTTCTTGCTTTCTGAGCATTACTTTTTAGAGGTGTGTTAATTTATCTTGCTTACTTTTCTGGGAACCAATGCATACACTTATGACAATATAATTCATAGCTCTCAGCTTTCTGGGCTGTGTCTCATCTGCCTTTTGTGCAGATGAAGTCACTGAGCTTTCTGTAGTACTAGTGTATTTTATGATAGAACAGGGTAAAATTATGTTCACTGCAATAAAGGTAAACTCTTAAGGGCCTTTTGTGTGTTGTATTAACAAAGCATTTCAAGGAAGCAGGGTATCAATTTCATGTTTCATGTTAAAGACATTAATGTCTTTGTGTTTATGCCTGTTATGGCATGGAAGCAGAAAAAGGTAATACGTGAAACAGCTTCCTTCCTTGCCTTCCTCTTTCCACAAATGAACATTAAAAATTTAAATGCATGGGTAAGAGTGTCTTCACAGTATTTTATATTGAATTTGGGGTGTGGAGAGTATGCAGTCTTCATAAGAAATGCTCTAGTCGCCTTGTTTTTGTAGAAGGGACACCCAAAAAAAAAATCCCTGGAAAAACCCAACACCTGGTGTAGAACAGAGGAGACTGCTGAGAATAGGTATCCAACTGTGCCTTGCTCAATTATGGTATGGAAGAGCTTGTGGGACTGCCTCTCTTCATGGCCTTGTAAGATGGCCTGGATATAAACTGGTCTCTTAAAAATTACCTCATCTTTTTCTCTCTATAAATATCTTATGAATAAAAAGACCACAATAGGACTTACTTAGTTTATCATGTCTCTTTTTATAAACAATTGCTGGTCTCATTTGCTAGTTCTGTAGCAGAACCCTGTCTTTATTTGGTCCTTTAGACTCGAATACAATAAATAAAACTAATTTTTTTCTGAAATGCTGCATTTTTAGTTCCCATCTGGGCTTATGTCCATATACTTTGAAGCGTCTGCAGTGATGCAGCTGTAGTTTAAGGGCCTTGTTGCTGTCATGCATCTGTAACTGCAATAAATGCATAGGACAGAATTAAGCAAACTTTATCACTTCTTACTGATGAGATCTTATGGAGTGTGGCTGACTGGTGTGACACATGGATGCTTCTGATTGTGTCCTTCCTATCATATTTGTGACTGCATCCACCTTGATATATTAGATGGACTCTGGGAATAAGAGGGATAGCCTTGTAGATTGCAGAAAGTGTGCAGTAAAGGAATTGATTGTTTTAAATCCGCCAAAGTACATTAAGAATTTAACTTCAGAAGTTCTATTGCATTGCTTGGCTTGATTAAAATTCATGTTTTCATGTTTTGCTTCTATTTTTGAGGCTTTAAGATTTTTGATACAAAAATGAATTTCTAAATAAAATGTTTGATACTTATTTTAAAATATCACTGCTTCACTGTTGGTTTGGGGATATTTTTTTTTGTAGTTGTAGTTGTTGGGGTTTTTTTGTTGGTTAGGTTTTGTTTGTTTTGTTGGGGTATTTTTGTGAAACTTTTCACTAAATTATGACAGAATTTGTTAATTGTTCTGGTTGTCCCATAAAGTATTCCTGATGAAAAAATTTGAACTGAAAGATCTTTCATTTTGCTTAAATTCTCTTAAAAAAAATAAAATAAGCCTGAACAAACCTCCCAGTGAAATGCTGAGTGGAATTCTAGAATATCTCAAGTTTTAAGGGACACAGAAGTCCAGCTCTCTGCTCCTTGCACCAAAGACTAGGTCATACAAATAAAACTTTTCTACACAGACAAACATACCAGATAAGAATTTTGCCTGTATAAGTGTATTCAGGCTGAAGAAGCAAGTACAAACTAAATGTTTAAAGCCATTGGGACACAACCTGCAGAAGTCAATGGGAAGCCACTGACCTCCTCTTTGGAAACCATCTGTGTTACTGCGCTGTCCTGTGCCCTGTGCTATTTTTTATGAGCTTCCTCAAAGTTTAAGAGGGACTTTTAAGTATTTACTGATATAACAATACATTATGTTGTTACCTGAAAACTTTTTAGCCACTGCTTCTTTCAACTGTTTCTCTGTGAGTTTAAGTAAACTAAGGATGATTAGGTCCATATCTTTCTGAGAATCCCTGGCACTGGGCTTCATTTCTCTTCCAGCTTCTTTACAAGGTGTGGTTCTTTGTGCCCTCTCTTCCCATTACAGAGTGATATGAAGGCATCAGTCATCTTCTTCTGGATAAAAAGGCCTTTCTGTATTAATCTATTAAAGGTGCTGATAACAACAAAGTGGTTTTGAGACTGACAAGAGCCTTCTGTTATCCATATTAGCTTTTACTTTCTCAAGAGCAAGGCTACCAGAAGGAAGGTCCCAGAGATGGGCAAGGAGCAGGTCTGCTGCAGGACTGACATTTAGCTTTGTGTATCCCTGCCACCATCCATGGACACTTCATATTGCACAGCCAGATGTTGAATGATAGGTACTTTATAAAGGTGAAGTCTTGAAGTCTTTACCTCAGGCTCTCCTGTAGCCTGTGTAGGCTAAATTCAGATTGTCAGGGAAAGAGTTCGAGCAAGAATCTCAAGACTGAGTAATATCAGATTGTAGCTATCACTACAGTTGTGGTACTTGAAACCTGACTTGTTTTTTTCCTCATGTGTGTGTAAAGGAGAGAATCAATCTGTTGACCAAGATGGTTTTGTGCAGAGGTAATAAAAATAACTTCTGTATAAATGAATATGTTTTAGTGAGCTCTTGAGTGGCACTCAGAGAATCTTTATAAGAAGCACTGCTGTCTGACCTGGGACTGAATTCAAGAGTAAGCAGAAGATTTTGATGCAACTGATGCTTTATTCATATCTTAATTCTCATTTGGATGTATATCCAGGCAAGGCTTACATCCTGATACTGCTGCAGTGAACTCTGCAGTGAAAGCCAGGGATCTTCCATCAAATGACATGTACAAATTCTGTCATGCAATTGTTTTTTAAGAGTGGTTAGTTCTTTCCTTGTGCTTTGAACTCATGCATTTGTGTGTAATCTTTGTGAACCTGGGGGAGATGCAGGTTAATAATATCCTGAGCTAAAATCTTCAGTTCTTCCTGTAAACAGCTTATCGAATGTGCAGAATTGTACCACAGCTCTGATCATCTGGCAAAGGGGATTAATGACACCTAATGCAGTGTTGGTACCAAACAGATTACAAGGAGCAAAAGAGGTTTGGAGGTTGAGTCAGTGAGCTGGGGGAGGAGAGGTGTAAAACCCCTCAGGAAATCAGTAATCATCTCAATTTGCAGCTTTTTGTAGTTATGTGCTGTGTGCAGCAAAACGTGTTCTCTGGAGTTGTGGTCTCCAGACCACATACTCGTTGCTGAGGTGTCAAAGAGGATGCTTGTTACAGAGCTGCTGTTAAGGAGAAACAACTACAATCAATTAACGCTTTGTGCTGAAATCTTGTCTTTGATTTCATCTTCTTAAACCAAGTCCGTAAATATTTGTGGTGTTTAAAATGCACATGTAGCATTTCCAGTAGTTTGTTTAGCGTTACTAAGGATATAGGGATGTTAATCATTAACTGGGTGCCACATAACTGTGGATATAATTAACTTCATTTGGTCAAGAATGACCAAAGCGTACTCTGTGTGCATCATGTAGCTGACAGATGCATTTTTATAGAGACATTCCCTTGACTTGCCAAATAATGGGTCACTAATGGCAAAGTTGACTTAAAATCTGAAACCACACCTCCACTGTAGGCACAGAAGTGAACACAGGCTGCATTAGCTTGCATGACATGTCCCAGCTAAACTACACTAGAACAAGCTTGATTATCTCTGCCACATTCTGGTCATGTCTGAGGTGTCTGTGGGCAAGCTGCTAGTTTAAACTACAGAGTCAGAGATGCTGTTCACATTTTGTCTTTTTTCCTTCCCCTCTTTCCCCCCCTCTTTTAAGCATATGGAAAACAGGGAGCTTCTTAGCTATTTCTATTACTATGTAATGAAAAATAGTTGAACATAAGTTGAAATTCCGAGAGAAGTGTCTGTCTGAAAAGGCTTTTAGCAGTATGTGCAGTACTTTGCTGTGAAGAAATAATTGCATGAGGGGACTGCCAAAAGTATATGTTCCTGTGTACTGGAAGTGCCCCTGGGGCTGGTAATGGGGGTCTGTGCACTTATCAATCCAAACCCTCCACAAGTCCGCCAGAAGTTTCCATTTTATGGCTTGAAGTCCCTTTGACTCCTTGCTCCATGCTTTAGTATTTTATTATGTGAGTACTGAGGGAATGAGAGGAACATGTGTGTGCATGTAAAATTTGGTGTAGATGATCCTCAGAGCTGTTTTGTAATTAACAAACTAGCACCTTTTGTGCTCCATAGGTTGGTATGTTGGGGTTTTGTGTTAGTGATTTAACTGGGCCTCTACAGTGCTAAGTAGTATTTCCACTGCCAGGTAATGAAGTGCTTAATAGATCTATCCAATGGTATTAAATAAATTTTATGGTTTAGTCAACTTTTTCCTGTATTTGGCTTTTAGGAACAGGACAGCTGCTAGACTTCTCAGGTGGTTTAGTTCACATGTGAAGTTTGAGCTTAGCAATTGTCTTTTTCCCCAAATTACTCAATAAGTTATTTTAAGAGTGATTTGCAAATAAAACACCTATATAGGTATTTACTAAACAAAACTAAGGCCATAAAGCATAATGTTGAACAAGATAACTCTGCTTTTTTTTTTTTTTTCTCAGCAGTGATCCAAACGAGTATATTAAAGGATTGTTTAAGTTGCTCTCACAGGATGCAAACTCAGAAAAAAAAATGCCATGTAAAAAACCTCTGCCTCCCCTATTCCCCAAGCTCCCTATTCTCCCCCTATTTTAAGAGTAGAGCTTTTAGATATCAGTTACATTTTTTTTTTTGAGTGGTATGTGGCTGACTTGAGATGTGGAAAAGTTTTGTCTAAAGCTTTACTTAAGGAAATACAAAATAATTTGGAACTTTAACTAAAGCTGATGGGGAAAGGAATTAGGGTTGTTTGTACAGATGGGGTTAGAATGGAAATATTTAATCTACATTTAGGTATTTCCAAAATACCTCATATGATTTGGTAACCTAATCTACCTTTTCCATGGCAAAATGGCCTTTTGTGTGTCTTATTCAATTTAGAGACCTAGTCCTGAGTATTTTTCCGCTTTTGCCTGGTTTAGACTAGTTGAACTCTGAATTCCATGAATTTTTATTGACTTGAAACTGATATAAAATGAGAGAAGAATCAGGTTAAAGTAACTGCCAGTGCATCTGATAAGGATATTGAGATATCATGGAATCAGTCTTTTGGTTTTGACTTGGAATTGAGTAACATCACCACCGAGGTCAGAGTTGCACCAGCACACCAAGACATATGTGAGATTAGGAAGCAGCCTTCTGCTTTCTGATCTGACCTGTGTAGTCTGAGATTGGAAAGATGACCTGGCAAATGGGGAGGTCAGCTGGAGGAGGGAATAGAATCATCAAGGTTGGAAAAGCCCTTCGAGATCATTCTAACTGGCAAGTCCACTACTAAACTGTGTCCTTCACTGCTGCATCTACGTGTCTTTTAAATATCTCCAGGGTTGGTGACTCCACTCCACTACCCAGGGGGGCAGCCTGTCTCAATACTGGTCAACCCTTTCCCTGAATTTTTCCCTAATTGCCAATCTAAACGTCTTGTGGCACAACTTGAAGCCATCTCCTCTTGTTCTTACCTTTTACCTGGGGGAAGACACCCCCACTTCAGTACCACCTCCTTTGTGGTGGTTGTAGAAGGTGATAGGGTGTGACACCTGTCCTAAGCCTCTTTTTCTCCAGGCTGAACAATCACAGCTCCCTCAGCTGCTCCTCATAGGAGTTGTCCCCCATAAGAGCTCCTTCCCCACCTCCATTGCCCTTCTCTGGACATAATCCAGTGCAATTGTTTTTCCTGAATAGAGGGAGCCAAAACTGAACTCAAGGCGTGGCCTCACCAGTACTGAGTACAGAGGGACGGTCACTGCCCTGCTCCTGCTGGCCACACCACTGCTGATCCAGGCCAGGATGCCATTGGCCTTCTTGGCCACCTGGGCACACACTGGATAATGCTCAGCTGCTGCTGTACCAGCACCCCCAGGTCCTTTACTGCCAGGCAGCTTCTCAGCCAGTAGTGCTGCCTGGGGATTTTGTGACCCCAGTGCATGATCCAGTACTTGACCTTGTTGAAACTCATACAACTGCCTGTCAATCCAGCCTGTCCAGATCCCTCTGTAAGGCCTTCCTGCCCTCCAGCTGGTCAATATTCTCACCCAACTTGGTGTCATCTGCAAACTGGCTTAGTGTGTACTCAATCCTCTCACTGAGATCATTGATAAAGATGTTAAGCAGAACTGGTTTAATAATAAAATAAGCCTGCAGTATCTTCTGCAAGCCATTGAAAATGTCTCTGAAGGTATTCGTGGTTGTTCTCCTCCTGGATGGTGATGACAGGAGACAGGGGAACCTGCACTGTTAATCTGTAAACTGTCATAGTTGAAGAGGAAACTCACTTTGATGTTCCCAATGTATCACCACTGTGTTATGCCAGTTAGGAGGGACTGGGTAAGGAAAACAGAGCTTTGAAACCTTTCATATAGATTTGGCCTCTTTTGCATCAACTATCAGCAAGTAGGTAAATGTGAAACTATTTTTAAAGCTACTCTTTTCTTCTGAAATAGTTTGGCACGGGTTCTGAAGCTTAGTTGTTGAATAAAGGAACTTCCCAGCAACTGCCTTTGATTACTTCTAAATGTAGGTTACAGCTGTTCTTTTGGGAAAGGCACATAGCTCAGCATGTGAGAAACTGACACCTTTTTCTCTCCTTTTCAGAGTATCTCCTCTACAGAAGTCTGAAATAGTAGACATGGTCAAGAAACACGTCAATGCCATAACACTTGCCATTGGGGATGGTGCCAATGACGTAGGAATGATCCAGACAGCTCACGTTGGAGTGGGGATCAGTGGCAATGAGGGCATGCAGGCAACCAATTGCTCGGACTATGCCATTGCACAGGTCAGATGCAAGAATGAACAACTGCCGTGTCTTGTGAGAGATGCACTGTGCTGCCATGTAGCGCTCAACTGGCTTCTTCTGCTTTCAAGCTAGAAGCATCTCTGATTGTTTCCTTTTCCAAGCAGTTCTCTATAGAATCAAGTGTACTTTGGATATATTTTGGGGATTTGTTGTTACGATTCTTTATTCTTCAGGGCAAAGCTCCACCTCTCTTCCAAGAGAGCTCGACGATGTCTTGGTTCTTCAGTAATCAGAGGGAAGCACTTTCTGTAATTCTTAATATGCTTTTAAGTACCTTATCTGTTTTGGTGCAAACTCTTCTCTTACTATGAGTAGGTACTTTAACCAGGTGTGTGAGAATTTGGCTGTTTGGCAGTTCTTAATTTGAGGTGTCTCCTCTGTTTTTACTCTTCCTCACCCCCTGTGTTGCATCCAAGAATTGATCAACATTCTAGAGTGCTGGCCAGCATTTTCATTTTACATACATTGTTTTGGACATTATTTGGGTGAATGCTCCTAAACTACTTCATCAAATTCAGAACTTCAGCTTAAAAGAGGAGTTGAAAGCCTTTTTTGTTCATTTGTTTTGCTGAAGAAACCACAATTTAGAATCAAGACTTTGAAAGAAAAATCAGAAAGGAAAAAGATGTTTCAGTGGCTGAATATCCTCTGAATACTATTTACACCTGAGATGCCCTGTCTGTGTGTTAGGGACTGATGCAGGGCAATACCAGATCAAGCTGACAGGAAGCAGAGACAATCCCTTGTCTCCTCAGTGACCAGAGCTACATCTGATGTTCGCTTCTGACAGGGTGTAGTCAGATTTTTTCTACCAAGTGACATGAAATACTACCATCTTTTGATAGCTTCCAGTAGCAGGTGAAGTTTTGAAAGTGCAGGGATAATGCTGCTGTATGCACAGATATCTGTTAACTGTGTTAACCCTGCTGAGAAGCAAAGTGGCAGTCTTGTGTTGCTGCTCTGTTCTGAGCTCTGATGAAGAACGCTCAGTTTTAGGTTTGTATAACTAAAACGTTTCATAAAACCTATCTTGAGAATTTCAGGCAGTTTTACCAAGTTTCTCTGTCATAAACAGTAGCATATTCCAAATATACACCAGTATAGGAACTGCCATAGTCATTGTTTCTGGTACCTTGTAATGAGTTTTACATTTTTAATTTCAGTGGATTATATATAGCTTCTGCTGTGTAACTTAATGGAATGCTCTTGACTGGAACTTCCTCAGATCATTTATTACTTCTGCTTTAGTAACTAAACATAAACAGCAAGAGTTTTGTCTGTAGAAGGCCCTACATATGTAATTTATTTTATGTCACAGTAGTGTTAAATCTGGAGAAGTAATTCCACGTTTGTTGCTCTTGCATTATCAAGCCCCATTGTATTTCAGTTTAGTGTTAGAACATAGAAGTTACTCTTAATTTAAATTTCAGTCAGCAAGTTACTGACAATAACGATGAGTTTTTTTAGTTTAATCTGAAGTAAAAGCTGGTGACACCAGCACAGAATTGCAACTTTCAAAAATTAGCGAAACACCATGGAACTGTATTTTTTGTGATTGTATAGAAGAACTTTGTATGGATTAAATTAGAAAACATACAAATAAATCCCTCTAGTAGAGGAGACTAACACTGTGCAGTAGTATGCGCTTAAAAAAGAAAAATTAGTGTTCAAAAGAAAAACTTGATCTCCATGGAGTGTATTTCTTTCAGCAAAGACATATAACTCCCACTAAAGCATTACTGTATGTGCATGCCTTGAAGGCAGAGCATGTTCTTATTGAGTAATTTAAGACGACCACTGTAATGTAGCATCTCATGTTCAAATGCTATTTCAAATGCAGTGCTGCCAGGAGTAGGCACTTAGAGAAGAGAGAGTCTCTATATAGGCTCATTTGGGATTCCAGGGAGAATCAAAGCATAAACCAAACAAAAATAAAAAGCCAACTTGTGTCTGACTTCACTTGAAATAGCTTCCACAGGTGCAAGGAGCATCTGTTTGAACCATCCTTTTCCCTTGAAATGATATTGCACCAGTGACCTCTATTTAGAGAATTTCCAAATCAAATGACCTAACTGGTTAGAGAGACAGTAGTAGACTTTGATAACTTTTATTCTCAGTAAATAGCTTTATCATCTTAATCCAGAGAACATCTGGTGTCTAGGCATTGTTTCCTTTTCTTAATTACGGATGCTCCTTTCTTCAACAAATGTTCTTGTTTTAGTTTTCTTCTTTGGAAAAATTGGCTTGTGTTGTGGATGCCATTTCACTGTTTTAAACCCCCCCCCCAATGCCATCACCTCATCCTTTAGTCAAGATAGATTCTAGAAGATTATATCTGTTTAAAAGAACTTATGCTAAGACTGATAAAGAGACGACGATAAAAACTTACCGACTGTTTCACAGGCAGGCTGAACAGATGGTTGTAATGTTCCCTGCTGATTTAAAATGCTGTAAATACAGGAGCATCCAAACAAGGACAGTGTCTTGGTAGAGCCCCTGTCAGTACTGCTCTGTGCCAGTAGCTGTGCATTTGACTAATTTCAGCCTCAAATTTAGTTCTTTGCCATGTGGGACTCTTCACCAGTGTGAGCAGGTTCAGTGTGTTCTTTAGGCCCTGAGTATCTTCCTTGCTGTGCTCTGCAGTGCACTCATTTTCATGAGAGCACAGACAAGAGCAACTAATGGTAGGATTTTTTTGTTGCCTTGAGCTTTTAAGAAGACCACATCCGATATGGTCACTTGTTAGATTCAGCAGGGAGAAGTTCTCAGGGTGTATCTGACTATTCTCTACACAAGAGCTTTTGGATGATTTGTAAGGATGTTGTGGCAAGTTTCCCATCACCTTGGTGTTGCTTTTTTAGTCATTTTGATGAGGAAAGTTGTAGCCCTCCTGCATATTAACTTGAGGCATTAGGGGTCTAACAGGTCAGCTACTCCCTTGGGAGTGTCCCAGTTATAGCTCTGGCTCAAGTTAAGCAGAGAACCGTAAAGCCAGGTTCACTTTTGTTTTCTCTCCTTCTCTGCTGGCATATCCTAACAAATCTGAGTTGCTGATGCATGGGAGAGGGGCTGTCCTTACAGGATTTGTGGTTCAGTGATTTCATTGCTGGAAAGCATGGGAGCAGAGCTGCCTCACGGCACTCCTAGCTCATTACTGCACCTTTCAGTTTCAAATAGGTTTTGGTTAAAATAAATGATCTAGAATCTAAATGTAGGAAGTCAGGCTTTTTCCATCAAGTCACTTTGTGAAAAGGAAGCAAAGCAAATAATTACTCTCGTGTCCAAAATCCCTTCAGGTACACACATGCTTAACAGTAAACACAATCATCACTTTGAGCTGTGTGTAACTGGGCAAAAGAGGAATACTGCAAGTCATAAAAAGGTTCACTAACAAAGCCAAGACTAGAAAATTATGCATTTCCCAGTCTGGATTACAACAGCAGCTCCATAAAAGTCCATTTTCAAAAGTTCTGAATTTGAGCTTCATCTGGGAGCATCAAACTAGCATGAAAAGGTACACAATTATACAAGATTCATTTACTTTGTCTTTTTTTGCAAATACACCTTGGTTTATACAATATTTTATATAACACACAATTGCATATATTTTGTGGGCAAAAAATGTTAGTGTAAGTATCTTTTCTCTCCAAATGCATCTATTTTTCCACTTTTATTCCCCTCTTGTGTGTTTTATTTCAGCTAAAGACAATTTTAATTATTAGGTTGTTCATTTCACACACTGAAAAGAGACTCTGAACCTTGTAAGCCCTCAAACATTGATTTTGCCACCAGGATGGTAGTAACTGAAGTAATTGAAGACTTTTTACCATTTAAAGACACTTTAGAACCTTCAGAAGTTTTACTACAAAAGAGATTCTGGCTTCAAGTATTTTAGGAGTTTTTTTACATATGTCTTCTGTTAAACTGTTGAAATATTGCACTTGAACACCTTTCATAGCTGATTTGAGAATTTTTTTTTTTTCCTGAGGAGAGGTATTTACTTTCCATCAATGTTTTTAGCAATTCTTCATATATGTAAGTACTTCTTTTCTGTCTTTCAGTTTTCCTACTTGGAGAAGCTATTGTTGGTCCATGGTGCTTGGAGTTACAATCGAGTTACCAAATGCATACTCTACTGCTTCTACAAAAATGTGGTTTTGTATATTATTGAGGTAAGAGTAACTGAGTGGCTGGGTCTTACTGGTGCTTATTCCTTAAATCATCGCTTGTAAGTAGAGAAGCTGTCCCAAATGAATTGAGCTAGAAGGACTGTTGAAGTTAATAACTTAAAATTCCATTTCACGTCTCAAATCAGTTCACTTGAATCTTTTAATGTTTTTAAAGGAAGAACAGTGGTTTTCAGTACTGTGAAGGTTTGGTTATGGGATGTCACAAAGTTCATTCCTTCTATGCCAATGATCTTATTGAAAACATCTTTGTATTCATGAAAACATTTCAATAGTGCTTATATTTATAAAAACTTTAATTTGGGGGCTAAATTTAAAACAAAAGTTAATTTATAGCCTTTAATAGGCAAATAATAAATCATGCAAAACTTCTGCTGTTGCTTTCAAGTTATAAAAGCCACAGCTTAACTGTAACTAACATTAGTTTTCTTTGTTTTTTGGAAAGAGATGACATGATCTCATAAATTACATTCATTTACAAAATTAATCAGGTTATTTGATTTACTAACATAACTGTATTTTGAAAAAAAAATCTGCTGGAAGATGTCAAGTAGTGAAACTGGATTTTAAAGAGGGCTCAATCCTGTTAGGACCATTTCATTTCATGCTTAGATTGGAGTGTGGTTCTCATGGTGCAGAACATAGTCTTGAACTTAAGATGTATCAGGAAGGGATTTTTATAATGTACTGTTGCCTAGTTAGAAATACTCAAAGAACTTGAATTCATTCGTTTGATCAGTTGAGTACCAAGTGATCACTTGGTACAGCAATTTCTACATGTTCATTAATTTTATTAATATATGTGCATATATATTAGATTTTCTATTTCTTTATACAGTTGAGCAGCAATGAATGAGGTTTAGAGATAAGAAAATTACAACATTTATAATTAGGCAGGCAGTTATATCAATTAGACAAGATAGTGGGCGAGTAATATTTTGTTATTCAGTAAGTCATATAATTGTCAGTATGGTCAGTATTCCTGACTCCATCAGGTTTGATCATCTTCTGTATACGATGTTAGAGAACAAATATTCTCCACTAACTTGTTCCACTTTTCCTGTGCTATTTCTGAATTACATGTTGTCTGTTAAAATTTCAACACTCATTAGTCTACTGCAAGAGGCTTATCCTGTATATCATGTTTTTACATGCTGTTGGAGATATATTTTTTATTGTGCAAAGCAAATACAAATAACTTTAAAAAGAACTCTTCTAGTGTAATTCTTACTGAGCATGGTTCAGTTGCTGGGGTTTTCCCTGAACTTCTCAGAAAATGCTTAACAGCTTCACAATTGCCTACTAGGATTCTTTTCTGTATTTGAAAATTGGTTTTGGAAGTCCTGCTTCTAGCTTATTGTAGCACCATGTGTGATTGTTTCTTTCACTATAGTCTGACAAGTAAATTAAGCTCTGCATCAAATGTTGTATGGCAAAACTATACCTTCCCATATAAGCAGTTGTGCAAGGGGTTGAATACAAGTGAGGTTCTCTGGGACCTCCATCCTGAGGTAACTCAATTATTTTACCATAGGGTGGAATTTTATTAGCCAGATACCTCTCTATGATACATAAAATGCAAGTCTGCTCTGAAAATACAAGGATCAGAGGTTCTCTCCACTGTTTTAGTCTGAGTTCAGTTCTTTCTGCATACTGTCATGAGCCAAATGAGCTTTTGTGTCTCCTCACGTTCATGACAGAGGACAAAGCAGTTCCAGCACCTGAGCACTGAAAAATGTCTTGCAAGAGACAGCCCTGCACCTCAGTTACCTCTCTGTGCTTGTGCTGCGTAGAAGTTGGGAGCAAATTTAAGGCTGTCCTGGTTTAAGGGAGATGAAGTGAGAGAAATAATCTTGTTGTCCTGCAGCAATGGGAAGAGCTCAACTTGGTTTTCCCTGGTGAGCTTCCTTTACTAGCAGCCTTAGGGAACTTCCCCTTCAAAACTGTGTAAAACCAGCCAAATTGCCTGGAAACCCAAGAGACATCAGTTTTGGTAACCTAGGGATACAAGGTAGAGAAATCTTTAATTCCTTCCTTAGCTTTACACAAAGAAAGAGAGGTTGCTTTGTGTATGTGCTGTGAGGCTTGGCAGTGCTGATCAGTTTGTGGTTTGGAATGACGCTCGTGGAAGACACGCTCCACGAGGGAATAAACCCTTCAACTTGAGAGAATGGTAGTTAAATGCCTGGCACTTCTGCACTGTTGTTTATGCATATGGTATGTTCCTGATTGTTTCCCAGTGCTCTGGACAAGTTTAATCTTTACCTGTACTTTCTGCTTGGATATGTGGTGTAGGGGGAATATTCTTTTTGCATCATAATGAAACAGGGATTTGGACTTGAGCTAGTTTCTAAGTATCTTCAGAAGGATTGTATTGTACTGAGTAAATATTTACATAGTTGAATGAACAAGCACATAATGAATATGACTGCCAGTTCTACCTTTGTTACTGTATCTGTTTTGTTTCAATGAAGTTTTAACACCTGAGGGATAAATATAGTAAGCCTTATGTAAATGGCTTTTGCAGCAGTGAGACACTGGGGCTATCATAACTTTTATTCCCTGATACCTTGCAAATACCAGAGAGGAGGAAGAGTTCGTGGTCCAGCCTGGCACGCAAAACGTCTGGACACAACTTGCAGAGGCATGCAAGTTAATGCCTTAAGATTTAACTTAATTAAACAATGATAAATGTTTGAGAATACCATTTATTGCCATCTCTTTTCCTAGCATCTCAATGTTGTTATATTAAAACCTTTCATGCATTAGAAGTTCATATTGATACCAGTTATATACGCTTTTTAACCTGGGGGAACCAAACTGTTGCATCTCTGAAATTTTATCAGCTTTTTTTCCAGATTGTGGGTCAAAATACAAAATTTGGTGGGTTTGTGGGGAAGTATACTCAGGTAAATTGTCATCATGGGCTTTACTCCTAGGAGGTGCTGCAGGGTTAAGGCTGATGCTTACCTTTCTGCAATGGCTGATTCTTTGTGGAGATACAGGGCCCAGGAGCTGTTTTCAGCTCCTTTGATGACTAAAACGTGTGCTCATATTGAGACAGTTCCATGCAGTAGAGAGGTGGTATAGCAGATGGCAGCCCTTCTTTAGTGATTGCAGGGGAATCTATGAGAATGTATTTTCCTTCTCTTTTGAAAAGGCCTTCCTAGTATTTTTCAATAGGTGAATTTTAAGTCATCAAAGTAATAAAGTTTAGTGAAGTCTGAAAAGATTTTGTCTTGGCTTAATAGCCGTAAACTCTATGTTCCTCTCCTTTCTCTGGTCTGGTCTCTCCTTTACCATTTCTGCATCATTGTCCTCCTGCCATTCTCTTGATTTCCCCCCTCAATTTTGGAAAATATGAAGCTAAGTGAAGTATAAATAAAAAACACAAAGAGAAGCAGGTCCTGGAAATTCAAGTCCTTTTGGTGTGATTCTTAGCCCTATTCCTGATCACTTGGATAGTACTCTTGCCAAGATGCTTCAGGGTATAAAGCTGAGGTTCCCTTCCTTATGGACTCACTTATCAAGAGGGGTGCAGAATCTAGCCTTTCCATCCATCCACAGATAGATTAATTGCTGCTTCTTCCCTGCTCTTGACTTTCCATGCTGGGTCAGTTCTAAAAGTGGCAGGGGTTTCCACATGGAAAGTTACTAAGATGGCTGCAGGGATGAAATGCAAATATAAAAACCTCTCTTAGGTGTCCGTTCCTGTTTTTCCGATGTCTGCATGCACTAGCAGTATCCATTTCTAAGGAAAGCCATCATCCTGAGGCAGCAGACCAGTGAAAGGGTTTCAGCTTTTAAGGATTTGACAGACAAATACCTGGGCATACTCACAAAGTATAATTTCGTTCAATTACTTATGTAGCTGGCTTCAAACTGAGTAGTGAAACAAAAAATCTGTTTCACATCTGTTGAGCAGATATATTTAACTGGAGATGATATAAAGTTGTCCTGTTGACATCAGAGCTTTGAAATATAGCTGATTTCAAATGTAAAAGAATACAGGAATGTTGCTTTCATGTCATGCTCGGAGAAGTAGAAACACAGCAAGATCAAAGCTGGTATCAGAAATATCAGGTAAGAGTTCAAGGCCTTTGGGAATGGTTCTGTGGAAACAGTAGCATGGAAGATAGCTTTCAGGGCAACTCAGTGTGCAGGGAAAATGTGCTCAGTACTTCACTGGAGCAAGCTGTTTTTTTGAAACGTAGTTTATATGAAGCAATTATATATTACTGAATGAGTCAGGGGTGGGGACAGATAGCCTCAATGTCAAGATATGGAAGTGTAGGGCCATGACAGAGAAATTAATGGCAAGTGGGAAGGGGAGAGTGTAATGTACATGCCCTGGTTGCTACATTATTTTAATTTCTGCTTTAAGAATCCTGAGATAAATTGTACACCTAGATTGGAAAGCTGTTTCTTTGTAGATGCTCAAAGGGAAGTCTAATATGTGAGCACTGTTAAGCAAGATAAACATTCTAAACAACAAAACACCAGGATCATAATTTTTTTCTAGAGCTAAATTTCCAAGCTTCAAAAGCTCTGAGTAAACACAATAGCTAGATAAACATTCTTTGAAATAAGAGGGGATTTTGGGAGTCAGCAAGGTCTGGCAGTGAGAGCTGTTAAGTGCTCCACACATTCTTAGTGGCCACCACTTCACATGAGCTGATAGCACAGGCTGCAGAAGCACACATGAAATGTTGCTGCATGAGACCTTGCATTTGTTTTTCCTGTTTTCTTGCAGGTATTTAAAAAAATATGGAAAGCAGCCATGGGAATTGTAAGTCCCTTCTCCAAATGATAGACAGAAATGAGTGTATCTGTTATGGTACTAAAAAATCTACAGCTCTAATGCTTCTGTGTGCTTATCCCTGATTTATGTGATCTGGCTTTTATGTACGCCTCTGTGCTTTCTGTTTCCAATTGGCTTTGCCACTCTTAGGTTACAGCCAGGCAATTGAAAACCTTAAGCATGGGGATTTTTGCAGTAAGTTGAGGACTGGAGTGCTATAACTGTTGTCATATAAAGCAACTTTCTTAAAAGATAAGAGCAGTCTTTTCCCCCAGTGTTGAATTAAGGATATGAACATCTGGTTGCAAAACTTTCAAACAAGGATAACAAGAATAGCTGTCTTGTCTTCTTATTCAAATTATTCAGTTGCCTGTTGAAATACTTCAAATGCCAGTAGGCATTTAATAATCATTACTTCTGTGCATGTACTCAGTGTGGTAAGCTTAGCACAATGCTCTTATCGTGGTGAAGCAAAGGAGGAAGGTGGATGTGACTTCTATTTTATATCGTTTGGGGATCTAGATTTGGATTCTCACAAATGCATACCTATCCTGAATAAGTAACTTACTCTCTGTAGGCAGGTGCTTTCAGGTAGACAAAAGGTGGGATTCAGTGTCCTTAAGATTGGTATCAGGTTTAAATTAGGTGCCTGAGAGAAATGTAGGTTGATTCCATGCAGATAACCTTTGTGGAGGATCTGGGCTCATGGAGAGCAGTGTGGGACTGGCAGGTAGGTCACAGGAACTGTGACATCACCTTTCTAAAGCAGCAGTACTGAGAGGCCTCTGTTGAGGTAACTGAGTCCTATCCAGAAAGAGAATCTTTTTTGTTCTGTTCTTATTTGTTTTTGAAACATTTAAAAGAAAAGAAATCCAAACCTCTCAGCTTGGGTAATGCTGATCAGTTCAAAAAGTGCAGTATGTTTGTGCAGGGTATAGTACAAAACTTGGAAGACATGGAAAACACAGGAATGAACACAGTGTGAGGAACAAAGCTTGTGAACCTCAGCATTGTCTCTCAATAACTTGTGGAAAAATAGGTCTTACATGTGTGCTTATTTTTCTCTTTCACTGTTCATCAGCCTCATACATGTTTGACATGGAGAAGACTATGGCAGCACAGGACACTCTCCTCTTCCTGCCCACTAAAAAAGCTGATTGCAGGCTCCTTGTAGAATCTGTTTCCTGTAACTATTGCCACTAAAGAATGTTGTCTTGTATTGGAGCCTGCAATGTTCTTGAAATATTGAAAAATACAATTTGCCAGCCTAATTCAAAATTGCCCAGATAGTGCTTTGCTTTTTGTTCTTAAAAATATATCAAAATTCTTTACACTACCTGATTTGTATGCTGCTACTGACAATTTATTCTCTATTTCCACCCCCCTCTTGTCTGAAGAAATTCAGCATTGTGTATAGGCTGATCTCATCAACTTTAATCCATGACTGACTTCTTGTTTTTTTGGCCTCCTAAATGAGCATGTTAATCCCAAGAGTTTGCAAGGACTCAGTCATGAAGATAAATCCATGCTACTTTTCCTTTCTTTTAGTAGTGCTATGCACTGTACAAGGAATCATGAGAGGGCAGTCCATCTTCCCAGAAAACCAAATTGATCCAGCTGTGTAATTGCTGACTTTGATTTTTTCCAAGCATGGTGGAAACTATCAGCATTGCTCTGAATTTATGAGCACTGCCTTGATTACACCCTACAAAGAAAACAAACTGTAATTTTTTAACATTCCACATATTATAAATGATAAATCAGGTTCTTTTGCATGGTATCAAAATCTCTAGATGAAGTGCCCATCAGGTTCAGTATGCACTGTAATAGATCACTTCAAGAAGAGAACTACTCTGATATTTTGTTGGACACAGTATGTTGAGTGCCTGGATCAATTTGTTGTGTGCATTTACATAAAAGGAATATGAAAGGCACAGTGATATTTATTTTCCTTGGTAAAAGGTATGCTTAAAATTAGGCATGGGAAAATTTTAAATTCATAATTCTAACAAAGCAATGATAATGCTGCTCTCTAAATTTGAGGCCATTCAACGTGAAACATTTAGTAATTTCCAGAACAGTGTGCTCTTCAAAGCCAGAATCCTATCATCAGTAAATGTATTTTCACTTTAACTATGTCATTAATACAAATACAAGTTCATGTTTAGAAGAGAGATAGCCTAATGTGAAGAAGCTTTTACTAGGGAAGATAAACCTATATTATGCAAGTTACAAAAATCCAAGCCCAGGTTTTTTTAATCACAAAACCAGCTTTGAAATTCAAAAGTTCATTGTTGTTAATTGCAGCCCAACTTTCTTTCCTAAAGCTAGACATTTTCAAATAAAATATAACTCATCTTATGGCCTTGAGTATTGACTTGAAAAACATTGACTGCTCTGACTCAGTATTGGATAGCCCGTTGTTTTAATAAAAAATACTTTTTATTAAAAAATACTTTCATCTAGGCTAATTCAGTGCACATAACATTACTTGTTGGTACAGAGAAGCCTAAATTTCAAATTTATGTTGGTGATGAAAGTGCAAATAATAAGCCTTATAATGGAATTACTTGTGTTTAGCACTTGAATGCTGAGTTTAGCAATGCTGTGCTGCACTGAAGGGCTAATTCTGAGAGAGTTTTTAAAAAATCAGACACTACACATACGTCGATGCATATGTGCTTACACATCTATTCACAAATATGTCCTTTGGGCCTGTGGTGATTTTCTTTATATCTGGCCTATAAATGGACTTCCTTTAGTAGAGACATTCCTCATCTCCATGGGAATAATTGAGAATAAAGTAAGGTCCTATGCATATTGCATATGTGGAGCAGGGGTTTTTGTCTGGTTTGCTTTTTTTTAGAATAAGCCATGGGGCTGTCATGGTGAAGATGTGAGGTTTCTCCATTTTTACCTGTATCTCATTGCTCTAAATCACAATCTTCAAAATGCATTTCTGCTGCAATTTGTTGCCTTTCATAGAATCATAGGATAAGCTGAATTGGAAGGAACCCTCAAGGACCATCAAAGCCCAACTCATGGCTCTGCACAGGACCATCCCCAAGAATCACACCTCGTGCCTGAGAGTGTTGTCCAAACACTTCTTGAACTTGTCAGGCTGGTGCTGAGACTCCTTCCCTGGGGAGCCCCTTCCAGTGCCCAGCCACCCTCTGGGAGAAGAAGTTTTTTCTGATATCCAACCTACACATCCACTGACACAGCTTCATGTCATTCCCTCAGGTCCTGTCTCTGGTCACCAGAGAGATCAGTGTTTTTGAGAATGGCAATACACAATGCTTACAAAGGAGGCTGTAGGGAACTTGCCCTGGTTCCAGTGACTGCTGACAATTTGGAATAGCCAGTTTAAATCTCCCATTTATTTTTGACGTCCTGGCATTAAAATGGCCATGTAAACTGTTCTGTTACCTAAGACAGCTTCCAGGGGAGGAAAAATTAGAATTACTTCTACTCAATTAGCTGTATCTGCTGCAGTTAAACTCAGATGTTAATCCTCGTGTTTACAAACACTGCTTAGCCTAGGTGTGAACAGGGAGTTGCTGCAGTCCTTTTTATATTTTTTGGAGTGACAGAGGGTTTGGACATGCTGTAGACAAGTTATAATACTGATTCACAAGTCATGCTTTTGTGCAATTTCACAATGTGGAATTCAGCCTGGAGACCCCTTTTGGTGGCTTGTCTGTGAGCAGTCTCACTGAAGTGACTGAATAATGGTTGCATTTTCTGATTTCCGGGCGGTTGTTTGGAAATAAAATGAGTTTATTTGTTCCAAGCCACATGCCAGGATATTGTTGTGTGAGCATAAGAAGTGTGCTGGTCTGTGTGGGCTGCGTTTCCCTTGCCTGAACTGAAGTCTGCCTGGCTGCCAGCTGCTTGCCGGCAGTAAGGTCAGACTGCACAGCTTGGTATTTTTTGAGCACAGAAGACTTGATCATAACACTGAAACATTCTGGATTGTTTTAAGTTTTATCATCCTGAGCATTTTACTCATACTTTGTCTCTTCATTCTTGGCAAGTTGAGCAAAAAAGCTAATTTTACCTGAGGTCCTGTCCAATAGCAGTCTCATTGACAAATTCTCCTTTCTAATTGCTGATAAGGGCATTTTTCTGGCATCTTTGAAGGCACCACTGGAGTATGTTTCTGGAGGTCAAGTTTTCTAGGGAGTCCTTTTAGTACAGATGGATGCATGCAATCAATTAATTAGTAATTCCTGGTGTCTTAATACCACTTCATAGACAGCTCCAAAACCGTTCTGAATGCTAGCTCAGGAATGTAGGGTCACCCAATTTTTGGAATATAAAATTTCTTTCCAATATCTGTATCATGAACTGAGCTGGTCCTGATTATTTTGAGGTTTCTTGGGTTTATATACTCATGACCCAAAGAAGCTAGGGCAGAGAACAAATTTAACTGAATACAGATTCCATTTTTTTAAATGCTGCTAGAAAATAATGTTGCCATTTTACTTGGATGAGCACTAATGATAAAAATACCTCCATCTAGTTTCACTAATTAACCACTAGAGATTGTTTTATCTTGGGATGCATAAAAGGCATCTGTAACCTAGTTTAAACGCATGTGAAGGATTTAAAATAGAATTTATCTTAGTTTGTCAAAGAAAAAATCTGAAGTATAGATTAGGAGTGTTTATTTGCCCAAGTTCATGGTCTTGAACCAAATTTTTTTACTATAGCAGGGTCAGAGGTAAAAACTGTACCTTATCTTCCATGATCAGTATGCAGAGTACCTCTCGAGCAGCAGAGGTGGTGCTTTCAAATTTGCTTTTACAGCCTCTTCTACTGTAAACCAGCTCAGTGGTTTGACTGTCTTTGGCCCAAGGGATATCAGGAGATAGAGCTCTGTGGCTTGGGACATTAAATAAAGGTTTTGCACTCAGTGTGCACTTGAGAGTCCCCCTTCCAGTGTGGGAATCCTGTGTCACTTAATTGAATAGGCATTAGGAGACATTGGCATGTGTGATTTCCACAGGAGCTGTAACAGCTTTGAGTAACCTGTCAAAAACAGGTTATCTCTTCCTTCTGTACTGAGATGAGTCCTTGCAGAGAGCTATGACTGTTGATATGCTTGTGGTTATTTCTGTGCAATTCCTTTTTGTAGCTCCTCACACCTCCTCTATCTCTTTTCAACAAAATTATTTAGAACATGTTAAAATGCACTCACAGTAGTAAATTACGCTATTCATTGATGTTATTACTTCTGAGTTATCCACTTTTCTTTCCTGTGATGTCAAAAATTAGTCAGTTGTAGCTCATGCCCCTGATATTCCATTGACAATTCATAATGTTGTCTTGTTACTTCCCTTCTTCCTCACTATTGTGAGTCTGATTCCTTTCATGAGCCATTGCAATTTGAGTGTATCAGCTGTGAACTAGAGGCAGTCTGGACCGATGGGGTTTTTTGGTATTTCACAGCCCAGTGTAATGAGGTCTGTGTCAGACAAGGGAGAGGAGCTTCAGGACTAATACTTAAAGACTGAGACAACTGTCTTCTTAACACATGTGTGTGGGTATACTTAAATGTGGAATATAGATGTAAGTAATCATGAGCTTAAGCTAAAACCTCAAAACTACAGCCCAAAAGGCAGACGGGTCTTTTCCATGGAAAAACAAGAGCTAAGTGTTCTTGATGCATGTTTGGGTGTATGTTACAATCTGCTTCTGTTCCATCAAGACAATGACATAAAGAACCACTGGTGGTTTCCTGCTTTCAGAAAAGTGAAGAAGGTCAAAACTTGGTCTGCCAGCTTTTAAACGTGACAAAATTATTTTGCTTTCTTCCTTCTTGTTGGGTTTCTTTCCTTAATTGCTTTTGCATGAATGCATTTGGAAAGTGAGGAGATAGAATATATTAGCCTTAGCTGTATTTAGTTTCTGCAGGGATTCAGAAAATGTGTATGCGTTTTTCTATGAACTGCATAAAAAATTATGTGTTAGAAAAGAAATCCAATATTGTGTTTTCTCCTCCAACCCCAAGTAATGCTATCTTTGTTAGTATATGACAATGCAGATTGATTTTATTAATGGTAACTGGCTAAAATGCATAGACAGCTCAATAACAGCAGAAGCTTAAACCTTCAGTAGCCAGTAACACCTGAACCTCTCAGCATTATTTGTGATGATGGTTCCTGTCAAGTTCAATTTTCATAGAAAAGTGAGTCTCCCTTTCCATTTTGCTAAGTGTCTTGACCTTTTTTCCCTTTTGTTGCCAAGGAGTGACAGGTGTCTGGAGCAGCTAAGCAATGTGACACTCAGCCTGTGCTTTGTGTCAGCTCGTATTCGTTAGCCTTAAAAATGACGTATGGGTTTGTACTACTCAGAAATGTGTTTATGCCCATTCATATGTCCTGGTTAATGGACAGGATAGGGGTAGACTGTTGAGTTGCTCTCCTTTCCCATTTTTTTCTTTTGTTTATTGTTGTTGAACATGTAAATGCAGGATATCTGGGAAATGTCAAGCTGTGACTTCTGTAGTAGCATTATTAGTCCTTGTTTGCCTGCTGCAGTCCGTGTTGGTGATACTATGCCATGTTTTTGCAGTGGGTCCAGAGCCTTCTCCTCTGAGAGCTTTGTGCAATGGAGCCACTTCCCTCAGAAAGCCCTCCTGCTGTGTTCTGGATGTTGCTGTATCTCTCACTGGGCTGTGCTTTCACCATCACTTGAGTCCACAACTGGGCTGTGCTTTAATCTGACATGAATGTGCACTGCCATTAAAAAAAGCAGTTTGGTGTTCATGTCTCCCCAGGGGTGTGTTCTTTCCTCTCTTCCTTGCCAAGGCATTGGTGTTTGCACAGCTGCAGGATGGGCTCTTTAAGGTTAGAATTCAGCCAGATGACCTTCCTCATGTACCCAGGAGCCCTTGGACAAGAGAAAGGACCAGCTCTTCTGACAGAGGTGTAGACTTTTGTCAGACTTTACTTGTTATTTTAGTAAGCTAAGATGGGAGCCTTTGCTTATGTGTATCTGCAGAAAAGACAAAACATTTGGAGAGGTGGAGCAAATGAGGGGCATGAGTATGTTCATGATATCCCTAGTAATCTCCATGGCATAACTGCTTGGGGACTTAAAATGAAACAATTTTTCCCTTTTGGGCTGCCAAGGTATCTGTTACTCAAAGACATTCCAAACACAGATCTGAAAAAGAAGAGGGAAGGAAGCTCAAAAATGATAGTTGATCCCAAAGACCAATCTGGACAAAAAAACCTTTCCCTATGTCAGTCACATGTTGTTCATGTACATAAAGAAGTTGCAATCTCTCAAAAACTGAGAATACGTCAGAGACTGTAATCTTAGCAAAATGTATGCACAATTACTGGATTTTATGGTGTGTGATTTGTGGGGTGTATGTATGTGGAAATCTTTAAGAATGTGTGTTAGGCTGTCTGGGAAACAAGGAGGAGCTGTTTTGTGCTAAAATACAAGCTATTTCTGCAATGGAGGAGTGATAAAATGATAGCAGAGAAAGTTCTGGCAGACTTTATTTCTCTGGAAGCAGTTACTACTACTTTTTAATCAGCTCCTGATTTATTCTGAGTTGAAATAAGAAGGTAGGAGCAGTAAATCTTGGGGAAGAAGCAGGAATGTTACCTAAAACCAGGATAGTGCTTTAAGGGATGTGAGACATGAGAGTTGCCATTCTCTTCAAGCTGACTGATACCGCTGGGGAAGTGTTGTAGGCATGAGAATGGAAGTGGAGCACTTTAAAATATAGGTTAGGATTGGAAATCCTTATGTATTTGGCTTTTGGGAATGTAATAAGTTACATGTAAGCCTGGCAAACCTTCCTTTCTTGGACTTGGTGAAGGAAGGGGAGTGTGTGTTGGTGGTCTGTGAAGGGTCTCTGTGGGGTTTGTAAAGCCCAGTTTGTTTGGGAGGACAGGAGGTGATATTTGAGTGGGCACAAAGCTCTCCCTTTTAACTTGTCTCCCTTCCTGAGGAGAATGGCTGTTGTCTCTTCAGCAATGAAGTTGTTACCTTGTTTGTGTTTTTAAAAGGGTAACACACAGAATAATTCAACTTCTAGCATGCTGATTTTGGCACCCAAATACGTTGTTGGTACCTACATGGTTTCTAATGATTGAGGCTTATTTATGCTCAGTGTTAGGATAACAATACTCACTGAGATCTGCTCATGAGCGTGAAAGTCTGTCTGCCCAAAAGCTTGATTTTAATTTTTTTATTCTTCAGTATAACTTTGTTCCCTATAGAACAGATTGTAAGATCAATAAATTTTGTTCTCCTGAGAGCTCTCTTCTTGAGAAAGTCAGCACAATTCCTCTGGTCATTGCCTGTCACTCCTCATGTAGCTGACTGTATGATAATCTGAATGTTGCTGACTGACTGGTTTCTTGGGTGGGTGTTTTTGTTGTGTTGACTGATTGTGCCTTCCTGCCAGTTTTACTTGTGTGTCGGTGTGGAATCACGTCACAAGAAGTTTCAGGTTCTCCCTTTACTCTCACTGGTATCCACTTGAGATTCATTATTAAATTTGTTATTCTGCTCTTACGAAAATGCAAATCTGCACATTTTTATTGCAGCCCCAAAGCAGCAATAAATGATACAAGTGCTGGGTACAATAAACTCCACTTGGGGTTGTATGCAAGCCCATGGTTAAATTTCTCATTTGTAAGGAAAGTTGCTGCTGCATACATTTCTATAATATAAAGTCTGGCAGAACTCCTACATATGCTGTCACGTTAAAAATAATGAAGATAGATAAAACTTTAATTATCATATTTCTCCATTTAGAGGTATAGCTGGAAGCCACTCTGGTGGGCAGCAAATGTCTGCTCTCTTCTGTTTGAACAGAGGCAATTACGATTTAATTCTAATAAATGGAGACAAACAGATCTTCACCTGCCAGCCTTCACTTACTTCCCCCTCCCCCACTGGCATCAGTCACATAAACTCCTTTAGGAAGTATGTATCTCATTTCAAAAAGCAGTTTTGGCAGATGACTGCCTGCCTATCAGTATATGAAGAATGAGATCCTAAAAAATGGCTGTTGCATTGCATTTAAATAGTTCCTGCTTCCATTGCAAATATGAAGTTGTCCTTGCCTTGGCTTGTGGAGTTTGGTACTGATAGCAATCTTGTGAGATAATGCTGTAAAAAAAAAATTATAAAGTCTTACTAACTCTTGTCAACACCTGCAGAACTGGTGTAAATTTTGAGGGTTGTACACTTTGCCCACTGACTGTCTGGGTTATGTAGCAGTGTCCCCAAAATCATGATGTACATTTGGCCAGACTATTCTAGGAAGTCCTGAAAAATGATTTGGGGCAGTATCAGGATTGTTCAGGTGCTCACCTGAAGGTGTCTTGCCCTACCAGCCATAAAAATGTTTAATGTCTGCTGTAAAGCAGAAAGGTACCTTTATAAAGGTTGTCAGTCACAGCTCTTTCACTGTGTTGGGGAAGAGGAGCAGGGGGAAAAAAAACCCCAAAAAGTTGCAGTTGTAGCACCAAAATTAAAACTTACAGGTCTCTCTTTAGTGCTTCAAACAGCTGGAAGTCCAGCACAGATCCATCTGAGAATTAATAGCGTAGCATATTCTATCAATGATTAGTGAATTTCAGCAATTTCCTGAAAAACATTTTGAACTGAATCCCTTGGATGCACGTCTCTTTGTATCCTTGATGTATTTCTCAAAGAGGAGCTATTTCTATGTTTGCATTACTCTTGCTCAAACCTGCTCCCAAACTGTTTTGAAATCCCCATTGTATGTACAACGGGAGACTGTAGTTGCAGTGTGTCAGGCTTGGTAATTCCCAGTATTCCTCATCTTTAAAAGAAATCAGTTGCTAATGAAAATTTAAAAGGAATAGAGTAGAACAAGGGTATTGCAATTAAGTTTTTCAGTATTTCAATTTGTGGTGGTTGTTTCCCAGAATCTGAAACAAGAATTATTTACTGAATTTTATGATATGAATAAAATATTCTAAATTATATCTGTAGCCTTAGGAAAATTAATCTGATGCAGCCAAATGAATTGCCTCCGTGGTATAAAATGTTCCTATTTGGTATTGCTGAAAAGAAAGTTTAAAAATTCAGCTATCTCACTGTTTCCTTTTTTCCTGGAATGACAACTTTTTGCAGCAACAAGTAATTTGTGGTCACTTCTCTGTTATACTGACACTTGCTTTAGATATTAGTATAAAGTTGAAGGTAAACTACTGACATAAAGGTCAAGAAGAGCTTGAGATACTGCATTTCATTTTTTTCTAAGACATATGCATGTTTTTGAGATGACATTGATGTAATATTGGAAGTTTTGTCAAAAGACACAAGAAAACTTACCCTTAGTACCATTCGCTTTCTGTAGTCACTTAAATTAGGAGGGAAATACCATACTTATTGTTTGGGGAAGATTTGGAGCAGTTTGATACTTTTTTTTCAAATTTCTGTGCACTGTGGATGCATTATCTCTCAAAGCTGTTTGCCTGTCTTTCTAACCTGTTTTTGGACAGGTACTTGAACGCAATCTCTTTCATAAGGAATACAAAAGCCTAATGCACCTGAATATAGGAAGATCTTATTCCATGGTGTTTCAGGACACTAAATGTTTTAATCAATAATATCCAAAACTGGCAGCTAGGGAATTCCTGAAGGATGACAGATTGTCATTAGGGTGATATAAGATGTATTGTGTGTGCATTTTTAGTAAGACTGAGTCTCTCTAGAGCCTGGGGCAAGGGGTCTTAGGAAATGCAGGAAAGTTGAAGATGCCATTCCAGCTAAACCCTAGAGGCTCATTGTCATGCCTGTGATAGTCTTTATCATGGTACCACTGGTCAGGATCAGGAGGATCACTAAACCTCTGGAAGGTGTTTTTTGGGGGGGTCATGGCATTTGTAATTACTACATAGATTATGAATTCAATTCCAAAGAGTAGCTTATGCATCATTACTGTTGCTGTACATATCAGCCTTTCCTGTAGGAAGGAAAGGGAGCCGTGTTCTGCAGTTGTTCGTTCTCTGAAGTTATTCCTGCTGGCCTACCACAGGGGATCTTTTTTCTTCACATTATTTATGTATTTTCTCATCTAGGCTTCCCTGAAGTGATTCTGCTCTTCTGTTTCTTGCTCTTTCTCTCAGAGCTTGCTACAAACTTAAGTATTTACATGGTGTTTTATATAATTTATTTCTATAAAATATGAGCACTGTAAATGTAAAAATGAATGTTCATTTTCCTTTTACTCTTCTGCTGCAATGTCACTGCAGAATTGAAAAGTAAGAGTGAAGTCCTGACTTTTTATCAGGTTTAATGTCTTCAGACCTGAAGGCAGATTTGCAAACTGGCAGCTGACTGGGGCAGGTCCTTGCTTTAGCAGGTAATTAATAAACTCAGGGAAAGATTAACACTCATGCTTAAACAAAATAAAAGAAAATAGGAAAATCTGTATTTCCAGCTATTTGAAAAGTTGCAAATGCAGTAAAATTATTCTTGCAGTTTATCAACAGAAATATAGCAAAATTATTTTATTAAATAGCTTGTAAATTATATGTATCATGTACGGTTCTCTTTTTCCTTAATGTATGGCTTTCCAATAGAGATGTGTGTTGTGTAATACAACATATATACTGAAGTTTTGATTTGAACCTGAATAACCTATATTAAGTTTGATCTTGTGTGGGTATTAAAATGGTTTACAAGTAGTAATCAATCATAATAAATGGCATATGTTGATACAAGTTGTAACTCCGCTCAGTACCCACAGCGTTGCTCTGATTTGAAGTAACCCATTACAGTTAAATTGAGCACATACACACAATGGGCTGAGTTTAATTGCCTGGCAGTTTACTGTGTGGTTTCATGGTACCACACAAGGCCAGAGTCCTGGAGTTTTCAAAAAAATAAGGTGTCCAAAGTTTTCGGCTCTTTATGTGTCAGACATGGTGAGATGAAGTGTAGAAGACCTTTAGAGAAAAGACTGAGAGGAAAAACCATCTTTAAATCGCTCCAGGGAGAGCTTCAGAAAAGCAAAACCCAAACCAGTGCTTCTTTATTTTCAAAGCAACATATGCAGGCATAGCTGCATGACTCTCATTAAGTTCTTCTGAGTCGTGCAGCTAAAGCCCCATGCAATGTTTTGAAAATGTAGGA
The DNA here is from genome assembly GCA_025920805.1 of Petroica traversi. Taxonomy (NCBI): domain Eukaryota; kingdom Metazoa; phylum Chordata; class Aves; order Passeriformes; family Petroicidae; genus Petroica; species Petroica traversi. The sequence continues at coordinate 9,968,335 of JAHLSL010000023.1, forward strand.
AATAAAAATGGTCTTAAACCAGACATCTGGGCTTCTATCCAGTTTTCCGGTGACAACGTGAAGCATGCCATTAATAAAGCATCATCCATGGGCTAAATTATTCAACTATAGAACTCTTTGCAGAGGGCTTAAAAGTCAGCTTTACCTAAAAAACAATGAAAAAAAAAGCCAAAAGCTTCTGTTCACTCCTCACTCTCAGCAGCAACCACTACTAAGCACAAAGCCCTTTTCCTTTTTAAGTATTTTAACTTCTTTTTTTCCTTGTACTTTTAATTTATTTTTTTTTTTACTTTTTCGCAAAAATTCTCTCAGGGTACCCATCTGAATGTTTGGATTCTAATTTTTGTAGAAGAGAGGAAATGCTTTCTCTTTGCTGGTTCTCATATCTCAGGTGAATTTCTATACAGTCCAGCTGCCAGGATGGGGAAAAAAAAACACACCTTTTCAGAGGTATAAATCCTATTTCCCTGTCTTTTGTGTTTTGATGCTCACAGGAAGATATTGATCTTAGTAACACTTCTTAGAACCTTCAAACTTTAATATAAAAGAAAATGCTTAATAGTGAGGAAGATGGTCTGATTAACTACCCCTATAGCAGAAGGTCGTCCTGAGCAAGGTTTAGGTTTACCTTCAGAGACTTCAAAGGTGTGTGAAGCTAAGAGGTTATTTTAGGATTTCCATAAATGTAAATAATTTGATCATATTACTATACTGTAGCATCAACTGTGGTATCTGGTATAAAGTGTGGGAGGAATTGCTAAAAATGTAATTGTGAAAAGGTGAGCTACTTGCTTTGCTGTGATATCACTGTCTTTGGTGGCTTTTTGGAACACTGTCACTTGAGTTCTGGAACACTTTTTGCTTGTCATATCTCCAATGTTGTCACACTGATGGTAAAACATGCAGAGCAGGCTGAGGCAAATATATCTGTAATGGCTATGGCAAGGAGGAGAGCTTTCCATCGTGAGAAATAGCTTGCAATATGCCTTTGTGATGTTCTTTTGTGCATTGTTTTTTTGGTTTTTAAAAAAATTAAGACAAGGTATAAATTGCTTTGTAATGGATTTCCTTCATAGTATATGGTTCAGCTTTATAAAACATTGAAATTGTGGGTTAAAAGTCTAAATCCAGTGCTGTGTTAGAAATAACCTCGAAGGTTTTAAAAGTTCCATACAAATGAAAAACAACTTTTCTGTGGGTTGTGTTGCACCTCATGTGAGTGCTCTTTACACTGAGTGCAATTAAAACCTGTAACTACCAGTATTCTCTTTCCTTTTCTATTATTCTTTGGGGGAAGTCTGACACAGCAGTTTTGAGTACAGTTGTTTTAAAAATTATTTAACCTGCAGGTTTATCCGTGAGAATGAATAAGAGTTGATGTTACGTGTGCCATACTGAGAACTTGCCATACCCAGTGTATGCTCTTCAGTTGCTGTACGGGTGCTTTGTTCTTCATTTTTATCATTATGGTATACTCTGAGATCCCAATACTCAAAAGGAGTTATAGAAACTGATTTCTTCAGAGAAGCACCCTGTTCTATGAAAAATTATCCAAAAGTGGGCCTGGCAATTCCTCACTTCTACTTGCATCCTCTCCCTTACATCTCTGGTTGCATCTGTAACAGTGGAAACAAGGGAAAAGCTTGTATGAGCTTCTGTAGAATCTAAGTACATGTTTTCTTACCTGTGGTCTGTTTCTTGGTATCTGAACTTGAAGCATGTAAAATGATTGCACTGTTCTTCTGGGGGCAGCCCAGAACTTTTGACTATGAGGTTTAGATGAGTTCAAAACACTGGGCTCAAGTGCAAGCCCCTACATGAAGTAGGAGTTAGTGTGGCAGTGACAGGGGTTTTTTTTTAGGACCTACCTGGCTAGTAAGGGAAAGGAACATTATAAACAGGACACCAGTGACTGAAGTTGAAGGGTTGCCTCTCCACAGATTTCAACATGTCAAAAAGCTGGTTAATTGGCAATATTGAACACTTCGGTGTAACAACACGTTTTTATCAACTCTGCCTAGAAAGTTGGGCTGGTAACCAATATATATGAAGCGGAGTGGTATCCCAGATCTTTTCAGGCCAGAATGGGGGAAAAAATATTTTTGCTAAACAATGGTGCTAAGATGTAAGAGTAGTCTTTTAATCTAAGCATAAGAAAGATTATCCAGTGGCATAAGCATTTAAGCTATGAAATATTTTTCACTGCATATGGCCCACAGCTAGTCTGAGAACTGTCACCCTCAACACGTGTAGTCCTTTAAATCTTGTTGGTAGGCTTAGTACCCTCAAATATCCTCTTATCTTGCCCTACATCCACAACACAAGACCTCACTAATGCTATAAACACAAACCTCATTCTTTCCAGCACTTTCAAATTTTGTTAAAAAGCCCCACACAATTGGCCTGCTCAGACCAAGCACAGGGGGCCACAAGACAGTCAACCTGCTCTTCCTCCAGGTGCTAATGCTGGGCAGTGTGTATACAAACCAGTCTATAACTATGAGACTGGTAGTCAGCTCTTTGGAAGAACTGAAAACCACAGCATAGCTATTGCTTTCTCAAAAGACACCTGAGACCCCTCTAGAATTGAACAAAGCAAGCCAGCCTTGTATTGCAGAGGGCTCTCCCAGCCTCCAGTCTCTCAGGAGCATTTTCTCAGAAAGAGGCATTTCAACTCCAATAGAATATCCCAACAGACTTGTGTTTCATTTAAAGTTGTCTTCCATACTGCAGCACAACAATCAACTCAATTTTAAATGAAGGTTTTAAATCAGTGGAACAAACTATCTGGGCTATCATTTCAGTTTAAATCAGGCTTAGAGCATTCACAGAACATTTGGAACCAATTTAAGTGGATTTACAATCACATCACAGTTAAACCACTGTAACTTCCTTGTGTGGACAAGCCCGTATGGCAGGCAAGGGAACATTTGTTTATAGTTTGGATGACTATATGAGGGGAAAGAGGATGTCAGAAATAGCCTTCAGTTCACTGTTTGGGGATTTTAGCTCTGAAGGTTGAAAGGTGGGGGAGAAAGCTTGTTATTATGCTTGCACTACTCAAATATTAGGAGAAACTTTAAACCGCTTTACATTGGGTTCTGTCTCAGTCACTCAACTTTAACAATAGAGAATATACCACTACACGCAGCCACAACCAACCATTTCTGGAGAAATACATCTAGAATTTACATGTCAGGCTCTCTACCCTTAGTTCTTGTTTTTCAGGTAAATTATAAATATAATTAATGCTTTTAACCCCAAACTTTTCTTCTTGCTTAATCCCCAGAAACAAAATACAATCCATTTTCACTGCTGTAATGCTGGCTCTTCAGGTCATTTTAAGATGGCAAGTGGTTGCATCAGTGATCTTGTCATTCAGAAGTTGCCATTCAAAGTTAAGGTTATATTCACCTGAAAATAACACACAGAGGAAAAGCCCCAACCTCAGAGCCACTGTGTGTCTGACACTTCTAATTCCTGGGCTGCACATAGCTGGAAGACCTTTGCAAGGTGCTCACATACAAATGTTTGGTTCTTGGTACCTTCCATCATTCCTGGGGAGTAATCCTCTGCCTAGTTTGTCTTATTAGTACCAGATTCTAGCACAAACACATGTTCCTTTTGTTCAGATACTAGAATGTCCTAATTGAACGCTACCGAATATTTTCTTCTTGAGGGAAAGAGGATTTGACAGGTTAGGAAATATTTCCTAATGTAAAGGCTACAGCAGCTAGGGTTTAATCATCTGAATTACCTCACAATCAACATGCCCTCTTTAGGGTCAAAATATTTTTTGTGCTTCTAAAATAGAGCAAAAGTTATTTCAACTTCCAGATGAAATCACCACCCTGCCCACAGAAGAACAGTGCAATCATTTTACAAGTTTCCAGGCTTCAAGTTCAGATACCAAGGAACAGACCACAGGCAAGAAAACATGTACTTAGATTCTACAGAAGCTCATACAAGCTTTTCCCTTCTGTCCAGTGTTAGAGATGCAACCAGAGATGTAAGGGAGAATGCAACCAGAAGTGAGGAATTGCCAGGTCCACTTTTGGGTAATTTTTCATAGAACAGGGTACTTCCCTGAAGAAATCAGTTTATATGACTCCTTTTGAGCATTGGGATCTCAGAGTATCCCATGATGATAAAAATGAAGAGCAAAGCTCCTGTACAGCAGCTGAAGAGCATACATTGGATATGGCAAGTTCACAGTATGGCACACGTAACATCAACTCTTATTCAGTCTCATGGATAAACCTTCAGATTTAAATAAGAGGCTGATGCAGGACCTTTACAGGGGCTTAAGAGGAAACAAGAAAGTCACAAAGGAATAGAACTGTGCAGGGTATTGCATAGGCAAGGCACAGGAGACTTGGGAAATCCAGAGCTGGGTATTTGCAGATACTGGATGAGTACTTGGAGACTGCATGTTTCATACTCTTCCCTAGGGCTTGGAATGCACGTGTGGGCAACTGGGTGGGATTGTCCATGTGTTTGGATGTCTTGATGCTCTTAGGCCAAGTCAGCATTTGCTGTCCGTGGTGGGACTGAGTTGTTCCTTCAGGGAGCTGAGCCCTTTCCCCAGTAACAAAGATCTTAGGAACACTCATACATGCTTCCAAGGAGGAAAGATTTTGTATTGCATATGACATGGGCAGAGGTTTTCCCATACAGCTGATTACTCCTATTTTCTTTTTGCCTTCAGTTTATATAAAGTGCTGTGAGGGTGTTTTTATTGTTGGGGTTCTTTTGGGGTTTTTTATAAGGTCTTATTGTGTCTCCACTCAGGTGTTGAATGGCTACATTTTGCACCTGGAAGAGCTACTTTTCTAAAGGTATATTCTATTCCTTCCTAGCACAACGGGAAAGGGCAAGAAGGGAGAGACCATAACGATGATTTAGTTGGACAATTTTGTGCATAATACATGGTGTCCATACAGAAGAATGTCTTTCAGAGCCTCTGCTGTGTTCTGTAGTGTTCACTGTCCCAAGAATTTATTAAGAGGAAATAAATATATATCTCCTCTGTGTTTAATTCATCTGGCTTGGAAATGGAACACATCTGTTTATTCCTTCTTGTTCTCTTCAGGTGCTTTTGTACACCTGAATCTAGTGCTGAAGTCCAGCTGCTGTTGGAGTAGTGGAAGGGATGTGTAATGCAGCTAGATCAAGGGAACTGTGGTAAGGATGCTTTCTGTACCCATGTCCCTGCATCCCGTCTTCTGCTCTGTTATAAGCTGGCAGCATTTGCTTTATTTACCCTAGTTAGTTTGTGAAAATTCTACTTGGGTTATGAATTCATCTGGTGTCCAAACTAGGTTTGTGGTCTTGTACATGTTCATGGTTTATATGTATTTCATGGTTTATATGTATTTGCTAATTTTTAAGTAAGCTTGTAGCTAGTTTTTAGTCATATTTTTTTTCTGTCATGTAAAACGTGACAAATGCATCTTCATTCTCAAAGATGTTCCTCAAAAGCACAGTAAAATTACACACAATGAAAATCTGAGATGACACTCACAGGAATAAAGTGTGAGGTTTGAGCTTTGGCAATGCTTTGAGGAACTTGTTAAAAAGATAGATAATCCAGAGATATCTCTTTGGCCCATGTTTGGAGGCAATTTGGTGGTCATTTGTTTAGAGGAGTTCATCCAGCAAGAAGTTTATGGTGCAAGATAACTCTCTGTGGTTAAAAATTAATTTGCAAAATGCTGTAAAACTGATTTGTAGCAAACATCATAGTCTCTCCTGTACTACCCAGCCTTTGTAGGAGAGACATTCATGTAAAGAAGTAGTCTTTTCTGCGTGCTTGATGTCGTGAGTGAGTGTGCAATACCTTCCTAAAGCCAAATAATGGAATCTTAGACTGAAGTTGAGAATCACATGAATGCTTTGCTGCTGTGTGTGAGCTCATTGGTTTTTCTTCTCTAAGGTATTTTTCCTAGCTAGCAAAGAAAAACTTGGGTTTTCTTTGTATACAGCTCTATCAGAAGGTCCAGCAAATGCTTGTAAGACTCCCCAAGAATTTCTTTGTACATATTGCCGGAAAGTAAGCTTTTCTAAAGAAGTTCAAACATTATTTCGGTAGTGAGAATTACATCCATAGGTAATTTCCCAGTGTAGTGATTGCACATGTTTACAATGTGCTGCATGTTTTGGCAAAAAAATGCTTAGGACCAAATTCTTTTAGCTTTTGCCAGCATGTTAAGCAATAAATATAGACTGAAGTTACCAATATTGTATGTATTTTCTACATGAGAGGAGAGGCAAGGGGAGAGATCTTATGTTTTACTAGTTTTGAAGCTTAAGGGAAGGAGTAGCATTTTTAAAAGCAACTGTGTACAAAATAAAATGGTAGGTCCTATCTATTATTAGATTGTCCCACTGACCAAGAAAATGGATGTATTAATAAAAATGGAGCAAATGCAATAAGAGTACTGGGAAGCTTTTCAGCTGGTAGTTTTGAGCTGGAATATTGCCTCTGTGCTGAAATGCTAATAGAGATGTGGGTAATGAGAAACATGGGCTGCTCCTGGGATTACCCCTGTAAAGGTTTAGTCTTGTCAGTATGACAGAAGATGACCTGCGGTTTCTATAGTGGTCTGGCTTTTCTGTTGCTAATTTTGCTATTTTCCTTGGGTTCCAAGCTGTCAAGAAACTTCATATAAACTTCCTGGATAAAAGTAGCTTAATTCAAGGTCTTACAGAGACTGAATTTTATTTCATAGGGAGGAAGAGGGGGAAAAACAGACTTGCAAGGAAAAACTGGCCCTTCACGTAGCCATAACAGGGAATCCTAAGGGGACTGCGGTTCCCGACCTAAAATGACCTTGCTACAGAACTGCTCCTATTACATTTAGTTCAGCAGCTCTGCAGAAGGATTCCTTTATGTGGTGACAAGAAAAGCAAAGTCTGTGAACCTGCATTTATAACTATAACATAAGGGACTTCTGCAAATAAAAGTAAGAAGGGAAAGAATTGAAGTGAAATGTCCTATGAAATAGGGGCTGAATAGTAACAGTCAGGGTCTTGGTCACCCTCAGTTTTATTCAGTCAGTACTGGGATTGTATCTTGTCCTTGGGAATTTTAAAATAATTTTCATTACCCAACACATTCCATAGGTTCATATCCAGGAAATGAGAATGCAAAACTATATTTTAACTAAATTAAATCAATATTAATTTCCTTATTAATTTTTATCCTATTGCTCTTTATGTCATATTTAGGTATAAACGAATGTATTTAGATGTGGATTGCTAACTCTATTAAGCTACATATAAGTTAAATGGAAACAGCCAGATACACGATGCTATGAGATGAAGGAAACTAAGAGCAAAAGTGGTACCATTTCCTTAATGGATTATGCCATTCTATACATTTATTTTTCTAGTTTGATACCTATCCTGCTCCTTCCTGATACTCTCTACCCATAAATGCTCATAGATTCGTAAAAATCTTTACTATATTTCCACTCTCCCCTTCCCAAATACACAAAATGTTTGGTAGTGGGGCTGTGTTGCACTTTCTGTGCTTATTTCTAGGGCTTTGGTATGAGAGGTGTGGAAGTATTTTGTTGCTACATTCAGTGGTGATGTGCTTTTTTCAGGTTTCAGTGAGCCCTAGTGCACATCCCAGGTGTGAAGAGCCTTGGTGTGTTTAGCCTCACTTTTGACCCGTGGCACTATCAGGCTTCACTCACAGAGTGTTGTGTGGTTTTTTGGCTTTCCTTCTGCTTCTACATCCATTACCAGATGGGTTGATGGTTTTTGTAGCTGCTTCTGTGCTTTCTTTCTTTGGACTTACTTGGGTTATAGTAGCAGCATATTTTCTTTCACAATTCCCTAATCTTCTGTTTCAAATACTGCTTTTTTTGCTGTTGGACATACATTTTTTTTAATGAACTCCAAGTGCTTAGCAGAATTTCAGGGGATAAGTTACCTGAAACTGTTGACATTTTCTCACCTATCAATGTAAATAGGTAAACTTATGTCTTTCTCTCATTTCTTTACTTCAGCACTTGAAAACAAATTAAGAATAACAAATCCAAAGCACTTGTGCTACGTTATCGGGGGTTAAAGGTACCACATAGCTTCAGAAAAGCCAGCAGATAATTTAAAACCGTAGAGGAGCATGTTCTTATCCTGTGTGTGTGATGTGGGTCAATTACACAGTTGTGAAACTTGTATCAAGACCAGTCTGTCACGATTATGTGCTGAGGAGATACCATAAGCTATTAATAGTCACATTGTGCTTCTCAGTTCCACGGTGATGTGCTGGTACTCAAGGGCAGTTAAAGAGATTGATTAGGGAAATCCAAGAAGCAAAAACCCCACCAAACAACCCCCACCAAAGACATGTTAGCATAGCTGAATTGACTCCCAACCCTGCAGTCACTGCTGCTGTGTGCATAAGGATGATGCCCATGTCAGTGGAAACCTTTCTTTACAGTTGTTTGTAAAGGAAGGCTGATGGCACTGGGAGTCCGTGGCACGAGCTTCCATCATTCAGACTGTGGCCTAGTGTGATGTACCCAGCTTGCCAGCCAAGCAGCTGAGCCCTCCTCACTCCTCAAGCTGGGGATGGAAGGAGGATGTGGACAACAAACTCCTGCCTTGTTTCCTCTAAGTCTGGCCCCTAGACACAGCAGGACACTCTGGGTGCTTTGTAGGATAATGAGTGGCAATTTCCCAACATCATAATTCCTGGTAGCCTTGCTCTTGCTGTGGGTTTAGACCCCCAGGGGCCACACAGATAAGCTGAAACTCTGCATCATGGTAGGGCTTGACTGAACCATCTTGGGTTTTAATTTGATTTTTGACAAGTGAGTCCCGTGACTTTAAATACTGTCCCATATATACGTACAAAAATCCTCATGTAGCAGTGTCAGCTTTCTTCAGGAAACTTAAGGAAGGATGAAAAATAAACTTGGAATAGAACTGTCTATATTTGTAAAAGGGAAATGTTCTAAAGAATTGCTAAGTTTAACCACATCTTTTGGCAAGTACATCTGCCCTTTGGCAAGGCAGGCCATTTCTAATCATGTTATCATAGGCTTGCTTCTGCAGCAATTAGTGTGCTAGAAAAATATTAAGTCCCTGGAATACTTCACACCAAAAGAGATGGAGAAATAACCTGCTTTTTCTCTACCTGATTTCATAAGCTGTATTACAGCTCTGTTAAATGTGCTCTAATGAGCTGTGCCTTCATTTTACCATTGACGTAACCATTAGTAGGATAATTTAGTGCACTGATTAGATGTTCATGTAACTTCAGGAACAAAAAGCAAGTAAACCAATTAACAAAAGGCACTGGAATGGCAAACTATGTTTTGTCATGTTTTTAAAGACAGTTATCAGTATGTTTGGAGCCAAATGTTACTGGAAGAGGCCATCTTTATATGTCTAGTGGTAAGGTCCTTAGATGTATACTGCATTGTCATCTGCAGGTGCACTATCTTTCCACAATGCTCAAAACTCCTGGGACAAGCAGCATGATTGTTTTATAATGGGAATCACTGAGGAAATAACCCACATCATTGCTAATTCTTACTCACTTTTAATGTTTTCATAATTATTCTAAGCATTGAATTGGTAAGAATTGAGTCTAAGTGTGGGGTGAGGCTCCTCTTGCCCTCTTCCAATTCCATTCTGCTAGGTGCCTGCCTCTCCTGTTGAATGTTGCCTGTGCTTTGGAGGAAGGATGTTGGCAGCTGACCAGCTAGAGAAGTGGAGCACAAAAACAATTTTTATAAGGAAAGAATAAAGTTTTCTGCTTATGCCTCTTCTGTAAACAGAGAAAAATGAAGCTGATAAAATACTCGCCCTTTACTATGCTGAAATATAAACAATATGAATTTAAGAATAGAAGAACTAGAATAGGAGAAATAACAGATGTTCAGGCTTATTTAATAAATCAGTGTTTAAAGCCAGGAAATCTCTACTGTACTGGCTGCTCTAGTATCTATATGACAAAGCATTGCAGTCAATGCAGAGGGTTTTTTTTAATGAGACAAAAGCAGCGTGAAACTTTAAAAATAATTGTTAACACTGGAAGAGAAGACTGGAGATGATTTTTAACCTTGAATGGGCACTTGTTTATTGTGCACAGGCCTAGAGCAAATGCTTTTCAGTTGAAAATATCGATCTGTTTTCAGCAAAGAATTAATAAACACTGGGGGGAATAAAAGGAGCAAGGGAAATATTCCTCAGCAAATGAAGTGAGTCTCAGACAGCCATGCCTACCCTGTCAAATCTTATTACTAACACACTTCGCCTATATTATAAAATTGGTGCTGTACATTCTCTAATGAAGGGATTATTTTAAGGCTGTGAGCATTTGGGCAGGAATAAGAGGCTGGTGTTGAGAGAGACATCTGTAATGAGAGATTTTAAATCAGGATACATTATTAATGAACTGCACAGGAGACACACAAACCTGCTTTATTGCGTAAACCGTAAATGAGCCTATTTGGTAAGAACATGCAAAATATGTGTGTGTGCTGAGAGAGGGTATTTTGAGAATTTAACTAATTTCTGAATAGTAAAGGCATCCAGTCTGGCTATAATTGGTGCCTGTGGCAATTGTTGATACCCTGACTACATTAGCTTTCTGTGCCCTTTAGCAGAATTGGAAAAACATTTCTAGTACTTGTTAAGCTGTCTATTATCAAGCCTTCATAAATATACACATTTTGAATAGATGATTTGCTGTCCCAGTGCCTTGGAGCACTTAAATAAATTAGTTCCTACTATTTCAGGCATTAATTTTTCAGTAATTATGCATGAAGCAATAATGCAATTAAAATTGCCTTCCAACTTGCTCGAGTGAGAATATTTTTTGAAAATAATACTTGATCTTTTCTCAAAATACACTCTAGAGCAGGTGGATATGCTGTATGGCTCAAAACAGCAATGTGGGACTGTTCTACCTAGAGATCCTCAGTTTGCCTGCAGCTGAAGTCAATATTAACCAAGTATTACCATCTGTTGGCTTTTGCTGACCTCTGGTTTATTCCCCTTTCTCCAGTGGCAAAGTGCCCACTTCACAGCTGGCATCGAGTGCTTCAGCAGTGGGGTTTCTTATTAAAAGAATGCAACCACACTTCAAGGCAGGAAACATGGGCTGATTTTCAGTTTGCAGCGTTCCAGTTTCTTTTTGCACAGTACCCACTGGTTTCACATCTTTGCAATATCTGTTCTAATAAAGCACAGCAATGTATCAGCCCAGATTTCAGCCTTAGGTCTGAATCTCTTTACGTTTAAATTGGACCTCTTGTTTCTTGGGAGAAAAATATATATTTTGTAGCTGAGTTACAAATAAGCTATTCCAGCTTTTTGGCATCTAGGTAATAGTTAAAGTGAAAAGATTTCTTTTTTCCAGCCAGAAAAGAGGTTTAATAACTTTGGGTCCATTTGTTCATAGCAGTACTGGAGCTGAGCTCTGCAAACCCCTGGAGCTTGGCAAGCCAGGCAGACTTGGCAAGTTTTCCTACCAGCTTACTGAGTCTGAGTCAAGCATGGCTTGTTGCAACTTCAAATACATTTAGTACATTTTGTTAACATGAACGCTGAGATGCAAAGTTTTGGGGTGTTTTTTTCCTTTGCTGACCTTAAGGTATACCGTGCCCTCTCTACAAAAGCTGATCCTTAAACCATGTGTGGCAGTTTATGGCTTGTGTAAAATTCAAAATAAATGTGTACTTTATGCAGAGTATCTGATTTACTCTTGATGTGAAGATACCGAGGAAGTATGAGACAGTATCTCACAGTCTTTGTCAGGTGGCATTTGGTAGTGTGAATCTGTGGAAGAAACAGGCACAGCAGTTACTTTTCAGTGCATCGTAACAGCAACAACTTTTGCCCTCTGTTCAGAGACTGTGCTGCATGAAGACTTGTGTAAGTTCTGGAAATAGTCTCACTTCCAATTTTTACCTGCATGGATACTGCCAAAAGAGAAAGAGTTCAAATTGGACTTTCGGAATGGCTGGACACTGAACTTCCTAAATGTCAGTTCTTGCCTATCCAAATTATGTCAACCTATGAAATAGGGAGAAAACTTTTCTATAGAAGAAAATTCTTTCAGTGTTGAAAGATGCTGCAGAAGACTCAAGATAATGGCAGCTAGATACTGTTTACCCCAGTCGGACACAACTATCTCAATATTCTCCCATATTGATTCATTCATCTCAGTGTGGCATTAGCAGAGTCTTCAGTAGGCACACATTCTGCAGCACACAGATGTGGCAGGGCAGTACAGCTTGAGTAGAAAGAATTGATCTGTTGAGTGGGTGTTTTTCACTTGCACTTTGGCAGTCTGTATGTTGCTCTGTAAGGCATCCCAACAGCTCTGCTCTTCCCAAGTTTTATCTGATTCTGCCATCATTATTGCTAATATTTTTGTTGGGAAATGTCAATCTAAGAATTCAAGATGTTAGATTTGCCTGGTTTAGGGCTTGCCATGTAGTCATGGGCTAGCTACAGAAAATCTGGCTGCTTTGTTTTACCCTCTTGATGGATAATCAGCTATGTCTGTTGCTGGAGGACTCGTTGTGGGAAGCTTTGGTTTCAGAAAGCAGTTGTTTCCTAAGTAGCACAAGCCAATGTTATAAAAGACCTCATCATTTACTACCAAACCTTTGAAGTTTGCTTTGCCCAGTGGGATCTAGAAAACTGAACAGATCACAGTCAGGTTGCCAACTAAGCCAGACAGGCTTCTGATTTGTGAGCTATTTATGGTTTCTAGAATTGCTGCCCTCAATCATCATTGCAATTAATTGCAACAAGCCTGGAGATTATAAATGCCTAGATTATTATTGCTAAATATCTGGGAGTCTGTTTTTTAAAAGCTCTGATTCTTCCTAGAAGAATCCCTTGAGTTCCTAACTCGAACACTCCAAATAAATTACGGTTTCTTTTTGGGACCTCAGGCTTTGTACCAAAGAGGTTTCATATGTTTCTTTTAAAGGACTGATGTGTAGAAATTGGTGGAACACTGCAAAGGTGAGAGTGTGACTGACCACTGTACTGGTTTGGGCCATTAATTTTGTCATTAGAGCGATATTTAGAGAGTATTCCTTCAAGGTATCAATACAATAGAACTAATGATAGAAAGCTGGGATGTAGAGCATGTCTTCTGTCCTTTTTCTAGACATAGCTGGTGAGGTGAATGCTTAAAGGCTTTTTTAATTCAGTGCGTGTTTGGCAATGGGAAAGAAAGGGGCACTTTTTTTAGGAAACCTAAGAAATATTTTGCAGTTTATGTTAGGTGCATTTCAGCTAAGGGTATGGTAAGGGAATGAAATTGTTGGCCCTTAAGAAAGCTTACATAGGCACTTGTAAATTACAAGCTGCAAGAAGGGCAGCAGGTATTGAAAAGTGCAAATTTCAGAGCAATATAGTGAGAAATAAAAAGAAACTCCCTACTCAAAAGAGCAGCTGACGATTTAAAAAATTACAGGAAGTAATTTTAAATAGATGACCTACTGTGCAAAGCATAGCTATAAACAGATGAGTTGGAATCGGTCTCATTGTTTCTTCCTTGAACACTGAGGGTTCGTTAGAACTGATGATTGATTTCAAACAAGAGTGGTGATATAATAGCTGTTAAGAAGTGGAGAAATAAGAATTCAACTAACCTGGTCTCTGGTTTGTGAACAATAGTAGTTCTCTGGCAGACTCATCTGGTCTCCAGCTTTCCTTCTGTGATTTTTTTTCTTTTTTTTCCAAATTGCCTTTTTCATCCACAGCATCATCTGGCAGACATTTCCATAGGCCAGCCATGTATTGTATGAAAAGGTTTCACTTTTTACGTTTGGGTAGCATGTGAATTTCATTGCAGCAGAGCTTATTTGAACAGCTATTTGTTATTCTTTCCAATCTTGTAAATACTTTAATCTTCCATGAAGTTGCCTCTGTTCCATGTTAGAGTCCTGGTCTGTTTAGATATTGCATCTATGAAAACAGTGATAGGTCTTGATGCAGTCTAATTTTCTTCTAGTTGTTTTGGTTGGTTGGTTGGGTTTGGGGTTTTGGGGTTTTTTGTTGGCGGATCTTTGTTTTTTATTTTTGTTTGTTTGTTTTTTCCCTGATTATTCTACATCCAGTTTGGGTGAGAGCAGAGAAGAGATCAGATGATGTACAGCTAACTGCTTGTTATCTGAGGTGTTCTGCTAGGCCACTAATACTGCACAAGTGAGCCAGAGAATGAAGGATGCTGATAGGAGAGTCACAGAATGGAGTCAGAAGAGACACCTGGCACTGAGTGCCATGGGCTCTCAGGGAGTGGGAAGGGAATGGGCATGGTTATCTGCTGCACTGCTCTGCAATACCTGTGCATCCACTGCAACGTGGATTTGTAAAGTAACCGCAACGTGAAATGTGTTCAAATAGAGCGGTTAGAGGTGAGAGAACACGCAATATTGAATTAATTTTGTACAAAGTAACATGGTGTACTGAGGATTTTAAAAGGGGCTATAGCCAGAAATTCAAAGGTATCTATTGTTATCTAGTAAGTGTAATGATTTCACTTGCAAACTGTTTCAGGATGCCCTTAAACTGCTATTGTTCTTCCAGTTTCCAATTTACTAGGAAAATGATAATTCTTTCCCTTCTTTGTTTTGTTGTTTCATAAGCTTCTTTCAATGCCCCATGAGAAACTTTGTTCCAACCCAGTACAGCAGTTTGTGCTTCAAAAAGGAGCTTAACAGGAGTAATAGGCTCAAAGAAGCTGCATCCGCAGAAATGTTGAAAAGAGTTTACCTATGCACTGAAGCTTAAAGCTGTTTCCTGGGATCGTGTTATTACAGAATCCCCTCACTTGGAAGGCAACTTGAAGTTCCACCTCCTGTTTAAAGTGGGGTGAATGTTAAACACAAACCAGGTTGCTGAGGGCTTGCCCAGTTGCATTTGTAAACTTTTTAAAGGATGAAGACTCTGCAGCCTGTTTTGCAACCTCTTCCAATTTTAATTGTTAAATGGGTAATTTAACAATTAATAGTGTTTGCATCATTTAGACTATAAAATTATAATGTAATCGTGATCATGTAACTGACAAGTAAATATTGTAATTCTGGGACTGTAAAAATGCAACACAAGCTAAGCAGAGCATCCATCAAAACTCAGTTATCTTGAAAATTCTGGTGTTTGCCAAACATGATGGAAATGAGGTTGGCTTCTGGCTTCAAACGTGTTAATTTGCCCGTGATAAGGTTTTTGTAATAGTTTGATGCCATCTCTTTTTTTAGAGCAATGATATAAATACAGCAAATTGCTCCATAGCCTGAGTATTTTATTCTAAACAAGGAGAATTCTGCCAGTTTTTAAAATTAAGGACTTGAAAGTATCTGCCTGGTACTACTGATAATTATTTTTAGAACATGACAAGCATCTGTCTCCAGATGGTAGTCTGTGTTCTACATCCTTCTCCTCTACTGTAAATGGAAACATGTACTGCAGGAGTAATCAAAAGCTTTCTGTAACTTGTCTTTTTCAGCTTTGGTTTGCTTTCGTTAATGGATTTTCTGGGCAGATCTTATTTGAGCGATGGTGCATTGGTCTGTATAATGTGGTAAGTGCTACATGTTTTGACTTGATAGTGCTTGGGACTTCTGTATTAGTTTGTTGTGTCCCATTTTTCACAGGTAGCTGTCCTAGATGTATGTCAAGAAAGGTGAATTAGTTTGTAAAGCAATTTTGAATCTACTCTGGGGTAGAAAAAAAAAATTTAAAATGAAACTTTTATTTTATAAACAGCAGAAAGAAATTTGAGAGAACACCTTGAAAATAGACGTTTAGCCTAATATAACCTGAAGATTTTAGATAGAATTTAATTTCCTCTTTGAAAGCATTTTCATTGTTTTGTTCTGAATATTTTGCTGACGGTTTATGCTCAAAATACTCTAATCTCTGAATTTTGATGATTTTTTTTCCTCTCAGGCCCTATAGAGTTAGATGCTGAGAGAAGTGTTATGCAATTGCTTTGGGTTGACTTGTGCTCCACTACAGGTACAGAAAGAGAAGCTGCATTGCTGTGTCTTCAGCATTTTGCACTTGAAACAAGAGCAGGATGTGTCAGTCTGGGAGTGGTTTCTGATTTTTGACATGGCCTGCAGGGTGCCACACTGAGTCTTATGACTTTATTACTTCAATGAGTAATATTATTTAATCAGTCACATAGATTAAAGTCTGAAGGATCTCTGGAACCAAGTTCTGTAGCATACCATAGAGGTGTGTTGGTGTTTTAAACAGTGTTACCTTAGTAATGTTGCTGACAAGTGGCCTAGTGCCTGAATTTATAAGCTGTTAGGACACTATTAGTGTTGAAGAGTCTCTTTGCAGGGAGAGAATTTAATTTTTTTCTTTAAAAAAACTCGTTCCAAATATATGCTAATACAGAAAAAGCCAGCAAATTATCATTGAGTAGTATTAATGGAAACACTTAACTTCTGTCACATGAATTTTGAAAACGATGGCACAAGCCTCCATATCCCATAAAATTTCATACTCTTAGTTGAAGATACTTATTCAAGGATTTATCATTCCCTTGATTCCCTTCACCCTAATTTCCTGACTGTTATGCAGTCTCTGTCATTCATGTTTAGATATTTGCATCTATTATCTTTAAACCTCATTTGATGAATCTATCTACCCTACCTAAAGCTTCTGGATAAAACTCATCTTCTGTAATCAGAAACTAAACCTTGTATTTTAAGGTCAGGATGTTCTAAAATTAGAACTGGTTGAGTGGACTCATGGAGAATCAAGTGCTAGTAGGATATTAGGGACTTCTACAATTTGTAGGGCTTCAGTTTTGAAGCACTTCTAGTGAAGTCATTCTCTTCTCTGCGGATTAACCCTTTATTTCATTAGTAGTCTCATTAAAAAATGAAGTGTATGAAATCATAGCAGTAGTGTTGTAAATCCTGGTTTTCCACTGGTTCACACTGGAGGTTTGCCTTTGTGATCAAAGCCACTAGAAGATTTATTTCAAGCGAGAATGTCAATGCATAAATAAACGCAACAGAGCTGGGAAAATACTTTAAATTTGTACGAGAACATGGTCTTCTTTGGAATATATTGGACCAGGGCTCTCAGTTTCAATCCTCTACCCTCAGCCTGCTGCTGTTTTAGCCATCTGGTTTATCACTTCATGAGTGAAGACGCACAATTCCCGCTGGACCGAGGGTTGTAATTACTTATTCTCACTTGTCTCAGTTCCTCCACATTGTTCTTTGTCTGCTCCCCAGCTGCCAGCTAGCTGCTGGTGGGAATCACACAAATGTGCACACACCCTAGAAACAGCTCATAGCTCCAACCTGCCTCTTAACTTCAAGAACACTTCTCAAACTGTTAAAAATATATGTATGTATAGGATTAAAAGCGATGTTTCTGATATAAACTACTGATGTAAAAGCAAGTTAATGGTCTTTGGTGTTCAGAGTTGCACCGTGGTGTTACTTTCTCTCTGTGCCTGCACTGCAGACTACAAGAAACATGGATACCCAAGCTGGCTTTGAATGAGCTGCCTTGGATCCTGGAAACACTTTAGGAGCAGCAGTGTAGAAGTCAGTGGAGGCTAATTTACTCTGCTTCTGGCAAAGTGTCCTGCTGCCTGTCTTGGAAGGCTTCCGAGGCTTGGTCATCCAAGCGTCTGCCCGGAGCACAGACACACTGCAGTTAATTTGTTCCTATCAGTTCCTGCCTGCCAGGGGAATCCCCAAAGTACCATAATGCAGAATGGCCTTTGTTGATCAGGAGATTTTTTTTTTTTTAATGTGATTTCCACATTTACTCCGTCTGCAAACTTAGCATTGGTTAAACACGTTGCATATCTAATTATGGCTACAACTGCAGCTACATTGGAGCCTATTCCCACAAGGCTATTTGGTAAAAATATGAGTTGTCTTACCTTTGCAGCCTGGTGTGTTTGACCCTCACTGGATTAGCTGGTGCATCCAAAACTAATGATGCTCAACTTCTTGGGTTTAAGATTATTGGTTAATAATATGAATTTTCTTTCATGTTTCCTTTGTTCATAAGTCAATGTCAAGAGTTACAAATCGGTGAAATTAATGCTTGGACTTGTTTGGACCATTGAAAGTTATGTAAAATAATATGCTAGGTAGTAGTAAGTCTTCACTGAAGTCTATGGGAATTTTGCTGTTGTCTAGATAAGGAAACATATATAAAAAAAACTTAAAACTAAGAGCTGTTTTAAATTAGTATTTGCTTTCCTTGCAGATTTTCACAGCGCTGCCACCCTTTACTCTGGGAATTTTTGAGCGATCCTGTACTCAAGATAGCATGCTTAGATTTCCACAGCTATACAAAATCACTCAAAATGCAGATGGTTTCAACACAAGGGTAAGAGAAAGCCTGTTACTCTAAGAACAAACATAAGCATTCTTATATCTCAGATTTTTCTTGTCAGAAAATAACTTATTTGCTGATTTTATTTCTGCTTTATGCTAGTTGCTGAGAGTGATTGTTTAGCCTCCCAGTTATTTCCAAGGGATTATTTTTATTTAAATAAAAAACATCCTTGTTTATAAATAAGAATTTTCTGCTGTGACTTCATCTGAAACTGGTCCTGAAATATCCATAAACTTTGATTCGAAGTTAGATTCAAATCCAAGTATGCTTTTTAAATTCACAGCTACTGATAAGTCATGATTACATCACTTGGGTTTTATTTAACATATGTGTTGTCATTGCACTCTCTGCTAGGGTGCTTTTTCATAGTCAGTATAGCTCTGTTCCTATAGTTCTTTTGGAAAATAGAATTTGAATTGGTTTATTTGGACTTCTGAGTTTTGAAGAACACATTTTACTCCATTTTGCTATTTAGATGCTGGGAAATACCAGCATTTGGTATTCTGTCTTTTCCATAATAAGCACATTGAAATGTCTTTCTGTATCAAGGAAGCTATATGATTGCTTTGTTTGGAGAGGAAATTGTAGAGTACATAGAATTTGTGCAAAATTACATTATCTGCAGGTTAAAACCACAGTATTTATAGAGCACAAAGTATTTGTGTCCCATTAAAATAGAACATTTCGTAATACTGAATCACTCCTTTAAAATGATTCTTTGAGGTAATTAAATGAAGTTGACTCCATCTGTCTTCCTTATTTCAATAAAGATCTTAAACTGCTATCCTATTATGTTTTAAGTTGATAGAATAAAATAATTGAACTGGACCAGTGATTTTTTTGTGAAAGAGCAGAAGTTGTAGAAGGAAATAGATCCTGCAGAAGTTTAGGTATTTCACTTCAGGACAAACATTTTCTGACTCTAAACTATACAATGAAGTGTTTGTTAGGAGTTAGAGAGAGGTCAAGAGTTTTGGACTTTACTGATGGCTTGGTTTGTTTTCCCTCAGGTTTTCTGGGGTCATTGCATCAATGCCCTTATCCATTCCATCATTCTTTTCTGGTTTCCACTGAAAGTGCTGGAGCATGGTAAGGGCTTCATTATTTCTTACGTCAGTAACTGATGTTCAGTCTTACAGAACCAGTGTGTTTGCAGATCAGGGGGTCCTGACAAGCCCCAAGAAATAATGCTGCCAGACAGTTCAATAGTCTTTAGCTGCTGGACTTGGCGGGTTGTCTAGTGGCTTTCAGAAATTATACTAATTTAACATAATTATTGTTCATCTAGTAACGTTAATAGGTGAAAAATGAAACTACTGCTCTGCTAAGAAGTTTTACCCAAATACTGAATGATGTTTCACAAAACACCTTTTTTTCTTTTTTGTAGTGTGTTGAAGTCTCAGCATTTTATTGAATAATGTTCTTACAGCAGCTACCTTACAACTGTTTGCTTTATATCTTGTTGGATCTCTCCCATTCCATGACACAGTACTATAAAAAAGAATTGGCTGGAATGGAAGTAAACCGGATCAAGAGTCAGAGATACTGGGGAAATTAGACACTTTGGTGTACAAATTGGGGTTATTAAGTCTTGTTTTTCAGGGTAATGCAACTGGATGGTATTTCAGGGACCAGTAAATCCCATATTGCTCCTACCTAGCTTTCCAGTATAGTTGTGTGGGTGGGAAAAACCATAGGAAATCTGTTCTTTGATTGTAGTAAGAAATAGGGTTAGATCCAATGAGGAATTTAGGGCTCATGAAGAGAATATTTATCTAAACCCATAAATTTTTCACACATGAAGCTCTTTCCTGGAAAACACTGATTTTAAGAAAACATTCTCGGCTCAAGAATGGATTAACTGGGGAGGAGCTCAAAGAAATGAAAAGGGTGGGAGGACGAAGGCTCATGTCAGAGGCATGATAGTAAAGATACTTGTGGGGGTTAGGTTCATGTTTCTCTACTTGGCTGATGAAAATGTCAGTGTCATATCCTCAGTGGGAACTTCACATCCTGGCTGATGGACCATATAAGAAAGGGACTTCCCTTTCCTCTGTACGTGGCCAAAAGAAGGTTCTGTTTTGTGGGAGAGGGGCTTTTATGGTTGGTTGGTTTTTGTTTTGATTTGAAGAGTTGTTCTCTTGCACTGTTTTTATGACAAACATTAATCTTGAATAGCTCTTTTTAAAATTCAGCTTCAGAAATTTTAGATTGACATCTGAAGTGTTTATAGTTAAAATTACATAGTCTTCCATAGATGTTCTTCTAGTTCCTAAAGAGATAATGTGCTTTTCATCTCAACAATTAGAATTTTGAGACTGAAATACCAGCTGAAAGGGTAACTTTGTGCGTTCCTCTGAATAGATTACTTAGTCTGTTTTCTAGAGAGGAATGAATATTGAATTTTCAAGTTTCTTTGCATTTCCAAGTACAAGGAAGATTTCAGTGCCAGAGACAAAAATGTGCCATTCACATGGGGATGGTTCTTAAACTCTCAGGTTCCTTAAAACATGAAGTTCATGTGGTCCATGAATGGGCACTTATATAACTTGAGATATGAATGTCCACTCATCATCCTGCTGTTCTCATTATCACAAACATCATTCCTTTCAGGGCTGTGTAGCCTCCCAAAGTGAAAGGTCATGGAAAACAGAGAAATAAAGGCATTGACTTACTGCATTAAAATATAACTTCAAAAAAAGTTGAGGCTTACAGGAAAAATTATTCAATTATTTAAATGTTCATTGTGATATTACATTAGAGCATGGCCATGTCATGTCAGCTTATTGCAGCAAAACTGATAAGTGTTTGGGCGTGCCTTTTTCTTAATAAACTGAGCCTTTTGGCACCAGGGGAGTTTGTTTGTCATAGGTTACTAAATTCCCTAGTGTTCTTTTTCATTGACACCAGAGGGGAGAGCACGGTGACTGTTCAGTCTTAGTGTGCCTCTGTGAATGATGTGGTAAATGCCTGAAGACTCTGAGACAGCTGGGTTAGGAATTGGCATGGTTTCTAGCCACTTGCATCTTCCTCAGCCCAGCTGTCTCAGACTTCAGCTCCAGTTGCAGTATTAGTCTATCTGCTGCTGCTTCTTAGTAGTTAATACTGAAAAGAAAGCAGGAATACAGAACTAGCAACTTGTGGAAAATATTCAGAGCCTGTCAGTTCTTTGGAGATAGCCACGTGCAGCATGGTAGAAGGAGGACAAAACAAGTAGCTTGGGTTAACTGTACTGACTAAATATATATGGATTTTTTATCTGTAAGCTAGGCAGGATCTTCATCATGGAGGTCAGGGTGTCAGGAACTATTTAAAGGCTTAAAAATTTACTGATTCTGGAGTACACAATCTTGGTTTAAGAGTGTCAGATCCAGTTTTGCAAATAAATCTAACAAAATGTTACTGTCATGGTAGAAGCTTACTGTGCTAGGCAGTATGTGTTTAGGAATAAGTCCAAGGTTTTATCTTAAGCCTTGTTGTCCCTGCTGTTCATGTATTTCCCTAGCAGTTGTCTTAAAACATATGAAAATAACAATACTTATCAAGCTTAATAATGCTTGAAAACTCCTGTGAGTACAAATTCAGTTGGCATTTGTGTGGTGATTGACTGTATTTTCATGGTGTTCTGGTTTGATTCAGCAAGGGCAAAGATACTAAATGACATTTGAAGCATTGCCAAGCTTGGCACTTCCAAATGATGGATTAACATGTATGTACTCACCCTTGTGCACACTTGATAGAGAAAGGGTGGGTGGAGGCTGAATACTGCTCAGATATTGAACTAACCTCCAGTGAGATATTGTAGATGTTTATATGTGTCCTTTACAGAAGAAACTTCCACTGCTCTTCTTAATTCAACTCTCTTTCACCAGAAATCAGCTGGTGTTTTACTGCTTTTTCATCACGGGCACACAAATAATAAGTTTTGTTGGAGGTGACAATAAGTAGTACAGGGCAGATAGCAACAGAAAAAGTGACACTGACATACCTCAGCTCTTACAGACAAATTACATGGTAGGATCTGGTGAACACTTCTCCTTTTCTAGGCCAGTTTCTGGCAACTATGGATATGTGCTCTGTCCATGCACTGTGTCTAAGGCATGGCTGAGCACAATTTCTGCATTACCATTACCTCACGGCTTCTAAGAGTGCTTTTAGATGTTCAAAAAGGAAAGGTTGGAACCAGTTGTTTTCTCCTGAAAATATCCATGCTGTTTCTTCCATTCTGTTGATAATGATAACAAATGTGATCATTTTTATCTTCTTCTTTCAGATGCAGTATTCACAAATGGACAGGGAGTTGACTATTTATTTGTTGGAAACATAGTTTACACTGTAAGTTTGTGTATCCTAGCAATTTTTGAATGATAGAATTTCTTTCCAGCCTTTTGTTTTTTCATGAGTAAATGGTGTAAACCTGGAGAAAGCGTGCGAGTAAAATAAAGTCAATCTGATGCTATGTGTGTGGTTTTCCCTCTTCCTTTTTATTTTTTTTCCCAGACACACACCAACAATAGTTTCTGCTCTGTTCTTCCCTCGTCCCACACTGCCAAATTCCTGGGCTGCTACCTAAATGGTAGTAACTTTTTAGGTATAAAGGGGATACTGGGTCATGAACACCTTGGAATTTTAGAGTGTTAAAAATGAAGTTGTCTTCTTTATTTTTTTTTCCTTGCAGTATGTCGTAGTCACTGTTTGTCTGAAAGCCGGCTTGGAAACAACTGCATGGACTAGAGTAAGTACTCTTCCAGTATCTTTTGTTTTATTAGCACACCCTCCTCCCTAATGAGTATTAATACAGATAGGAAGTTCTAAAAATCATTTGGGACTTCAGAGCTTTAATTGGATCTTTCATGTAAGGCGAGACTGCTAAGCTCTCTAAGTATGGAATTTGAGCGGAATGAACTCGTAGATCACACAAAACCTGTGATGAAAAAGGGCAGTCTGACAGAAGTGGGAAGAGTACACTAAAAGTGGATTGTCAACATGTCTCCTTAAAAATGAGAAAATTTTGTATGAAATCAACATGCTACTGCAATTGCTTAAGGAAATACATCAAGAAAATTATCTTTTGTGCTCCGTAGCTCCTTCAAACTTAATGCAATAGGGACTAAAAGGTGTCTGCCCACAGATAAATAATTAGACTTTGGAAACATCTTTGAACCAGGTAAAAAGAACTAGTGGTGAGTTCACATTGGTTTAGTTTTTTGGGGTTTTTTTTCTTTGATTTTTTTAAACTTAGTGTAAAAAGCATGTTAGTTAAATAATTATGTTTGTTCCTTGATTTGAGTTATTTATTTGCCATGGGCAATTGTTCTATTGCTGGTAGGTGACAGAATCCAGCAGGGCAGTGAGGTCCCAAGAGAGTAAGGGACAGGGAGGGGAAGGCTCCTATATTGATGAATTTGCAACGCCTTTGCCCTTTCCTTTCCCCTAGCCCTTCTAAAACACTAATTTTTAGAATTTTGGGGATCTCCCTTTTTCTCCACACCAGTAAGACACTTTAAGAGAATCCAGTTTTCATGATGGACAGAGAAATCTTCCCTCAAGGCTAAGATGTTTTAAGGACATGTATTCTTATTTTACCAGTTTCTTGGAGGGTTTGGCTTAGATCTTGTTAACCTCATTGCTTCTGTTAGTTGTAAAATGTTTTCTTTCATTCCTCCCAGAGGAATTGTGAAGATCAATGAGCTGACATCTGTTCTGAATTTTAAAGATGAAATGCAATCTGTGTGGGTTATTTAATTGTTAGGGAGATGCTAATATTTTCTGCCCCATTCTCTCATCTGAAAATAAAATCGTGATTTTTTTACAGTTGCTTATGCATCAATTCTGTGTTGTGTATCAACATTTTAAAATGCAAAAATCCTTAAATTAGTCCCTTGTGCACCAGAAAAGCATATATCCAAGTCTGCATTGAAAGCAAGTGAGCTTGTTTTATTGTGAACTGTTTGATGGTTTCTCTTTTCTCCACTTCTCTGGATGGATAATGGGTGTCTTTTCAGTTACTTGGGGATGATTATGATCCCCTAATTTCTAAACCTCTTTTTAAAAGATACCATAATGTTTAGTAGTTATTGAAGTTCTATAACACTGGCATTTTATAGATAAATTATTGTTATTCACACAACAGTTGTGTTTAGAATCAACTTTTTTCTATATATACTTCTAAATCCTGTCCCACTGCTTGAAACAGTGGCTCTCATCATCTCGGAATCTAATGTTGGTTGTAGATTCAGCTGTGAGTGAATCAAAACACAGAGAATCTTCAGGTTACTTGAAGAGTATTAAATTTACAACACTGAGTTAAGCCTCTTCTCTATCATCAAATGGATTGGTTACAGGCAATTTGTTCTAGAGAGTGAGAGGGGCACTGCCACTTGGGAGAACATGGTGGTTTCAGTAGAAAGCTTTAAATAAATAACTCAGTCAAAGTGTTTGGGAGCCTGGTATATCCAGTAGGAAATGTGGAAAGAAAGGCTTTGATAGAAATGGTGACATGATGCACAATCCACTCATTGAAGTTGGGTGGAGTAGCTTCATGTTACCTGTGACCTGTCTGGAACACTGCAGTAGGCTTTTTCCCAAACACACGCAGCTTTCTTTATTACTGCTTTACCACACTATAGAAACTGTTTTGGATAAGTAGGGCACATGGGAGAGCCACACACTCTGTCTAGTTTTTATGCAAGAACCTTGATTTCTTGTTTTCTGTCATTCATTTAACTCATCTGATGGGCTCACTCCTGGTTTTGCACCTGAAGTCTCCAGGGGTACATGCAGACATCAGTGGAGACCAACAGTGCAAGGGTTGGTGGAGTGAGTGTGTAAGGAATATTTTCAAGCAGGGTGAGGAGGGCTCTTCCAGAGTTCAGAAGCTCTTTAAAGGCAGAGAAGCAGTTTGGGCAGATACAAGCCTGAGATAATGAGATGATTGGGACAACCATGAGAAGAAGGTAAAGACAACATAAAACGAGCAAAGTCTGCTCAGCTGAAAAGGGTGAAGAGCTGCAAAACTTGAAAACTGTCCTACCAGCGTAATGGAAAGAAAAACCTGAGTGAGACAAAAAAAACCCTTATGTCATTTAACTAGCGTAAATACACTTCTTACAAAATAAGGTTATGTCTGAGATTGGGTTCTCTGCTTGCTTTTATTTTTACTGTTTTTAGTCATGAAGTCCAGGAGCTAGGGAGGCACCAGTCCAAGCTGTCATGAGCCTTCTGTCCCCTTGTCTGAAAGGAAGGCTGTGGCTCAAGAGAGCATATCATGTCCTTTTCAGAAAGCAGTGATGGTACTGTTCTGCCATTGCATGGAGCTGAGTTTTCTTAAAGAAGAGCCTTGCAGGACTTGATCTTTGGGGAACTGAGCACTACAGCTGCTCACTGGGGCAGGGCTTCTAGTCATAATCTTGATGTGAATTGTCCCCAGTGCTCATAAAAGACTGTAAGGATAAAATAGCTCCAAGTGTTTAAAGAAAAAATCCTTCCTTTTCTTATTTTTCTTACATTAGAACTGAATCAAGCATGTATGTGGGTATTTTGGAGGATTTTGTTTGTTATATCAGAGTTTGGGGCTGGGTTTTTTTGGTTTGTTTGAGGTTTTTTTGTTTGTTTTAAATAAGGAGTTGCTTATTTACTAGGTCAGGTCTCCTGGGTGAAACAGAATAAATAGCAAAGTTTGAAAACAAATCTTCCTGCCCACAGTGTCTCTCCAGGAAGGGGCCTATCCCATGTCTTGCTTATTATTAGCCCAACAACCTTCAGGGTTGAACAAAATTCCTGCTTTCTGAGAGTGCCTAGAAGAGTGTTCTTTCCATTGCCTATGACATTTTGTTGTATGAATGCTTCTACTGTAAGGTAGCCTCTAGTTGATCCCAGCTATCTGCCAGTCTGCACTGGTGCTGCAGGCTCTTTGCTTGTTTGTTTTCACTGCCTGTGCTAGAGAAAGCTGTCTTTTCTGAAGATGTCCAACAGTTGCAGTTTAGGAACAGTGTTCTCCTTCTTCCAGAAGTTTGTATTTATCTCACAGCAAGCAGAACACAATACTCAGACACTTTTTCGGTTCTCAGACATGCTGTTCAAAAAGTCAACAGACACAGTCATCCAGTAGGAAGTATAAAGCAGAGAGCTGAACAAACATGCTGTGTCCACCAGCTCCCAGTATATGAATTCATTCCCATGTTCCTGAACTCATGTGTAATTAGTAATTAAGATTTATGCAGGTACTTCTCTGAATTGGAGCCAAAGTCATCAGCCACAGGAGTTGTTGGCATCCAGAAAAGCTGGAGCCAATAATGAGCTCAGTTGCTTGTTATAACTGAAATTACTGGTTCCATCCACTGCAGTGTAAAAGTAAAACAACTTAAATCATCCTGAACAGAAAAACAGTTTGGGTGCTTAGGAAAAATTACCTTCTTTAATACAGCTGAGAAAAAGTTAGTGCCGAATGTGCTCTTGGTCATTTAACAGTACTTTTATTTTCTCTTAGTGGGTCTACAGACTAAAGAACCAGTAAAGATGTAAACTGCATTGCATATCTGTAAATCAATTAGAACACCTTTAAAACAAAAAAAAAAGCAAAGTTGGTCAGTAGATGTTGATTGTGGTAGTGTATTACACAGCACTGAGTCTTCCTCCATGGAAGGTGAGTAATGTATATGACTTGTAT
The DNA here is from genome assembly GCA_025920805.1 of Petroica traversi. Taxonomy (NCBI): domain Eukaryota; kingdom Metazoa; phylum Chordata; class Aves; order Passeriformes; family Petroicidae; genus Petroica; species Petroica traversi. The sequence goes on from JAHLSL010000023.1 coordinate 9,995,375, forward strand.
GTATTCACTGCCATAAGGGATTTGTCCATGTGAACTTTAACCTGCACATTTGAAAATTTCTGCCTTGATTTATGTCTTGAATCTGGCATGTGCATGACAGGATACAGGAACTAGATGAGAGAAATCATGGTTCCAAGGAAAATCTGAAGAGTTTTTGGAGCTCCAAATATGATAGATTGGCTGAGAAGAGTATCTGTCTGCCCTGTTACCAGGCAAAGATTAAAGAGAAGTGGTTTATACTGTTTGAACAACCTGTGCTGCTGGCCCAAAACCAAGAACAGCAGACAGGCCTGAGTGAGACCTGAGCAGGGAAACACTTCTGGGCTGGGTGAATGGAGGAGATGCCGTGTGTTGACTGTGCTTCTCTCTCTCTCTCTGTTCCTTGGCAGTTCAGCCACCTGGCCGTCTGGGGAAGCATGCTGCTCTGGCTGGTGTTCTTCGGGGTGTACTCAGCCATCTGGCCCACCTTCCCCATCGCGCCGGACATGCTGGGCCAGGTCAGTACCAATGCCTGTCTGGGGCAGAGCCAGCCCAGCGCCCTGCTTGGGCTTCATTTTAACCTTTTCTTAATCCCTGTGTTCGTTTAGCTTCATCTTCTCATGAGAAGAGTTCTCTTTCTCCCCTAAACTGAGGTCATACATGATTATGTGCACTGTGGAAACTCTATGACAATTCCCAGCTCACTGTGATGGCACTGGGACTGGTTCTTTCATTAGTGTCTAGTCCTGGCAAGATTTTGTGTTTGGCAAAATGCCATATTTGGTTTGGGGTTTTGTTTTGTCGTGGGTCTGTTCTTTTCCATGTGGTTTTTTTCATATTGTTGCTTTTAACCTTCATTCATTTGAAATAAGCAGAATTTCCTTCAGAATAGGATGAGAGGGTGAGAACAGTAGGAGAGCTGATTACATTACTGATTATAATACTGAAGGAATTCTGGATTTGTTCCTTCCATGTCAGCTGAGTTCCAGGTGGTGAAATTTTTCCTCCAGTGTCTTTATGTCTACCCGTGGAGAGAAGATTGAATCGCAAGCCTGTCAAAATCACTCAGGAGCCTTGTGCATATTTTAAAAAGGGGGATTGCAATTAATAATTGTAACAATTAAAGGTTTAATAAATGTATAATAAAAATTTATATTCTGTAGAGGTGGAACCACTTTCAAATTTACCAGAAAAATATGTTTGGTAGTAAGTTTAGACTTCAATGCAAAGATGTATTTTATTATCACAGCAAGAAGAAAAGCTGTCTAATAATTTTAGGAAATTATATACTTAGATTGCTACCCTTGTGTACCAGAAAAATGATAATAAGGAAGTCAAGTGTTGACAAGCCAATTAGATTTTTGAGATTACTCCCATATTTATATTCAGAGCAGTCAGGCATGATTTTGTTGCTGTTCTGGCTTAATACATATGTTTTTATCATGTTGTAAAACACTGAGGATAATGGAGGCTACGATACATTTTTATGTCCATAAAACAGCCAAGACTGACAGCTGACAGGCTGGGATCAGCAGGTGAGTGACTGACAGACAAAGCCTCAATCCTCTGATAGTATTCCATGGTGATCTTCACATGTTTCTCAGCACATAGAGCATCAGCAGCTCTAATTCACATTTTCATAGATCAGGCAGGAATTTGACTTCAGTATCATGGAGAGTCGTGAGCGACTTGTCCTCCCAGCAGACTTTAGTGCTGCCATTAACATGTCAGCCTTCTAAAATGCAGACAATATGGAGAACTGTTGATTCAAACATAAGAGGTCAAACTATGGGCTTTAGCTTGCTGTTGCCTTTCTTTTTTTCAAAGATGACTCTTATTTTTTATTGCAACTTAAGCAAAATCCATGTTGTGTTGTCATCATTGTATGCTCCAGCATATAAAACCACAGGTCTTGGAACAAAACCTTCATATTAATAAGGCTTTGGTTTTTCTTGAGTATGTTTTTAGAAAGTGTTTGTATTTAACCTTTGGTTTTATGCTCTGATTTTCAGATACTATGTCTTGAGAAGTGGTACTAATATCTTGCCAAGATGAAAATGATCTGTTTTCCTATTTGTGTTAATGAACAACAGATTTGCCTTGACTGGTAAAGTGTCCAGTCCAGTACTTGTGGAGCTGTGTACCTGGATCAGTAATTATCAGTCTAAAAGGTTAAGGCTAGGTCGTCATTATTTTTCTAGATTATTTTTTAATTCAAGTGGTCAGAAATAAGCTGGTTTATGGCTTTCAGTGTGTGCTAGAGGGGATCAAAATCATTCCACCAGTTTTCTTGCACTTTTGAGAGAACAAGCAGCAGTGTAAAATCTGGGGGGGAGTTTCTTTTTTTTCTTTTATCCTTTTGTAAAATCAAGGAAAGCTCCCAAGGTAAAGGGAGCTTGTTTGCCACTTGCATTAACTCCCACAAAGTCTCTTGAGTAATTGGTTGCTGTCACGAAACCAGCTCATGGTGAAATGAGCTGGGACTGTACTAGATTCTAGTCAGTAAAATGAGTTGCCTTGCTGCTTCCTAGACTTAAGCAATTTCTTTATTCTTGCTACATGTTCTTTTGTTCATTTATAGGTAATTGAGGTGTCTTAAAAGCCTTGTTCTTGTTTCAGATCTTGCTAGTATGTTTATCTTCAAATAAACTGAACTCCAGGATATTTTAGATCCTCATGCTATGCAAATCTAATAGCACTCAAAGGGAGCTGATTGTAACTGGAATAGTCATTAGCATTTGTGCCAGCCAGGACTTTGTGCCATCAGTAGAAGGCACAGGAGGTGCAAAACATTTTATTCTGTTGATTCAGCAGATGCCGGCATGAAGCCTAGCAGACTTATAAGTATGTGACACTTTGTTTCTGCTGGGGTTTATTAAACTGTTTGCACTAAGTATTTCTTTCTCTTGCCCATAATATTCTCACAGGGAAAATAATACCATTTTTCCTCCTTGAGGGCAAAGGAAAGCGACTTACTTATTCTCTCTTGTCAGAGTCAACGTATTTCTTCTGTTTCCACTACAGTATTAGTAATGGAATACATGTGACATTTTAAGACAAAGCCGTGATTAAAATCTCAATAGTCCTTAATAGAAATTTTCCAATGGTTTGACATCTGGTCCTTTGGAAACACACTCTGTATGCTTTGGGGGAACCTTTTCAGACACGCAATTTCTCCTTAATAGTATCAGAAATAATAATGTAACAACAAGAAAACCCTCTGGTAGCTCTCTTGGCTTTCCTGAATATTTGTAATTTTTCAAGTGAAGTCTTTTTGTATTTGCAGAGAACAGTGACACTGAGAAAAGTTGGTGCCTGTTTTTGTCTTTGGAGCCAAGGTGCTTTAATGGGAACTGATTGCTTTGGAATGGTCTCTTCCAGATGACAGTATTTTGTACAATATATGACTCCTTTCCTACCTTTTGGTAGTTATGACTTACCACCACAGATTTTTGAAAGCAAGTAGATGTTTGTGTTTTTAAAAAGAGCTACCCAGTTTGATACTCATTAACTGGAAGAAGTGGCAGAGAAATGTTCTGCTCTGAGGATGTGAGTTCCTTTTTGATTATCAGTCCCCAGACTTATGGGGCTTGTAGCTCATAACCCAGTGGTATTTTGTTGATGAGCACATTAGCCACAGTCCTGCCCTCACGCAATCTTGGGGTTTTTATGGAAGGAATGGTTAACTACAGGAATTGTCTGCCCGGGGAGGTGGAGGAGTCACCATATGTTTAATAAAAGATTGGACATGGCACTTGGTGCCATGGTTTTGTGGAGGTGTTGGGGCATTGGTTGGACTCAATGATCTTGATGGTGTCTTCCAACCTGGTGATTCTGTGATTTATTTTTTTTGTTTGAGTGAGGGTGGAGATTTCATGCCCTGAAGGGAACAGGGAACACTAACATTTGTACTTATTTCTTATGTAAGTCATACATATGGCGTAAGAAATATACTGCTCATGCTCTGTTCTTGTACTGCTTTTTTCATTGGAATTGAAGCATACTTTAGGTTCGTGGGAACAATATTGCACTGTATGGGATTAAAGTCTGTGTGCAGGTATTCCCACCTTCACACATCTAAATACCTGTACCTGAAAACATGTGTATGGGTACAAGAGGATGCTATGAAAGATGCTTTTAGTCTTGATCTAGACACTGTCAAAAATTAAGAAAAACAGGTCTCTTCTTTCCCCACCTTGAGCTGAAATTTTTAGTGTTTTAAGGATGAGCAGGGTTGGCAGGAAAAGGGATATTACCATCACCCCTCTGAAGCATCTGCTGGTTGATGATGAAAGAACTACTGTATAGCTATGATTTCTTTTTTCCGGTTTCTTTACCTTAATATGTGTTGTGTTTTGTGTCTGCCTCAGTATTTTTTATTGCCATCAAGGAAATATCTTTAGGAAGATGAGTATCAGTCTCATTCTTTCTGCCTGAAGGAGAGGGGGTTTAATCTGGTTTTGAGAGAGACATATGCTGTGATTGTTTTCAAGTGCAGCTTGGGGTTTTTAATTCTTTAGAATTCTGCTTTGTGCTGTATGTGGTCATGTTGCAGAACTGGGGTTTAAGAATCATCTTGATTTTAGGATGCCCATCTCATCAAAACCTCATGGCTGGAGGTTTTGAAGTTGGGGCTGCTGCACTTCCCAGTTGCCTTTATACCACTGCATTTGAGAGAAGACTCTGAATCACAGTCCAAATAATTTTACCAGCAGCTCCATGTAAGAGCCACTTTCATAGCTGTAAAGGCAGGCATGCTTTTATTTCCTAGTGCTTTGCACATCCTTGACAGAAGATACTTATTTCTTTTCCAGTTAAACTGTCAAATTCTTGCTAGATTACTTGTCTGCTTAAAAAGGCTTTTAAAGAAGCTGTGCATGAGATTTACCTGGATTAAAGGTGCTTTTGAAAAGATCCCAGTAATGGAGATCTCTAGTTGATTCCATGTAATGTGACAGCAGCAGGACTTGCTTGTTTTAATGGTTTGTTAAGAAGACATCTATGCCTCTTTTAGCATTACTTCCCATTCCTCTGTGTGTATGGCATTAGCGAGATGGGCTTGCCTTGATTATTGCACTATTGTTGGCATTTAAAAGAGGGAGCTAAAGGGTGTGATGGACTCAGGTTGCACAGACAGTTTTGTAGTTGGCCTTCGATCTGAAACTCCCTGAAATCTTGCTGATTGAGTTCTTACCAAAGCACGTGAGAAAACTTCATGGCTTTCAAGACTTGGAAACAACACAAAACAAGCGCAAAAATCCTGGAGGCAAGATAATAATAATTATTGTGGTGTAATAAACAGGTTTCACATTACTGCCCTTCCAAATCCACTCTGCAAAGCTGACAGCTTAATGTACATTTTTGTGTTTTCCAGAATATTTTTGTCTTACTCCCTACATTTGAATTGTTTTCCAGAGGTCTCAATTGTTGTGCTCTTTGGCTTCTCATATTTCCACAGTTTGGTGCTAGTTAGAAAATTGGCTGTTCTGATTGTGGTTTGTTTGTCTGCAATCAGTTGCACATTGCATTGTGGTGTCAACGTTTTGGTTGGTGAAAATGCTTCATGCAGCTGTTACGCGCAAATCAGACTTCGCCTGCAGATTGAGGTCCTTAATTCCTGCTGATCATGTTTGTTTTTATTAATATGCACAGAGGTCTCCGTGGCACTTGATGTGGTTTTGGAACGCTTTCTGCAGTTTTGGACTAGGCTCTGAGCAGACAAATTAGACTAACGAAGCATGCATATATTTTTAAGCATCTGTTGAAGGAGTGGGTTTGTTGGTTTTATGAGCCACACATGGCTTTCAGAAATTAATCTCTCACTTCTAGATCTCTGGCATTGTGTTGTACTATGTCATACACCACAAAGATGAAAAAATGGAGATAAATTAATATTTTTATAAGTCCTGAACGTGAAACTAATAGATTAAGCATGCTTATTTTCTGCAGGCTAATTCCCCAAAACATGCCCCTTTATCTATTTGGCAACTTTGATGCAAACCTGTTCTAAATATTTCTAAAAGATGTCCCAGACTTAATTTCTCCTTAGGAAATATTTTACAAAGGCTTTAAAGCAGGACTGTATATGCAGCTGTACCCAGCACTGTGCTGGCATTTCCTATATAGAGCCATGTGAAAATAGTGTTAAGCCAGGAGCATAAATACTCATTGGCGTTTGGGAATTGGCAGAGCAGAGCGAGGCAGTCAACTGGCTTCAAACTTCTCCAAAGTTTTCATGTGCTCCCCTTCATTTCTTGATTCCTGCTCTGCAGAACTGTGGCTAGCAGGTGAGTGTGTTAAATGGGGTAGCAGTAGGAAAGGGAATGGTTGTGACTGGTTACCTACAGGCTGTAAAGATGATGCAGAGGTGGTCAGCTGGTTTTTCTCCAGTGCTGGAGTGTAACCTGGGATGCCTGCCACACTATCTGGGCAATGTTGCTTTGGAGATCAGGTAGCCTCAACAGCTGATGCTGCTCATTAGCTTAAATAAAGATACAGAACATATATACTTTTGTGTAAATGGCCCATTATCCCGATTTATTGGCTTTGGAGTAGGGAAGAGCAGTGTCCAGGAACAAGCTCCTTCACTCAGGATGGAATTGTCATTCTATAATAATGGACTGTGCTTCAGAAGTTGCATCTTTTTTCAATTTGGAGCTTCAGTGTTGCTTCATGTCCCTCAAAATTTTCCCAAATAGCTTTATTCATATATTTAGAAGTAGCTAAGCCTTGTTGCAAGTTCGTGGAAAGATATTTGGAAGATATCCTATGCTGTATTTTCTCAATTAGAAACAGCTGGCTTTTAAATATACAAGAGCAGCTACTGTATTGTACCAGAGGCAGAGTGTACTAATACTCATGTCTACAAAAAAAAGTCTGTGTTTTGAGCCCCGTTGACAACCAAGGACAAACTAAGAACGTATGGCTTGCCATAGTGGATCAGAGCATTCCTGATGTAGGCTGTGTTCTGCATTAGAAACTTAAGGATGAAAACCAAGGAGCTCTGAAGTGTGGTTTTGTCATGTGTGACAAGGGTTTGTGTACATCTCAGTAAAAAAAAAAGCTGTTCTTCTGTTGGATGAGTGGAAAGTAGCCAAGCAGTTTTTATGCCTCTCTTGAAGCAGCCTCTGTGGTATCTTTTGCAGATGAAGTTTGTGGATTAGCAGTGTCCTGCACCGGCTGGGCTGGGGGCAGGGTGAGAGGCTTGGTGTGGGTCTGCCTGTGGTCACTGCTGAGCACTGCTCTGCCAGCTTGCCAGGTGTGAGACCAGGATGCATTTCCAGGTGCTGTGAAGGCATCATGCATTATCCCATTCCTGCGTGGATGTTGTCTGAACAATCTGGCGTGATAAGGAATGCCAGGGCAGAGAGGATGTGAAAGCAGACCAGCATGCAGCCATTCCTATAATTGATAGGACAGAAACAAAGGTGGCAGGGTAATTGTGTACATAAGATGGTTTTTAAAAGAGTGTTTAAACTCATAGCAATGGAGCTGTGGCTCCTTTAGAAAGTAAGAGGAGCAGCAGATGGGATCTATTCCAGAGGGCAGGAGGTGACTGTCTGTGAGTTGGAATTAGTGGTTTTATGGCTTGCTTTGGTCACACTTCAGTCACTTTGTTTTCTGATGGATGCAGGGAAGCCCAAATAGCAGATATTTGGGGGTTGGTTGGGATGTTGTTTTTACCTTCATTCCTTGGGGACAGAAGGGTCATGTTATGCTTTTATTTGAATTTCCATATTATAAAAGGGTTTTGTTTAGCTGAATCTCTGCACTATGCCACTGTTTCTTTCCTTCACTAGTGGATTTCATTTTTGTCAGAGACAACCATAACTATTTCACATGGGAAAATATTTCCAGATCAATTTGAAACATACCTTTATTCCCTTTCCTCCCTAAAGTATATATTTCATGAGATCATTTTTTTCCCCCAATTGTACTCTGTCTAAATTTGATCCAAAAAGCCCTGAGGAGTAGAAATGATCTCTCTTATATTGTTCTAAGGCAGGCATAGGTACACAGGCTTGAGGAGTAGTGAGGCTGGAAGGAGTACAGTGCCATGGCTGCTGGTGTGGGTCAGCCAGAGCAGCCTGGCCCCCATGGCTTTCCTGTTAACTCAAGAGCTGACAGCAATGATGGTATCTCGTGCTGCTTCTCTGCTGGCGGATGTGGCAGGCAAAAAGCAGTTGAATGCAGCCACTTCTGAGGGTGCCTTTGGGCTTTTGAGTCTCTGCAGGAAGTCAAACTGCACCCATTTGGCTTGTAGAGTGTAATTTCTCATTTGGGTATTTTCAGCACTTGAGCTGGTGTTTTTATAGCAGTACTCTGGTCAGGAGGGATAGGAAGAAGAGTATGGAAAAGAGTCACAGTATTGTAACAGTGGTGCTAAGCTGGTACACACATTTTCAGAGAGCTGTGTTTACTTTAGATTAGTATGTGATTGATAGGATTGATAGTAGCAAAAACCACAGTAGGTTGATGCTGGAAAGCAAGTTTCTTTCACGATTAGGAGCTGCAGCTTCTTTCTGAGCATCCTGCAGAGCTACATCTTGCAGCTCTGGACACATCTTCCTTTTCTATGGTATGGCTGAAGGCAATTTCATGCTTATGGAGAGCCAGCAAGCCAGTGCAGAGAAACTTTGGACAGTAGTGTTGTCACACACAAAAGAGGATAAACAAGTATAAACATTCTTTCTCTGTACCATTGAGTGGTGGATGCTGGGTGAAGAGAAGGAAGGATTCAGTGCAGTGGCTGAAATGTAAAACAAAAGTTAGACCAAACATGGCTTTTTTGTTTTCAATAAATTATCCCAAATTCAGAGTGTCAAACAGCATTTCTCTGCAAAGGCTACTTACCACTTTTTACCCTGTTCAGTATTTGGGAGCTGACAGTTCCTTTCAAAAGAAATGAGCTAGAACAATATTATATGCAAACTTACTTCATCATCTCATTCTCATTTGGATTGAAATGGTTTATATCTCATTTTAGAAGATTTCTGAGAAGGGAAAGAATGAACCTACCAGCCATCAACTCCTCCTGTAATAGTCTGGGATCTGTACCCAGTACTGAGCAAAGGACATGCTAAGGGAGTGAGAGTTTCCACACCATACTCAATTCAGTGCTTGCCATTGCATGTGTGTACAAAACGTGTGAGTGACTCAAAGAGAAGATACTATTGTTGTCAGAGTGTCATTTTATAGTTTACAAAAAATGTCACCTTTGCAATGACCTCTTTTGTGCAGTGTTTTGGAGTAGGCATCTGTTCAAGTAAATGGCTAAAGGGTTTTCTTTTGGCACTTTGTCACTAGTACTCCAGCATCCAGCAGTCTGTGAGCATTCTGTACAACCACCAGTGTGGGTGTTTTATTTTCAAATACAGAATAATGCTTCTTGTTGTGGGGGGGTTCTGAATGAATTTGTAAGAAAGATATACCAAAAGGGATGTTTTTAGGCTATTACTATTTCAGAGAAGCATGAAAAGTAATTACTTCAAGCTTTGCTTCAACAGAAGCTGCATTCAGGGAAAACCTTTCCCAATTCAAGTGAAGTTTGTCCACTCTGAAACAGAAATCAGAGGAATTTCTTTGATAATGTTACACAGTTGACTTTTATTGTGCTTCTGTAGAATTTGGTATCAATATAAAAAGAGATTTTAAAACCTGGAGGAGGGAGAAGTGAGTATATGGAATAACCAGACATATCTGGTGGGGAGCAGAACAACTGAAAATAAGGCTGTGTCAATCAGGTATCTATACAAAGTGTTGTTATTTGGGGGTGGGCAAAATCTCATTTAGCTGATGGGTCTCAGCATTAGTGTTCATTCAGAATGAAAGTGAAGAGCAGTTGGATTCTTGAATCCCTGGCATCTTCACACAAACCAAAAGGTGTACGAAAGGCAGCCACAAAATCCAAAATGTTTTCCAAAGACCCAGTAAAAGTTCAGTGACAAGTGTCTTTGGTGTCAGCTGTGTGTAACGAGGAAAATGTTAATGAGCAGCATGGAATTATGTTGAAAAGTTGAAAATAGCCAAAGAGGAGACTGAGAGGGAGCTTTTAAATTTACTGAATTTAGAGTTGGAACTGTGAAGCGTAAGTGTGATCTGGTCTTCTGATGTTAAAAGTCAGAAAAATAAGTGTCTGTCAGCTTTTTCTGTGCAAGCTAGCAGAATTGTTTAAATCCATGTATAGTTTGCACAAGTTTCTAGTGAAAATGGCCTGCAAGGACCCAAGTTTAGCTGAGTGCTGTCACAGGCAAGACAAAGTAAATGACAGCCTTTAGAACATCTGAATACTATGGACCAGAGAGATTAATGCTTCTACTCTATTTAATTCTAATTTAAATTCTCCACCTACAGCATTTTGTTCCCTAGGTCTCAGCTTCTCATTCCTGCAGGGAGGTTGCTGCTGGCCTGGAAAGCTGGGTTAGTTTCCTGCTGTGCCAGTACTGTCAGGGTTTGGCCACCTGCAAGTGTTACTAGTGAAGGTCCCTGCCCATAACCCAGCATTCATGTTTATGTATATCCTTGTTCTCTAGGATCTTTCCTGCAGCCAACATTTTTACCTTCCTCTTTCCAGACATTCTGTCCTGTATATTTCTTAAGACAGTCACTTCTTATCATGGACCCTTCTTTGTGGCATAGAACAGCAAACACCTGATTTTTCTCATATAAATAGTCTATTTATAGCAGAAGCACAGCATCATGATCAGCCTTGTGACTGAGGACAAGTGTCCTGTCTCTTTATTAGTTAAGGATTTCAGGACATACCACTTCTGTTTAGTCCAAATGTTACCAAAATTTGCAATCTGTGCCAGTTGCAGCTAGAGCAGGCTTCTGCTTGATTGTTCAAGATTTCCTGGCCAGGTCTCTCTGTAGAGTCTTCCTGCCCTCTGATCTGCAGTTGATCAACATTCCCATTCAACTTGATGTCATTTGCAAACTGGCTGAGGGTGCACTCAATCCCGTCATCCAGACATTGAAGAGATATTAAACGAGATTGGCTCCAATAGTGAGCCCTAGGGAACATGACTGGTGACCAGCCAGCAGTGGATTTAACTCCATTCCCCACCACTTTCTTGGCCCAGCCATCCAGCTAGATTTTTACCTAGGGAACAGTGCACTCATCCAAGGCATGAGCAGACAGTTTCTCCAGGAGAATGGTGTGGAAATTGGTGTCAAAGGCTTTACTGAAGTTCAAACAGGCAAGGTCCACAGCCTTTCCTTCATCCACTGAGTGGGTCACCTAGACTGATTACTCTGCTCTGTAGTGTTCTTCCAGTAGACATCTGATAAATTGAACTCCCTCACAAGAACGAGGGCCAGTGATCATGAGATTTATCCCTGCTGCTGATGGAGTATTTTGTCTGCCTCTTTATCTTGGTTGGGTGCTCTATAATAGGCTCTGACCAGTATAGTTGGCTTGTTGACCTTTCCCCTGATTCTTACACATAAACCCTCAACCCTGTCATCGCCATCATCAAGCTCTAGATGTTCCTAAGACTCCCTAACATACAAGGTTACCCCACCACCTGTCCTTCCTTGCCCATCCCATCTGAAGAGGTTTCAGCCATTGCAGCACTCCGGTTGTGAGTCATCCCACCATGTTCCCATTAATGCATCATTAGCTGTCCTCCTCTGCAGTGGTTTCCAGCTCTTCCTCTTTGTTGCCTGTGCTGTGGGGATTGGAGTAAATGCATTTTAGTTGGGCTAATGATCCTGCTAGCTTTGTGTGGGAGAAGCCCTAATTCCTTCATTACCATTCTCAGTAGCTTCCATGGTTTATAACACATCAGTAACCCTTGATCTTTGCTGCTGCAAAGATCTCCATCCCCTACCTCCACTGAGACATCAGACCAAAGAATCTCACCATCACTTAAACTTTGCCATGCCATTGCCATCTGGTGAGCCTGGCTTTAGCCCTTTCACTGTTCAGATCTGGTTTGAAGCTCCTTAAATAATATCTGCTAATTCTTGTGCAAAGATCTTCTCATACCCTTAGACAGGTGGACCCTGTCTGTTGCCAGCATGTTCTTGTAAATGTTGGTGCTTAAGTGCTGATGTATCAAATGTATTTATCACTAAGGATTTTAAGCACTTTTTCTTAACACACTCTTCCAATAAAAGTATAGGGCTTTTGTTCTAAGCCTTTCCTACCTCATGTGTTGCATACGCTGTGTGAGAGATAAATTCTATACAGGGTGATATTATAGGGGAGAATGGACTTCAGTTATCACATGGATGTGAATGTTTGGACAAACATTTTTGGGCTCTATCTCTGCTATAACACATTGGAAACACTGCTTTGGTCTGGTTAGCAGCGTAATAGAAGCTTCCTGTGTGTGATTTATCCCTCCAGTGATTACAGGGCTTGTTAATGGTAGGACCTCTTATGCTGTGGGTGCAGAATTTTAGGTTTCTGAAGACGGAAATGGGCTGGAGACACCTGTGGAAATGGCTTACTAAATATAGTGTGTGAACATTAACAACTGTAGATATGCTGTAACATCAGCTGCTCTCATCTGTTGCATCAGAGCTCTTATGAAGGCTGAGTCTTTGAGGGATTAAATGTTGAAGTCTGTTGCTAAACTGTCAAACTTGGAGAGAAGAGAGAAAATAAGTTCAATTTAACCTTCTGGACACTCATTGAGGTGATTCTGGGCTTTCCATAAATTAGGCTGTAAGCAGGTATATACAAGTTTATCAGCTTGAGTGTGTCTGCAATTACTTTTTTACCTCAGAATCACTTTAGATACTGCTTTAAGACAGACTACAAGAAGGGTTGTGTGAGAAAAAGAAATGTCAAGAGGGGCAAAGAGAAACAAGAGCTGTGGAGGACATTGCCTGAGTTATATTATGCTCATTAATTCAATTTGAGGCAGGAATGTGTGTAAATAAACCCTGGCAGCTGCAGCAGCTCTCATTTCTGCAGGGCTTTGGCAGGAATGCAGGGGCCAATGGATATGAAATCCTCGCTCTCTTTTGAGAAATTGCAGGCAGACAGCTCTGCAGCCAGAAGAAAGAACAATCTAAGATTTACTGAGAAGACGTAATCACTTTAAGCAGACTTGAAGAGTGTGGAGTTTCAGACATGCAGATTTGGAGGTAAAATTAGTGCAGACAAAAACTAAGTCATTGGAAAACCATGGGGCTTACCTAATTCTCATGGGTTAATGGCATTATTCATGTCCCAAATATTCAGCCTCAAAATGGAGCAGGATAACTGTGGCTGTACCATTCAGTGTCTTCAGAGTAACCTGAGTCTGGGTATTCACCAGCAATTGTCTGCAGGTACTGTAGCTGTTTGTGCTCTGTACTGAAAGTCAGATGTGCTGACCACATTAAGTGAGCTGGCTTGTGTCCCAGGGAGTTTAGTCTTTGGGGCTCTTCCTGATACTGGATCCCCAGGAGTGCCTGGAAGAGCATTCCCATCACTTCACATGGTCCAAGAATGTGAGCTCCCCCTGCTCCCCCAACAAAATATTCAGAGGACAGATCCCTCAATGAGTGCTGCAGAGCTCAGGATGGGGAGAGGGATAGTTCTGCAACAGTTAACAAGCGACGCTGATTTTCAGATCAGTGGTTTTTTCAGCTGTGTTTTTAAAGTGGTGGTAGTTGCTATTTGTCTGAAACTGATTTGAATACAAGGTTGATATAGCAGCTACATCTTAATTTTTTTTAAAAAGAAAAAAAGACAACAAAACATTATGAATGACAAAAGGAGAATCCTTGGTTTTGCTGGCTTTAATCTAGAATTTTAAATAGCAGTGTTACCTAAAGCCAAAGCAGTTTTAAAGGCACTGAGATAAATGTTTTAATTAGAGGTAACTATTAATTGATTATATTTTACCAGACACTTAAAATCTGGCAGTTACTTTACTGATCTATGAAAAAGGAAGATTTTTTTCCTCAAATGGAACCTGGCTTCTAGTATAGTCTTGTTTTTATCTCAATTCCATTGTCTTCAAATATTTGCATATCAGAAAATTTAATTTTGTTAAAAGTGCACTGGAAAGCGAGTTTGTGTGAAAAAGGTCTAGTAAGGTCAGAACTACAGAGCAAAAGCTGCAAATAGAAGAACTTGACCTTAGCAATAATAATAATAATGCTTAGTATTTGAATGTTCATTGAGTTTTAGAATAGCTGGTTTGCTTTGCACATTAGAAAAATAAGTCCAAACAGAGGGACTGATCCATTTAACTTTTTTCATGTTACGAAATTTGTCAATAACTCTTTCAAATTATGTTTCCTAAGTAGCACTTTGAAATATTTATGTACTGTGACTTTAGCACTGTCTTCTGTAGTACAGGCACCTCTGTATGGCAGATGATAAGCCAGGAGGCATCCAGGGGGTGTCACAAACAATCAGATTAATTATTCGGATTCTGAACTGGCAGCTTTTGTTAAATAGCTGTGTCTCTGTAGCAGAAGCAGAGCTACATGCAATACACTGACATTCTAAATTTTTCTCACTGCTTTTCAAGGGAATCCATGAACAGACCAGAAGTTTTGTGCCTTTGAATTTGGAGTGCTGATGAACATTGGGTAATACAGGTCATAAAACAGGGAACTAGAAAAAGACAGCCCAACAGTCAAGCAAGGATAGACCATGTCATGCATAACACTGACATTCCTTTTGTTGGAAGTGCCAGCATACAGAAGTTTACTGGTCTTTCAGACAGTTTCATTATAAGCTTTTCATAAATCTGTTTCTTTTACTATGCAAAGTATCTGCTGGAGAAGCAGTGGTCAAAACTCAGGGCAAGCTGCGGAGGCGCTTAGTATGTTGTTTTATACTGCCCTCTATTTTAAGGTGTTGTTTACATCCAGTGTTGTTATTGCCCCTTTCAGCCCAGCTCACCCTTGACACTGCTAGCTTCAAACGTCATCTAACGTGTGATTTAGCAATAGAAGAGATCTGCTCACACCTGCTGTCTTTCAATAGCTGCCTCTGGGTCAGTAGCCTCTGGCTGGCTTTGCCATTCTTGAGAAACTTGAATTTTAATCATTTGCTCCTGTCAAGAGCAGCATAAGGAACACTCTTTCATCAGTTTCAGTACAGTCAGTCTGAACACACATGTCCAAGTCCCCTGGAAGTCTCTGCTTGCTGCTAGTTTTGGCTGGAATAAGATCTGTTGTGATTTGTATTCTGTCTCCTGTGGGCTTCTCTGCTGATATACAGAGAGGCATCAGGTGTTTAAAACCTGCACACAGCACAGCCTCACTGCTATGATTGCTTTCTTCCTGCTTCTTTACCCACTGCTGCCCAGCACCCTGGTGTGTAGCCCCTCATAGGTACACCTGGGTTCAGCCACAGTCATCTTAGGTACCACATTTTTTGTGTACATTTAGCTGCATATGGACCTTAAAGCCAAATTTCTACTAATAAACCTGCATTGGTTTGTAGGTAAGATTTTCTCTTGGATTCTCTCATGCCCTGGGTTTACACTGTTTTCTCTCTTGCTGCTCAGAGTGAGATGAGGAGCAGCTTTTGTCAAGTTTGACTCCTCCCTGGCTGGCTGCTTGCAAGGCCCCTGAGCTGTGCAGGGCTGGCAGCCACAGTCCTGCTTCCTGCTCTCCCTGGGCCCCTCTCACTTGTTCAGTGAACCTCCTCCAGGAGTGTCCCACCTAGTGGAAGCTGCTCCTTTGCCCCAGACTGTGCAGTGCATATTCCAGTAGGGCTTCAAAAGACCAGAAAGGACTTGAGGGAGAAATTTTGTGAGCCATCCAGCAGTCACAGCAGGGGATTGAAGGGCATTTTCCAAAGTGGCCTCAATTAATTAGTGTTGCTGTGGCTAAAAACTTACTGGAGCCAGGTGTAGCTTTGAGTGCTAACACTGCAGGGAAGGCCCTGAAGAGTCATTTCAGTGAGTTCTTTGCTTTATATTTGATTCCTTCCTTTTTTCTTCCAGAGGGACTTAACTAGGACAGGAATCACAGCCTGGCTGAGACAGAATTTATCTCAGTAGAATGCATTACTGAGTTAGAGCTCCTACTCCCTGCTTAGCTACTGCTGGCCATTTGTGTAATCTGTTAAACAGTTTGGAAAGTTTTAAACTTCATGCCAGAACTCAGCTATGAAACAAAAAAAAAAAACCCAGCTAGTGCTGTCCTAAACTGAAAAATCAATTTGATAGTCTCAAATGTGGCTGCACTGCTGAGCTTTGGTTATCATAGTGACATGCAGAGCCCTTCTTTGCCACAGCTGTTCTCTGCAGTTAGGGTTTAGCATTCCAAAGCCCAGTAAGCCTCCTGTTCTACCTTCATGGTCTGCCTGGTTTGGGAGATTTTAATTTATTAATTCAGATATTGAAAGAGGTTTTCTCTATGTATATTTTTTCAAATGTGGAACTTTCTCCTTATATTGACCAGCATTTCAGATTAGGTGGTTTTTTTAGCCACAAACCAGTGATGGGTTTGAAACTGGTCTTAAGCAAGAACTTGAATTTGATAGCAAGGGAGAAGGAAAAGATTAATTGATTCTTACCTTGAATATGAGACAATATATGCTTTCCACCAGGTAGTGCTGTCATGTATGCCATTTGAAACACATGATAGGGATGTTTATAATCAAATTAATTCCATTAGGAATAGTTTTCATATCTACTAAGGAAAGTGGAGGCTTTTATTGTAGAGCCCAAGGCTATGATACTGAGAGAAAGGGAATGTTAATATGTTGAAGTAATTATTGCTATGATTTTATAGACTAATAGGTTGTGACCTTTCTCTGCCTCTCACTGGAAAGCTGGAAATCTCCTCCTCTGCAGTAATCGAAATTTCCTATTGTTGAATTCTTACGGTGAAAAGATCCCAAGTGGCTGTTAGCTTTCCTATAGAATCAATCTTTTTGTGGGCTTCAGCAGTGTCACTGTAAGGCTTGGGTGGATTTTAATATGACTTTAATTCTCCCATCGATGTGTGCTTTACAATATGACTGCTACTGTAATTGCATATTTGCCTTCAAACAATAGCTTGCAGTGCTGTGTAATTTTTTTCATTTCTTGAGTGCATGTGTCATGGTTGATAGTGCTACTTACTGTGCAGTGTGCAAGATGATTCCTTGAAATCTTTTGGGGAGGGATGGGGAGGGTGGAATACAGTAACCATACACACCAAATATGTCAAACTAAATACTAGAACATAGGATAATCGTGGAAATGTGGTAATTTTTAAGCCTGTCTAAATTAGCTTTCTAGCCCACCACATCATCCCCTGAAGTCAAAGAAATGAGGCAGTACAGAGCCACCATCTAAATTATTAAAATGTGTTCCTTGGAGGGGAGATATGTTCATATATAAGTCTAACTCAATAAAGATTTATTGGATTTTTTGATAGTAGGAACTGAGTAAACAGACAAGAACAGGGTAGGTGAAGGGGGGAATTAGAGGGGGATGTATACGAGTGATCAGGTGGTGAAAAAGAAACCCATGTAATGAATAATATTTCTATTTAAGTAATGTATACATAACATTTTAATGACAGTATTGGAATACTGTACTTCAGCTGTACAGTACTCTTAGGAACTTCACTAGTGCTAGTTCAAGGTCATTTTTTTAACCTGGCTGTGCCATTTCCCAGCCTTGAACTACTGCTCCAGTTTTGTCATTTGCCCATCCATCTGTTATCTATCCAGCAGTGTTGACTTCCATGTATTCCTTTCCACTTTATTCAATATCTTTAAAGAAGATGATATCAGGATCTGATATAGCCACTGTATATTTTTTCCTGCCATATTCAGCATTATTGTCCTCTTCTGTTTCCAGCAGTCCTGCCCCAAACACATTGTTTTCTGTGTCCCAAGTTCTGTTGTAGCCCATGACTTTCTTTTATTCCATGTTATTGATTTCATCTGACATCAAACCACACTGTACTACTCTGTCTTGTCCTTTTTTTCTTTATTTATTCACCGTAATGTTCGTGACCCTTTGTGCAGTTTCCCCTTCTCTTCAACCAGAACTGTCTTCAGTCCAGTTCTGTCATCTGCTTATCACAGATCTTGGCTTATTCTCAAGCCACTGGCCTTTATTTGACTCTGATTTTTGCCAATTCTGATCATCATCTTCATGGAAGCCACCACTTGTCCCGAGTTAGTGTCTTGCCACCTCATATGGGAAATAAACCTGCTCATAAACCACAAGTTAGAGTTGTCTTTTAATTATACAAGACCCTGCTGAGAGAAAGTGAAGCAGGTCTTGACAGAGTGTCCCAGAAGAATAGGAGCAGAGTGATGGACAGAGCAGAAGTTTCTTAATTACTATTGACTTTGAATGTGTCTAAGCAGTAGAGGTATTTTGTGCTGTGTGAGAGGCAGATGGCAGATACTACTGTCGGAGAGGGTCCCGGCTGCATTGGTAGTCGGGGGGTCACAGGTGCCCTACAACATTATGACAGTGTATTCCAGCTACACACTGATTCAGGAAAAGCAATGCTGTGGATTTAAAAATGTTGTTTCTCTGTACTTAATTTCATAAAATACATGCTAGACAGTTCTTCATTCAAATGCAAGGTTGACAAGTATTGGTAAGTAGTGTTCAAAATAGATGTACAACTGTAACATCTTACTAATAGTCTTCACCCACGTTTTGGCATAAAGATGTCTTGTAAAACTTTGTCAAGAGGAGAAATACATCAAAATGGTTAAGAATCCATATGAGATTAAGGATCAAATGGCTCTACAGAGGAAGAGGCAACTCAAAACTGAATAATGCTGTGAGCTTTCTTGGAACAGAGCACTGCCAGCTGCTGTTATAATCCCAACACTCTCAACAGGCACAAAGCAAGTCTGGGACAATTGTGTCTCTGGGTTCAGTTATAAATGAGCTACTTTTGAAGCTGGCATGCAGGGTTATGTCATCCTCTTGATGAAGTGCCCTGTAGTGTGCATCATTTACACATCTGTAACTACTTAGGAACGCCCCTAAAGTTTTCCAAATGGTTACAAACCACAGGATGATCAAGAGAAGAGAAAGGATAGGGGAGTGGGAACACTGGATTTTATTTTGATTAAGCTTTGAGTCTAGAGATAGTAAATAACTTTAGAGGAGACTCCTGCTCTGACTTATCACTTTGATTTTTCTTCTTTTTGGAAGTTAATCTCTTCAATGTCATGTCACTGGATCTCCCTTTGCATGGCTTGTGCCAAGCAGACATCTGGACTTAAACCTCTTAACAGGCAGCATGCAAACTCAGCACAGTACTGGTAGATGCACAGTATGACATTCATACAGTTGTCATTCTTCTCCCAGGTGTGCTGGGGTAAGCTGAGAGATGCAGGTAGAAGTAGGGGAGTGTGAACACCTCAAGGGCTTAGACTTGCTTTCTGGAGATCTTTTCTCCCCCGCTTGATTATTCCCTTCTCTTCCCATCATCTTTCCTCTGCCCATCCCAGCAACTATCTGTGTCTTTCAGTGGCTACATTCCTTTGCTCAGAAAAGATCAGGAAACAGGTTATCATTTCCCACCACTCTTGCTGGTCTAAAAAGAATAAGACAGAGGCCAGCCCATTACTCAAGCTTGTAGGCTCTGATGAGCTTTGATGGGAATCTTAGTGAAGCCAAGTGTAGTGTGGGAAGCAGTAGTGCAGAGTAAAGAGTTGAGAACAAGTTCCTGCTTTAATGCATGCCCTGATAGTTTTGCTGAAACTGCCCTGGTGTATTGATTGGACTAGAACATGGACTAGATCAATATCACTTTTCCAGGAACAGTCTGTAACATGCTCTTTTCATATTCCTGAATCCTTTAATTCGACTCTGGCACTAAGGGTCTGCATCAGGAACTGCTGGCAAGTCGAGGGTCCTTCTACAGAGCTGTGAAAGAGGTTCTGGAACTCACATCGTCCTTCTCTCCTGTAAAATTATAATCCTGCCCCCATCTGAGGTGCCAGCCTCTTTCTGAAATGTTTCTTGCCATGGCAAAGAATCCCCTTTCCTTTCCAGTGCAGGTACAAAAGCAACTTACTGCTCTGACTGGAACCATCCTGAGTCCATATGTGTGGGCTGAACTCTGCCACCATTTTGGGTGCCAAAATTTCTTTCATTCCAATTCAGAATCAATTCAAGAGCAAGGATGTAGTATAATATCCAGCTGCCCCTGTCCACTCTGAATTACTTGCTATACCTATTCTCTCTGATACAGTAAAATGGAAGGGATTAATTTTAAAACGGGATTCAGCCATTATTTTCCCTGGGGAAAAATAGGGTTTAAACTCAGATTTGGAAATGCATCTTGGAGTTAATGAGCATTTTTAATGCCCTTGTGTCTGCTGCTCAAAGCTGTGCTCTTTCTGTGTTAATTATCTCCTTCCTTGATTACTCCAAACTCCACTGTTTTGATATTGCTAAATCATACTTGTAATACTTCCAAGCTTCAGCATCCGAATAGTCTCAATTTAACCCATTAACTGAACCTGCATAATTTAAAATTCCTCCTCAGGCTCCCCGTGCACTGTTTCTAGAGTTGACAGCTCTTACTGATTTCATATAAGCCTTTGCTGAGGAGGCTGTAGGAATAGGAGAAAATTTGCAGGATACTCCCTCTGCTTTCAAATACTTCGGAAACTGAGTAAATCTCCACCTGGCATGCTTTAGCATAAAGGAAGTTGCTTTGTTCATCAGGCCAGGATCCCATGTCTTCACAGTTGTTAGTGATAGTCACTGAATATATGCACCCCTCAGCCTTTTTTGTTATTGGATGTTGTTTTGGACAGGTGACACATTTAACACATAAGATAATTCATCTTTTAAGGCCATGCTGATAATAAAAGCTTTTTGTATAAACATAGAGAAAATATGTCGTTCTTTGCCATGCGGCCTAAAAAATGGTCTATGCTGTAGGCTTAATTATCCCACCCTGGTGTCAGAGGGCTTTGCATCCACCTACAGGAGATGGCCTAAAGTTAGTGCTGATGCCTCTGTGCTAGTGCAGAAGCTTACTTTGGCCTCTCTAGTGTATCACATCAAGTACTGCTGTGTTTTGTTTCACTCCCTGGCCATGTCAGAACAGAACACCCTGCCCATGCACCCAGGGTAAGTCAGTGCTGTACACCTGACATGGGAGGTGAAGCGACTGAAGCAGTGGAGAAGGGTATTTCAAGCTTATTACCATACTCATTTAGCAACATGGGTGAAACTTTGCCATCTGCTTCCATCTTCTGTGGCAGGCCTATCAGTGGGCTGGGTTTCCAGTTTCTTTTTCTTAAGTTCCCTTTCATGTTGCAGAAGGCTGATAGGATGTTTGGTGTTAACCTTCTGGGACTGTCAAGTCCTGGCTTGGGTTAGGTCTTCTCCTAGGCAATTCTGAAGCAGGGTACATACCGCAGCATGTTGCTGCTGTATGTGATAAAATTTGTCAGTGTTGTTTGGGTGTCTCCAGGAGAGAGTCTGAAATGAGAACAGAGATTACTTAAATTTTGTCATTGAATTGAATCATGGTGCATAACAGATCTTTCTGCCTTTTTATTTCTTGAAATTCACCACCAATGTAATAAGTATTTTAGATTTAGATTATTTATAGATTCTGAAGTTCAATTGAGTGACTTCTGATGCTCCATTTCTGAGGCTGTGTGAGTAATCCAGAGATGGCTACACTACTGATCTCTTTAATATCACTCTAGATCTTGCCAAGTTTCCAACTGAAACACAGTTTAATAAAATACAACCACAAATGTAGATTTCTACTTTTGTCTTTGCACCTGAAGTGTGCTGCAATTTTGTGTAGGTGTCAGATAAGATCCTCCTTTGCTCAGTTGACTTCTGTCTTGACTCCAAATAGTATTGCATCTTTGAACTTTGACCTCTTCTGGTTGGTTGGAGTTTTTTTTCACTTGATCTTTTGCATGGTCAGATGTTCCATGTAAACTTGTATAAGACAGTTGAAAGTCTGACTGAAACTGAAGTGGTGTTAAATCAGGGGCAATTTTAATTCAGGAAGAAGCACTTTGAATGCCAGTAATCAGGAGTTGCCTCCTGCGAAGTCAAACCAAGGTGAGATCTGACCTTTCATTTGAAGGAGGAAAAGGCTAGTGCGTGTTCTCACTGTGTTGCCAATTAATAAATGTTTTTCAGACAAATAATCTGCACTACAAAGATTTTTTTTTTTTATCCAATGAGTGTTTCCAGAGTCAGAGGAAACTCCAGCAGCCAAAGTTTATGCTGTAGTACACAGGGTGCTTCAGGTATTTGAAATAATCCTAGAATCATAGAATGGCCTTGGAAGGGACCTTAAAAGTTATGCAGTTCCAACCCCCCAGATGAGGATGGGGACACCTTGTACTAAACCTGGTTGCTCAGAGCCACATCCAACCTGGCCTTAAACACTTTCAGGTATGGAATATCCAGAAACTCTCTCAACAACATGTTCTTCCAGTGCTTCACCACCCTCACAGTAAAGAATTTCTGTAAATAACCCTAACATCTAATTTAGACCTGCATTCTTTCAGTTTGAAGCCATTCCCCCTTGTCCTGTCACTACAAACTCTTGTAAGTAGTCCCTCTCCATCTTTCTTGTATGCTCCCTTCAGGGGCTGGAAGGCTGCAGTTAGGTCACCCTGAAGCCTTCACTTTTCCAGGCTGAACAGTCCCAGTTCTCCCAGTCTTTCCTCACAGGAGAGGTGCTCCGTTCCTCTGAGCATCTTGGTGTTCTTCCTCTGGACTCGCTCCAACCTGTCCTCTCCTGTGCTGGGACCGCAGATCTGGATGCAGCACTGCAGGCGAGTTGTGAGCAGAGCAGAGGGGCAGAATCCCCTCCCTGGCCCTGCTGCCCATACTGCTTTGGATGCAGCCCAGGACACCATTGGTTTTCTGAGATGTGAGTGCACACTGCTGGCTCCTTGAACTCTCAAGTCCTTGTTTATCAGGGTACATCTTATTTGTCCATCATGTCCTGAAGCAATTTGTTTATGGTATAATTTCCACTGTAGTCAAACCCTTATTTGTGCTTGAGTCACTCTCCTGTTGATTATTTGTCTCACACGTGAATCTGCCCTGCAGCCTTTTCCTTCGTAGGGCACCTGAAGGGGCACTTGGAACATCTCGATCTGCCTTCTTAGTTCAGTAAAATGTGAGTGAACCTGAACTACTGCCAAGATGGGATCTCCTGCCAGATTTTGAGTTTAGTCAGTATATTTCAAAGTTTAAGAAGACTGCTGTTAGGATGTGAGGCTGGAATGATAGAGTAGTTTAAAAGTCACTTTGTTATATCAAGACAGTATGATGAGTGGTGAGAAATCTTCCAGAAGAACAGTACAGCATCCCTGGAAACTAATTATCTTTCATCCCTTGCCAGGACATGCTGCTAACGTTAGCATGCCTTGTTTTTACTGTTTTATCATCTTTTCAGACCAGGGTTTGAAAAGGAGATAAATACCTGGCTTTTACACATGCTAGATAATTTTATTGATAACTTTTGAAGGGTTCAGAAGCTCAGTTGCACTGAGTCCACATTGTCTTGAGAGGTTCTGGCCACTCATGTCATGGTCCTCCTATCAACCTTCATATTGTTTACAGATAAAAATATTGGTGAGAAAATAGGCCAAGCTAAGAGCCCTCTGGAGAGGGACAGTCTCTGTCTGAACATGAATTCACACCAGTGTACAAACTCTGGATTGAGCTGAGGAGCATGAAATCTGTGAATTCCAGCATGATTAAGAGGAGAAGCCTAAAGACAGGTCAGTAGCCTTTGATGCAGAAAGTAAGCAAGCAGGTCATCAAGTTTTACAAACCTAGACAAATTGCTGAGCCTATTCTTTCTGTGCAGCTTAGACACGGCCATTACCTCTAAATAGGAGCTTCTCTTGTGGGTCACAGGG
Organism: Petroica traversi; assembly: GCA_025920805.1. NCBI lineage: Eukaryota > Metazoa > Chordata > Aves > Passeriformes > Petroicidae > Petroica > Petroica traversi. Next base: position 10,019,151 of record JAHLSL010000023.1, read on the forward strand.
TGTCCTTAAGAGTGTTACTTTATTTTTATAGTTTGACAGAGTAATTCTACCTATTTGTTTCCATACGTTTCTCTTGGGTCAGGTGCTTCTCACATAGAGGTGTTCACTGTTCTGTATTGCAGAGTTAAGGGCAATGTAGCAGAATGTAGATCTGCTATTAGTGCCCCAAACTGGGCAAGCACTTCTTTCTCAGTAGCTGTACCAGCAGGAGGACCAGGAACACGATACACATGGAACCAAGTCTCTGGAGCACTTCTGAAATGATAGCACTGGTAGGAGCTTAGTCCTTTGCAAGAGGATCAGTTTGCCCAGGGAGTGTGCTTGGTGGGGTACACCACTCTGAACAGAGTAGTATGTCTTTCTGCTAATTACTTGTAGTTTTGAATCCTATCTAGCCATTTCATGGAATCATATAATAACCTGAGCTGGAAGGGACCCACAGGGATTATCAAGTCCAGCTCCTGGCCCTGCACAGGACAACTCCAAGACCCTGGGAGCCTGAGAATCTTGTCCAAATGCTTCTTGAACACTTATTTTTCATGTGAGATTTTTATTGGCAGTTGTTAAGTGATTTATTGACACTGTTTCTTCCAGAGGCTTTGCTCTAGCTGCAGCTGTCATTTTTGGGCTGTATTTAACTATAAGATAGTCTATGTTAATTTTGAATTAGAAAAAACATCTTATGTGTAGTTTTATCATTCTTTGTAAAACCTGGGAATAGTTTCAAATATACTTAAAAAGTGATATCATTTCTTCTCCAAAAATAAAACTCTGAGGGCTTTTTTCTGCCTTATCCTTCTGCAGACATGACCTAATTAAAGTCATGTAAAGATTCTTGTTTAAAAAAAATCCTCTGTATAAATGCAAAGAACTAAGAATGAAAGGATTTAACTGGCTTATTGTGAAAGGACACAGACCTATTTAGTGTAAAGTCAGTAACCCTTTCACCTCTATACTCTGCACTTTAGGTAACTTCCTAGAGATTCCGTATCCCCTAGCTGCCATCTTGCCCTGGAAGAGAAGGGGAGTGGAACAAGAGCAGAGGTGGGATGAGGACAGCAGACAAATAGCCATGTGTCTGTCTCTGCAGTCACAAGCAGGAAGTTTCCACCCTCTGGGCTGGCTTTAAATAAGCAATGGGGGACTGGAGGGGGGGTGGGGCGGATTTGGTTATTTTGGTGTTGGATTTTCTCTTCTTGGGAAATGAACTATCAAGTCTAATACAGTTGGTTTGCAGTGAACTTTGATATAGGGAACAATCTTCCAGATAGTTTTACACTGGTGTTGATCATTGTAACAAGCGTTTGGTTCTTCTCAAGGGTTTTCAGTTGATGTCCTCTCTAATTGCATGTCACCCATCAACATAAGGCCCTGAGTAGGGGGGACCATATAGATCTTTCAATTCCTGATATTCAGAGCCAGAGCTGGAAAAGGCAGCACAGTCCTGGTGCCTGATGGAGGAACCGCAGCCCTTTGTGCAGGGCCCAGCAGTTCCTCAGTGGTGCTGAGGTGGATGAGTGCACCTATGACCTGGTTCTGTGGTTAAGCATGGTGCTGTCTTGCCTAAGCTTGGCATTTATCACTGTTATCCCTGATCCTGTGCCCTGGAGAGACACGGGGACAGCAGTGACAGCACTGATTGCATAGGGTTGCATAGGTCTTCTGCAGCAGGGCTGATTGTATCAATAAATGCATCTTCACATGTGGGAGAAACAGCTCTCCATGGCTAAGAGAACCCATGCATTTTCGACAGATTTTTTTAAAATACTGTGATGTTTTTGCTTTGCAATTTTATTTATATCATGCTTTTCTTAGAAAAGAGGAAAATATCTCTTACCTATTTATGCTTGTCTTTGGGGCTATTGTTGTTGTTTCAGGCTAGACTTAACAGGTAAAACCTCAGAAAAAATATGAAAGAGTTAACATGTGAAACCTCAGGAAACTACTACTTCAATGTTTCCAGAAGTAAAAGAAATAAATTTTTGGATGCCAAAGAAAATAACTTTTTCCTTTTAAAAATAAGGATTTCTAATAGAAATAATTGAGTCCCATGGCAAATCTGAATTATTCAATCAGGTTTGCTTAATTTGATCTTTAAAACCATTTCCCTTCCTACTTGCCAACTGTCAGACAGAGAAATACTGATTATATTGAAGAAAAAATGAGTAAGACTCTAACTCCAGACAAAAAGGGCTGTAGAACTAAATTCAATGCTGTGGTGTTTGTGTGCTTGAAATTCCCTTGAATAGCTTATTTGTACTTTTGCCACTGTTATCAGAACAAGAATGTTATAAATAAAAAATCAGGAATATTGAGAAATAAGAACATGTTCTTTGCTCTAAATTTTGGCTTTCCAGACTCATCTTGATACTGTTCCATTTTTTTCATGTTATGAGAAAAATACACTGAGAAAAATTGAAACCGTGTGAATTAATGACACTTTAACAAATTATAAGGTTTCATAAAGGAGCTTACTGGTTAAACCACAGAGTCATGACTGTGGAGCAAGAATGGCCTGTTGGCTTTAAAAGTGTCTCAAAGCAGGTTACATACAGTGTCTGCAAATGATAATTTCTCTAGCTGAAAATAGGTTACTAGTGGCGTACTCATGGGGGCTGATCTTTTTAATAATACATATATAAACAATTTGAATGAGAATATCAGATCTAAGATTGTGGTGAATGTTAGCTGACTATACTGAATTTAGAGGAAAAGAATAGCAAACATTTCAGAATTTATGTAACCCTATTCAGAGGGATTTGGGATCTTTTAAGTGTCTGAGTCATTCAGTGGAAAACGTGCTTTAATGCAAACAGATGTAAAACAATGAGTCTAGTGGCAGCCACAAAAACCAGAGTAGGTATTAAACAGAACAGTCATGAAGTTCACTGACCAGACACAAAATTAGGGTTTACTTTATATCTGTGTAGCTGGGAATACAAGCCTGGTATAGCTGTGCAGGAGAAAGTTAGAGGAGGGGATTAATGCTAAGAACGAGAGAGAACGAGGAAAACACAGCACAAATCCAATTGTAGTGTATGCTGGATCACAGGAAAGACACACATGCAACTAAAAAAACCTCCAAGAGTGAGCTCACAGGATTTATCTCAAGGGCTTTGTTTCAGGAGGGGTTTCAGTGTGGTAGGGCTGAAGGAGCAGCTGGAGTCCAAGTCCATTTTTTTAATGAGGGAGAAGAGCTCTAGGCAGGTGGGTTTGAGTTTTATTTTGGTGGATGTTTTTTCTTTCTGTTTTGAACCTTTGACTCAGTAATTCTGAACCATGTAAACAATACCAGGAGGACTTTAAAAAGGAGAGGCCGAAGTGTCTGGATCCCAGTGCATGTTTCCTCAGAGTCACAGGATAACAGTGAATATAGAAGAATGCTTAGAACAGCAATAGAAGCAGCAGAAGTACCCCAAGCAATCAAAGCTCAACAGTAGGAAGTAAAAGAGTTGATTCAAATGTGCTGAGCATCAAACAGGAAGATTCTTTGTTGTTACCATTTTTAGTGTGATTTCCAGTGCCAGCATTCAAGTTCAGATGGCATCACAAGCATCAAGGAACAGGAACTGCAAGTGTGAAGCAAATACACAGTTGAACAAGTCTGTGAGAAGGTGCCTAGTCCAAAATAGTTTTAATATTGGTAAACCTAAGGTGGCATTGAAAATGTGAAAATGTGTTTATTAATACTGAATGAGTATTTAACATACTACTTTAGTGGTCTGTGACAGAGAAGGAAAACAATCTTGCCTCGGCCATCCTAGATACAGAGGTGTGCTTGCAGACATGCCCAAAGCAGGCAGCTTCTGTTTGGACTGTACTGTAGTAGTTGATGAAAAAGGGATTTTGATTCATTCCTCCTTTACTCCGAGCTGACCTACCTGTCTCACAACTGTGCTAAGTACAATGATTCCTGAGAGGACTCTGAAAGAGGCAGAGGGATTTTTGTGTTGGAATTGTCTCTTTTGGTACAAGTAAATCGTCTTGAGGTGGAGAGGAAAGCCAAGCTCTGGAGGAGAGCTCAGTGTTGTCTAAGGCTTGCACTTACCTGTCTCTTGAAGCATCCACACCAGGTTCACTTTATCCCTGTTCCTGTTGCAGCAAATACTATAGTTATGTCTGCCTGTTCTACTTCGTGCTCATCCATTAGTCTCATCTTCCCCTCATTCTTCTTTCTTCCTTGCTTCCTGAGATATTCTTGGTGATATTATTGCACTGGGATTTTAATTTCTGACTCCATCTGAAAGAGTAGGTTATTCATGATCTTGGGAAAGGAAGTCTTTAGTCCCAGTAGAGAGCATTATAGGATATAAACTTCAGGATATAAACCCTGGGCCAGAACATTGATAGAGGGTGGGATTGTGTGATGCTGAGACTCATAGCTCTTAGGAAGAGCAGTGGAAGGAAATTTGGCAAACCAAAATCCCAAAGGTGGGTGTAAAGAGATAAGGAATAGGGAATTTCATTCACACAGCCAAATAAATTTTGGTTTGGTTAAAAGATGCATCTACAAGCTGGTATTAAGCTTTGGCTGAAGTGAGGATGATTATCTGTTGCAATTATATTAATGTTTATGTAGGCATAAAAGGGTTTGGGGCAAGTGTGTCTTTTTACAGATTTGTTTAATCTCTGCAATATAAAATTAAGAAAGAGGATTTGATACATTAAAGGAACTTCAGCAAGAAATCATATCTGCTTTTGGTGGAAGTAGGTTGGTTGCAGATCATGGCAGGTCTCTGAGTCACCTCAGCAAGCACCAGAGAAAGCAGAGGCTGTGGGGGTGGGACGGGGGGGGAGTCTATGGAAAAGTACACATTCTAATAACAATAGGCTTTGCCCAGTGCTGTGCATCTGTAAAAATGTGCAGCTGTCTTTTTTGTTTTAAAATATGAGTAGTTCTTAGGCTCTTCCCACCAGAACTAGAACTCATCACAGTTGTATGGTTGTATGTGTATGTCATAGTCTCACATATGAACTCAGTCACAGGTACAAACTTTGCAGATGCAGAACACATTTGAGAACAAGAGTCCTTCCTCTGATCATTTCCTTTCTGTGTTCCACATTTGGTCTTCATTGTATATCCAGCAAATTTAGTGGGAAATGTGCCATTGACTCTGATGGGAGCTCAGACCCTTGGGTCTTCATGCTTCTGGTTATTTCCAGTCTTTTATTTAACTAATAAGAATTACAGAAATGCTTCTCTTACAAAAATACTCGTTCTGGCAGTAACAAGATGTATTTCCCCTGAGAGCTATTTTTGTTATATTGCTATTGCTTTCTGATCCTTAACAGCCAAATCCTGGTTGAGCCCCTCATACGACTAACTAGTCAGTGGGCTTATGGGCTATATAGTCAATCAAAATAGCAAGGTAAGCACGGCTAGGACTCTCTTGCAGCTTTTACTGAAAGTGCGTGGGGGATGGTAGTGCTGTACAAATGTAGTTTTCTATAATGCATGTCTTTAAAATTGGCATACAGATGTGTTATGCTAAATAAATACATTTAAAAGGGGATCTAATCCTCTGCACAGTTAATGGCTTGAAAAGGAGCAGAAGCCATACAGTTTTCTCTTACTGAGGGTAATGTTTTGAGCCCTTCTATCGTGTAACTTTACACCTAGAGATGGGAGCAGGGTAGCAGCAAAAGCTGTTCATATCAGGTTGTAGATAAGGGTGTCACTGGAACCTTTTGCCCCCTTGGGTGTCTTGTAACAGCCTTTCATAGCAGCTGTTCCATTTTAAGGATGAGTGCACACAACAAATTCCAGACATCCCATGGCCGGTGCAGTTGCTGAATGGTGAGTTTAGGCTTCATTTGGTACGAGCCTTGAGAGGGCTGAGACAGAGCTGTCAGGGCTTATTGTTCAGCCTACAAGATCTAAATAAAGAAAACATTTCAAATTCCAGTTGACACTGTTGTTTTACCAGACAGAAGTAAACATAGAGCACATATGTTCTTAAACGAGTTGTATCCCTATTGTGAGTTTTTAATGTTTTAACTATGGGCCTAATAATAAGATGATCTTAGGTTTATATCTTTATAACCTCAGACAGTTAAACAAAGGAATTAGAAAAGCAGATTTGGGCAGTGACCAGAAATAAATGAATATTCATTGTTGAGGATAAATTGATCTGTATGCTTTTCTTCCTAAATTGTCTTCAATCTCTGAATTCTATTTGAGAGCTTGAAGCATAACTAATGCTGCTTTTCTGAAGTATGCTTTTAATAACTCAATTTTTGCTTGTATTGGTAGTTTATATGTTTATTACTACAAATAGCTGCTAGTGGAAAGTTGGCTTTTCGTCATTACCTAAAATAACTTTTTTTGGGAAAAAACCCCCAACTATACATTTGAGATAAAATACTAAAACTCACAAGAATCAAAGGAAAACCTCAGCCTTAAGATCTATTAGAAAAATGAACTGGCACCTACTAGTGCTTTTTCCTGTAACTTCTTGGTAGTTTGTAAGCAGCTGTGTTTATTCTTTTAGAAGCTCTTGTATCAATGATTCCTTCAGAGTTTGGAGGGCTTGTTCTAAAACAGGACTTTTTTTTAAATTTTCTTTTTCTTTTCAACACAAAAACATTCTAAATATTCCCCAAAATAAACAAAAAGCTGCAGAAGGAATGTCTGGAATGACTGTCACACATGCTGGTGTAGAAACAGCGGTGAGCACAGTATTACGTATTGCAGCAAAACAACACATTCACTTGTGCACGAAGACTCATTTTAAGAAAATAAATGTACTAAATGTTGATTAAGTTTTCCCTTCTCCTTGCACAGCCAAACTGGTCAGGAAACTGCATCTGTGACTTTGTCTGTGATGGTTCATCTATGGGTTGAATTCAGTGTTTTCCAGGGAGTTGCACCCCTGCCTTGATTCCTGTCCAACTATAAATCTTTGCAATGCATGCGACTACTTCTGAAGTGTGTCCAAAATGTGTTGCTGTCTGACCAAATGGTAGCATAGCTCTCCCAAGAGAAAGCACACATTGTTTTTGCAGTTTTAAATAGACCTGAAAGTGTACTGGTGGTTATTCAGCTATTGAATTACTTTCTCAAGTGTGTTAGGGAGTATCCTTGATGGTTGGGAGTACTGAAGGAATGTGTAGTTATTGGAGCTAGACAGAACTCTTTTCAAATGTCAGTATCAAAGTGTACTTTAAGTGAAAGAGTTGTGATCATTTGCTATAAGAATTATTCTCTATACAGTACTGAGAGAAACTGAGCATGGTTTATCAGTACAAGATACTTGTGTGCATGTATAAGACTGCAAAGGTACAAAGAAATAGTACAGGTTGAGGTTAACTGCACATACATATAATGGTGTCAAGTATAACATCTTAAACTCTCCCAAGAGATAATAAGCAAACATGGTGAAGACGAATGGTCTAATTTTTTTCCTCTGCTTCCCTGTGAGGCAGTCCAGGGTTATAAAGTTTTGATGATTTATTTCCTCCTTCTTTCTTTTTCTGCTGTTCCTTATGTTCTCCATCCTTCTTGCATTATTGTCTTCCTGACCCCCTTCTTTCCCATACTGAGTTAAGAAAAAAAGAACTTGAGGCTAAAGAAGTTAAAAAGCTAAAGTAGTCAAAACCAGTAGTTCACCCCATCTTACACCCATTTCAGCTTTTGTTTCATGATAAAAAAGACTGTTTCTGCCCCAACCCTTTTAGGCTTTGTTGTATTGGTGCTGAAGTTCTTTTCACTTTTAAGAGCTTTGTTCCAGGTATAGATGGATTGTTTTAGGAACAACCTAAGGCAAGTTAAGTAGCGTGCCCTGATAATCAAATATAAATAGATGTAGATGGAGTTTGCATAAGAATTACCACCTATATCATCAATGTTCCTTAGCCTAATTAACTTGGGTATACTCCTACAGAGTATAGATTAGGGGTTTCTTTAGATGTGTTCCTGGGGACTTCTGCAGTTATTCAGGTATGATAATGGAGTTTCCTTTTCAAGGTTATGGTCATTCCCACTGTACTGCATCAGCTTCTGCAAGCTGTAGGTGGTGGCTGGTTTTTTTTCTCAGAATTTCTAATGGCCTGTTCCATCCTGTATGCTGCCCCTTGGAGGGAGGAAAATACATCCCGTTGTGTCATTAGTATTTCTATACAGGGATGAATTTCCCAAGGTAGGCTGTTGCTTCCCTTGTCAACTGTCTTAGTCAACAACTGGAGAAGTTCTGGGTTTTTTTTTTCCTACTTTAAAATGTTTTAGGGCCAAAGAAAAAAGAGCACACATATGTTGTCAGGACCAGACATATGACTGCAGCATATTGGTGATCTTTATAATTGGGAATGATTCATGTTTGCAGTTCTGTGGTTTAGCTGAATCAGCTCTCTGAGGATGAACACAGTGGTGGCTGTCTTTGCCTTGTGTTCCAGTCTCTGCTCTGTGTCACCATCAGGGAATCGTAAGTTTGTGTCTGTCTATACAACAAGGATCTTGTTCATAATTTGGTAACTGAGAGTTAAAAGGAATTATACCCTTGTCTCATGGTTCACCAGTCCATAGATCACAAAATGAGAAACACTGATCTAGTAAACTACATGCATGTAGGGCTTTAATCTTGTTTTGGCCTTTCATTTCCAAATAAGGTGGACATGGCAAGTATTGAGCTTGTGTGGAATTGAGATTGTCATTCCAGCTCTGCACATTGCCTTGTGAAAGATGTGCATGCACCAGTTATATCTAGAGATGTTAAGTATGCTGGCAACATCTCTAGAGTCTTTAATTAACAGCTTTTAGTAGAACATCAGCTTGTCAATGATTAGGTCACACAGTATAGAGCCTCATGAGTCTGAGAAAATTTAGTAGCTGGGCAGAGCATGCTACAATGCCTAATGATTATATTTATTTTCTGGGGATAAGTTAGCCTCCCTGATATTTTAGACTCTCATTAGCAGGAGGGTAAAGAAAACTGGCATTTTGGAGGCTGTATTTGAATGCAGCACGGTGAAATGGAAATACTCACAGAACAATATAATTGCTTAACCTCTGTGATGACTTACCAGCTGCATTCTTTCCCAGACATTGTACAGAGATAATTTTTTTCAATACAAAATTAAAAAAAAAAAAAAATTAGCTAGCATTACCTTCTGTCTTCTCTGTTTTCCTTTTTTGTTGTTACCCCAACCCAAAACAGATTAGCTTTACGAAAATAAAAATCTTGTGTTCTGCATGGAGTAGGACAGCTTGCCTGTGATACACATCAGTTCATTGTCACACCAAAGTACATTTTTCTCAGTCTTTACTCAGTGCCCTACAACCTCTAGAACTTTAGTTTTGGTTTCCACAAAAGAGGAGGAACTTCTTTCATTTTACTCTCTTTTCTGAAGCATGAGAAGGTAATTTGCTTTGTCAGCAGTGGTAGTTCAGACTCTTTAAAACCCTTGGAGGAACACAAGAGGTGGATATTACAAAGTACCTAATGTTACTGTGTGGTGGAGTTTGAGCTGGTGGTTGTGTGCAAGAGCTCTCTTACTGGGATGCATCCTGGAAAACAAAGTGTCAGCAGTACCCCCACAGAATTTGCTGTGGTTTGAATGTAGGGTTATTTACACGAAGTTTCTAGGGGCTGTCATTGCACCCTCATAGCTTTGAGAAGTGGATGTTCATATTTCTTCCATAAAGACAGCATTAAAAGAATGGTCTTGAACACCGATATCCCCAAATATTATACATTAGCATTAAATGAGCTTATAATAATAATGGGAAAACGTTTAGGAATCACGACCTTTAGAATCATTTGAACAGTCTGCTTTCTGTCAGTTTTTTGCCTTTTAGAAAGTGCTAATTCTTGTTAAGTCCGCATGAGAGATTTGTTTAATGAGCAGATTAAATGGGTGATTATATGTCTTTTAAAAATGGTTTTTGTGGATAGGCTTCATGATGCCACTCTCCCATTTGGCACAGCAACATAGAGCAGTCTTTTTAATTACCTCAGCAGGGTCACTGGGACCCAAGCTGTTTGCTTTATTAAACCCTGATGGTGCCTTTGGAGCAGCTCCCTCTAAACTCTGCTGTCACAATTGTATCTAAATTAGCATCTGAGTGACCCTCTTTTCAGGCTTTCCAAACCCCAGCTGACAGGGATTGCCAAAAGATGCTAATTGCTTGGGCCGACTAGGAACAAGGGCTTGCCAAGATAACAAAAGGACTAATGTTTCTTTCAATATGCATCTAGATTCACATAAGTACCTCTTTTAATTACCAAGAATTATTGTAATGCCCAGTCAATGGAATAATTGACCCTCAACAGCGAGAGCTTATTATGTAATAAATAATGGCGTCAGCCTTGTCAGAGTAGCAGGTACCGAGGTGATTTGCTGGACTGAAAAGGGCTTTTCTCAGCAAGGGCTCAGGGATAGACCAAGGCATCCCAGTAGGAGTCCAGCAGAGGGGACTAATTTGAGTTTAACTGAGAGGAAATGCACTAAAAGCTTTTAGACTTATCCTTATGATGACAAAGGAGGAAATAAAAAGGATTGGGTTGGTAGTTTGGCAGCTTACATCGAGAGAATGTCACACTGATGAGGCAGACAGTCAAGGGTTGTGCAGCTACTTCTGGTCTGTGGTGGTCTTAAGAGCATATTTTCATCAGGACTACTGGGGGACAGTAAGAGAGGGGGATTACTGCCTTAACCTAGTTTATATCTCTGTCTCAGCACTCCTTCTACTCACTGTAGTTGCACAAGAATAAAATGTCGTTACTAGAAGCAAATAATTGATACATGTGGAATATATATGTGTGTATATATTTTTTTATTATTATTTTTAATACAAAAAACCAAATCCAGTGTGGTTTTACCTCTTCTCCTGTTCTTATGCTTGCCTTCCTTTTCAGCTCCTGAAACTCAGGAGGTGCTGCAGACTGGAAGGTTTAGATCTGTTCTCAGCAACACTGAGGTATAGCCAGGGTTCATTTATTTTGTTAGTGTGCCCAGAATAACTCAGAAATCAAGATCCGGCCTTCTATTCTGAAATCTCCATGTTCATAAAGGAAATACAGCCTACAGTAGAGCAGTTATCCTGGTGTTCAAAGTAGGCTCTGGGGATAATCCAGGAACTGTTGGCAAATATATGTGGAAAACACATACAGACATGGAAAATCCCTTCCCCTCCCCCTTACAAACATGGAAAGAGTCTGCACACACAGCACGCTCCTGAGGGAAATGTTTTTAGTCTCATTTATGACAGTCTTCTTGTCCTTTTAGGTCAGACTATTGCAAGCTTGGCTTTAGATACATTGGCAGAGCTACTTGGGGAAATCTGCATAGTGCCTGCCAGAAACAAGTTTTGGACCGAACCATGCTTTTTAGTGCCTTGCTTTTATGATTAAGGTCACTCCTGCAAAGCATGAGTAAAGCAAGAGAATAAATATTGACTTGGCTAGGTGATATATGAATAGCACTTTTTGTTGTGTTTATAAGGTCATCAGAAAGTCTGGTGAAATTGCCTCGTGCTGAATTTCATTTCAGTTTATCCACTGTGTTGTCTCATGGGCATATTTTGTATGATGTATGGTATATCAGTATTCTGAAGAAAATATATTCTAGTTCAAAGGTGTTTCCAATGTGATACTCTTTTAAGCAACACTTCTTGTTTTGCATGCTCCTTAACTAACATTATGGATGTCCAGAGGAGGTTTAGCATAACAGAAGAAATATTTCAGTTGAAGGCTGATAAGCTGAGTATGAATGGAAAATGAATGTTGTAGATTAATTACACATAAGTCATATTAAGCTCTTTCCATTTAAATGCTCTCTTCACTGTTCCTTCTAATCTGTCCTTACCTGTCACTCAGACTCAACATTTTCAGAGTGCTAGGGAAGG